>OZ004329.1:11140741-11740741 GCA_963924455.1 Pelagia noctiluca | reverse complement strand
AAGGTTTTATGTGATTGAAAGTTATTTCATACAATTGGCAGCATTTCTAGCATTGAGCTAAAATGGAATAATTCAAAAGAAACCTATATTTCTTATTGCTTGATAAGCGGAAATAGGTCTCAGGCGAATCATTGCCTAGCTAAATATCCAAATACAACGTTGATGTAATAAATGTCAGAAACCTTGATAAAGATTATACATCTCTCATTGCACAATAAATGGGTGATAGATCTCTCCAAAAATGTTGCCAAACTAAATATAAAATCTTGTCATGATAATTGAAGCTCATCATTCCTTATAAAATGCTTTGTTTCCATCTTTCTTTGTTATTCTGAGGCTCTGAGTTGATCTGGCATATATTGTATTTAGATATTGTAAATATATTACTTGATTCTGATCCCAATGGATTTCCTGAACGCCTGTGTCAATGCTTCAGTCTTGCTCATTTCTAGTGAGAAGATCTCACTACCGGCCATTGCTGTAAACGGTGTGTCTGACCCAAGCGACTGAGCCATGCCTGGAAATAAGACGAAATTTAAGGATCAATAATGTGCCTACTTGTAATGCCACTGTCCCTGCTCGTAACAATGCCTAAATTTTCACCATAATATTAAATATATGCTCACTCTTTCACAAAAGGAATCAATCTATCTTTTTAGCTCCCCGCTTCGTTTTCAAGTGATCTCTAAATCCTAAGCTTGATGGGCTGGTAAAAGCAGGAAAGGGGAGGTCTCTATCATCTAGTGTTATGCAGAACAGTGAAGAGTTTCATACCAGTTGGAAATAATATTTGAAAATAAAGCCAAAAAGAAATTAATTCACATAACATGACTAAAAGGTTACCCATGGCTATGGCTGTTTTCCCAGTCCCTGGCTGCCCTGCTATAAGAACAGCTCTACCAGCGATCTTGCTTTCCTAAAATACAAAAAAAACACAAAATGGAACAAAAATGAAAAGAGAACATTACCAAAATAGGGTTAATTGTCAAGAAAAAATCATCAAAAGGAAAATAGTTTTAGGAATCAAGGCAGTGTCAAGGAATTTTTGAGGATTTTTGGGTATTGGAAAAATAATTTTGCTGAGTATTTGAATTCATTTATGGGGAACAAGGAAGGAACTGCAAAAACAAATAGGGATCAAGGGTTGATATAATTCCCCCCAGTGAGGGGCTCAGTATTGCATATCAATGATAGAGCTTATGCACCCGCAAGGTTTACCTTTATCATCTCAACAATGACCCCTGCAGCTCTTCTGGCCTTTGTTTGACCAACCATGCCTTGAGACACCTACAAAACAATATATCTCCGATGTTAAAAATCAAACTCACTTCCCTTCTATTATAAATTGATTGAAAGAATTATAAAGATAAGACAAAGAATCTTCTGAATTAGACTTTATTTCCACCACAGAGGCAAACATATGAATTTGGTAATTATTAGATGGGTTTGCTTTAAAACCACAAGTCAGAATTTCAAAAACCATTATAAGGTTTTCTTATTTTAGGCATTTCAAGTTTTATATATTACTATCATCCAAGTTTATTCATTTATTTTCATATATTTTTTTATTGATTCTCACAGTTGAGATGAGAAAGTCAAAAGAATATTTCATAGAACTGTTGAGTTGAAAATATTTTTTCTAATGCTTCAGAGAAAAGAAATTAAGGGTCTTGATTTAGATTTGCCATGTAGTTTGATAAACAATTATCAGAAACTTTCATGCCAATAAGACAGTTTAATTCAAACAATTTGTGAAGCAATTGTTGTAACAAATTTTAAGGTCAAACCTCTCTTGCGTGAAGGGCATCATCAAGACCTAATCCTCTGATGTGAGAATGGGCACCTGAAAAAATGAAAAAGTTCGAGATTTATGAGAAACAAGAAAGGAGATTAGCTCTCTGTTACTCCTCTTAAGTTCCATGCACTTGCAATCGTCACCACATATAAATAGAGATATCTCCAAATTGTTTCATTTGCCACAAAATGAAACTGCAGGTGTCAAAGTTGTTGGGTATAATGGATTACATTGACAGATTGGCCTGACCAAGCCTTTGTATGGCTGAGTAACCGAGTGGTTTAAGCAGATGGCATTGTGTAGCTGCAGTTCAACTTGGTTGTGTGAGGTCAACATTTGGATGCGTGATATTTGAGATGACAACTCACTCCACTTTCCATGTCCTTGTGAAGGGATGTTAAACTATGGGTTCCATGCCCCCGTTGGCGCTGGAAATAAGGCATATATCTACTCAAAAATCAACATATATCTACTGAAAAACTGCAACCTTGTCAAATCCCTTTAAAATTTTAGTGGTTGCTTGTTGACAGTTGCTTTCAATGTATTGAATCTATTTAATGCTATTTCTGGCATGTGGAGAGAGTGGACTAGCATGATTGACAATCCATTACTGTGTGACAAATCAGCAAAAAAATCTTCAATGTCAATCCACATTTGAAAGTGGTCATATGAATTATTATAATAAAGACTCAGAATGTTTACCTATTCTTTCAATTCTTGTTATTTCTCTTACTTCTTGCACTTTTGAAACTGCAGATGCCTGAAAAAACAAAAATCAGTCATCAGTTCTTACGAAGATAGTAAGCGTATTTGCATATCAACTTGCCTACCAACTTATTATTTCATTCTCAAGCAGTTTTCATTAATTCAATCCCAGTTAAAAAAATTAGTATACCTAAAAAATGTTGAAATGCATAATGCTAGAATTTCAGTGGCAACAGGTGATGGCAAAGGCTGGCCAAGGAAATATCAGAAACAAGGCAGAAATCCTTTAGTTTCTTGTTTAGTCTGAATTGATACATTTTGATGATGATTCAATGATAGGCAGGGATGGCCAAGTGGTTTGATCACTTGACCCTTGCTCAAAGGGTCCCGGGTTCCAAACCACCCTCAGACCTGTCATAAAGTTTGAGGAGAGAATTAGCCAGCTCCCTGTAATTCCAGGCAAAAAGGCAAAAGGAATCACGAGGTGTGGTCACATCGAGAGGAAGGACCAGGGAAGCACTGCTCGATTAGTTTACCTATTCAGTGGGCCCTTTGTGCTTAGCACATAAACCCATACTTTGCAAAGATAGTAAGTGTATGAGCCTATCAACTATCAACAAATGACTATTGACTTGACGGTTAAGTTGAATGAAAATGAATATTATAGATTTGCAAAAAACCCAGAGTGAAATTTGTTTGAAGATATATGGCTTAATTCGAGCAGCAAGTTGTCCTCAGAAATTTTGGTAAAAAATCTCCTTATAGTGTATAACATTTACTGATCGGAAAACAATTTTTTCAAATCAGAACAATTAGAATGCTTGAAACATAGTTAGAATTAAGATATTATTGCCATGACCTTGAGATTAGCAATCAAAGAGTCACTATGATCTTCACGCAATGCAATAGAGTAGCCTAAATATTTCAGGAAATTAGTAGGACTACTAATCTAAAGTTGGTGCGTTTTAATGCTACTTGGGTAATTTCTTCCAGTCACATAAAAATGATCTTAATCAAAATGTTTTGCACATATTTCTGCATCATTTTTATTGTGTCTTCATCAAATTCACTCAAGCTTTCTTCAGGAAATTATTTTATAAATTGTTTAGGAACCTTCTCAAACTTTTCATTGAATTTAATTGGCATGGCTACTGCCCCTGAAAGTTTCCTATCTTTAATCCTATCAAACCAGATAAGCCGTAATATATATATTTTGTGGTGTCATTTCAGTTTTTAGACCCCTTGCTTGCTAGCTGAATGATTATTTTTATGATAATGAAAATAAACATTTCATAAACAGCTAAACACAAACTGCTGCCTGGCAACGCCCCCTTACAGCAACACATTTGGTGATATCATTGTTATGATGGGGAAAGGTGCAGTTTTCATGGCAACTAGAAGGATGCAATTAAATAGGCTCACCCACTGTTTGACTCAATTCTGAATTTTGCAAAATCATCTTAGGCCTACCCATTAATAACGGTCTCGAATTAGACAAGAAAAGTCACTAAGGCGAATAATGGACACTGCTAAGTATTTTTCATTAGTATATTGAGCTCTTCTCTTGGATAATTACACAATTTCAAAAGCTAAGTTTGATTATACAACGATTAAAACAAGCTCACTGTAAAAACTCACCGCCATTTTGAACCTTTTCCCGCGTGAGACAAAAGTCGAAACGAAGATGTCGCACCTGAAAGAGGTCCATCGAATGAGATAGCTAAAACGCAGAGCTGGAATCTATTGTTTATTTTTCAAAACGAATTCGATGAGAATAGTATTTCTGGTCAATGTTTTATGCACTAAATGAAAATATCATCGGCCACATGGCCTAGTCAGGGCATACCGGCAAATTGTGTAATGGCATGCAGTACGGGCAGCAAGAAGGTCTTATTGCGTGAGATATTCACAAACACAGCAATGAAGAGGTAGAATTTAGGGTATTAGAAGAATACCCTTATCATCATGGATAGCCCAAGCAAGAGCAAAAGGCTACAATGCAAGAATCTGTACGATTATTTGAACTCTCTGCCAGCCGCTGTATTAGATGGGTTGTATTGTCATCCATGTACGTGCATGGCTGTCTTCAGGGGCCTTCCTGCCATGGCCAAACAATACGTGATGAGGACCCTGTTTACCGATCAGCCCATCCCTGAGCCATTCGTGGCCACTTGGGTGCAGAAGGAAGATAACAAGTTGCATATTGGTGCTCTTGCTAAGTTGAAAGGACTTCAGATTTGGAGAGAATTGCCTAAGGGTAGTTCAGCAAGCAGGTAGCTCTCAGCTCTGGTTATATTATATACAGTGTGCTACAAAAGTGGAGATATGCTATAGAGGGTTCTATCATATTGAACTTCCATACCGCCAAAATGCCTGCTTTTAATAATAAACCGGGGGCCATTTTTCTTCATTCTTTGATCCGAGATGATGTAATTTCATTTGTTTCCACTGCAGTGTGGAACATTTGGTCAATTTCCAGAGCCAGCTATGAAATAAGAACTCTTTGTATTACACACATTTTATTTTATAAGCAATTGCTTTATAAGCAATTCCAGTACTGGATAAAGGATTGCTAAGCAATTTGAAAATTCTAACTCAGATCCAATTGCTAATGAAAACCGTGCCGCAGCTATTGAGAAGTAGGGTATAGTGGATATCAGTACCCTGGCATACTTTTGTATGCAAGATACTATTGACAATCGTTGTAAAAAAACTTCTGAGATAGTATTCTAAGAAACAGATCTTCAAGTATAAAAAGCTAACCAATTGCTAAGCAATTTTGAGTACTCAAATTTGCCCTCTAGCTAAGCAATTTTCAGTACTGGGCTCGAGCTGAAATTGCTTATAAAAGAAAATGCCTGAAGCATGGCAATTTCATCAAATTACGCTAAAGAAAAATCATGCTATCCGAAGAATCGTGCAACTATCCAAAGAATCCAATGGACCGTAACTGAAGTGAAAACTAACCAACTCGTATCGGAGAATGAACTGATTTCCGCTTATAAAGATTCAGAAAAAAATCACCTGAAAATCATTCCTCTCCAATAAACATTCATTTATAAGGCATGGTCTAACACAGGTAATTAAATTATACCAGAGCAGGCTACTGCAATTGACATATGCCTCCACTGGGTCTCGAACCTGGGTTTTTGCGGACACAGGCGAGCGCGCTAACCACTGTCCCAGATTCAGAAAATTCAGAAAAGATTCAGAAAAAAATCACCTGAAAATTATTCCTCTCCAATAAATGTATTCTATGTCCAAAATATAGGAAAACCTGCTAATCTAGAAAAGACCCCCTTCTAGAAGGCTTGAATGCAAAGAAGAGGTGTGTTGTCTAGAGATTCTGGTTAAAATTGGTTTCTTGTTGGATGAGTGTGTGCCGCTGAGGTTTTTTAGGTAGGCTGCCTACTTAAACCAAGTGGTACTTAACCTTAAACCCAGCTTAGAGGTAAGTGGCTAGGTCCATGGATTTTGAGAATCCACCATATGCCAACCTTTGCTCCATGTTTTGGCTCAAAGTTTCTGGGACGTTGTCCTTAGGGTTTCCACGTGTGCCAAAGAAGTTGGTCATGACCGTTTTTCCTGGTTTAATTCATTCAAACCCTAGATGCGGGCAGTCGAAAAAAAGTTTAAAAATGACGTCACAGTGATGTTATTGTGTGTATGCGCATTTCGAAAGAGGCATAATCTTGATCAACGGGTCCAAATCATTTGCGTATGCGGCAATCGTCAAACCACCACAAACCGGTATAATACTGGTATAATTTAATTACTTGTAATCAACAAATTCAATATATTTTTGTAGATTTGAGATGAACCAGCAATTTAAGTCGAACCTTAAAACAGTTCTTTGTGGTGGAGGAGCACATCAACCAGACACTGCAAAGTTTGGGGAGGACAAACACGGACGGGATACAGTATTTCTGGATAAATATGCAAAAGAGAGATGGGAAGCAGTTTTATATTACATGACTGGATCAACAGCTAATGAAGGAGGTAAACATTTGTTTTTTACAACATGGTTAACAATCCATTCCAATAGCCCCTTTTCAGTGGTACTCTAATTAGGAATGGAAAAGATGGAATGGATGATCTTTCTCTTTAAAAAAACTCTAGACCACAATTCCTTGGATAGTTAGCTTAAATTCAGACGCCCACCCTTTTTGATACTTGAATTAGCAATCAAAAGTTTGAACAAGGGATTTTTCTGCTGCAGGTGTAAAGTTGCCAAATAACCCTGATCTGCATTAACAAAAAAATAGGCTTGCTTCTATCAAAAATTGTGGTTTAAGGGTTGAAAACACCATCGTTTAAAAATGGCCCTATTGAATGGTCCCTTAAAAGCCATTCTCCAGATAGAGGAGACCAGATCTTTTGCACTGAAGGCACCAGACCCGGAGAACTTGATTGAAAATAGAATTATTTAAGGCAATCATCTGATTGGTACAAAGCTCCTATTCCCTAGATGATTTCTGATTACAGGGATATTGTTTAACACTGAAATTTAGCCAGAAAAATCGGAAGCATAGCAAAAATATGGATAACTTCAGCTTTTCGTCTGAAACTCAACAGAGTAATCTGATTGTAGGCTTGAACTCAGAAATCGTGAGCATATGCCAAAGTCAAATATCTTTAGCCTGCATTTCATTTCTGTTTCTTCAAGGTGGCATCAGTGAGGAAATCATCAGCGTGCTGATAAAAGCTGGCTTGCTGCGACTTCACGCTGAGGAACGAACCACATCCATCACCTCTGCAGGATTTCAATTCTTACTCATGGACACTGTATCTCAAGTCTGGTACTTCATGCTACAATATCTCGAAACGACGGAACAACGCAACATCAACCTCATAGAATGTCTATCATTCCTATTTCAAATTAGCTTCTCAACATACGGAAAAGACTACTCTGTAGAGGGAATGACGGAAAAACAATTCACCTTCATGCAGCATTTGCGGGAGATAGGCCTCGTTTTTCAGCGAAAGCGGAAGTCACGGAGATACTACCCGACCAAGCTAGCGATTAATCTAGGATCTGCCATTACTGGGGAGTCCAGCTTTGACGTCAATCAACAAGGGTACATCGTAGTGGAGACTAATTACAGAGTTTATGCGTATACAAATTGTTCGCTACAGCTTGCATTACTGAGTTTATTCTGTGACATACTCTGCCGATTTCCAGAGTTTTGCGTGGCGGCATTGAGTAGGGAGAGCGTGCAGCAAGCATTAGCCAGTGGAATCACTGCGGAACAGATATTACATTATCTACGTACTAGAGCTCACCCAATCATGTTAAAACAAACTCCTATCGTCCCTCCGACTATTGCTGATCAAATAAGGCTTTGGGAGATAGAGAGGGAAAGACTGCAGTTCACTGACGGGGTACTTTATAATGAGTTTTTATCACAGAGTGACTATGAAACGTTGAGGAAGTATGCCGAAGATGTGGGAGCGTTGTTGTGGGCGAATACTAATAAACGGCTGATGGTTGTCAGTAAAGCAGGACATGATGACGTTAAGAGGTTTTGGAAAAGACAGAAGAATAAATAAATGTTGAATTTCTGTTTGTTCGTTGGGGGAAATTCTTTTTAGCAAGCAGGAGTGCCTCAGAAAAAACTCCCGGTTATGGAAGAATAATGAAATGGTTTATTTTAGGGGTGATGTACCCGGTGTCTCAGAAAAGATTACCCCTGTTTTTTCAGTAATGTTAAAGAAGATGGGCAATTTAGAATCTTCAAAATAAAGTGATAAGACTCGTCTTGTGTTAACTTGCACATAGATACCTTGACCATAAATATCGGCTGCTAGAAATATTGTCTTTAGATGCTGGTAGAAATATAGTAGATATATGGTCCTTTAAAGTGTAATTTTTGGCAAAACTTAAAACTAGAGGATTTTAGAAACTGTCACATCCTGGGAGAATTTTACTTTCAAGATTTTAAACTGTCCGTCTCTTTTATTACAGTAAAAACCCGCGAATAAGAACCACCCTGTTTAAGAACCTACAGCCTGAAATCTGTGTATTTTCAAGTATTTATTTATGAAACAAATTGATTTGTTGCTCTGAGTCAATAAAGCAAGTTGTTCTAAAACAGAATAATACTCTGCAAGTGAATTTGTGCAACTTTAAACCTCTTGTCCCAAGGGAAATAGGTGCCTTATTGTTAAGAACCATTACAGGCTGAATGCGAAAATTAAGGTTCTTATTCGCGGGTTTTTACTGTACTCTTAACGAAACAGGGGTACTTTTTGTGAGGCACCCACTATCATCTTAGGGGCACTGGGGGGGCTTATCTAATTTTGTATGCTCTGTACATGGGGATGAGCAATGAGAAGGTTTGTTTGAAATTCAAATTATCAGGTTTCTGCTCTAGTTTTAACAAATAAAACTATTAAATTTTTCCGTTTAGGAAAACAGAACAGAATCCAGAATTCCTTAAGAAACCTTGCTGTGTCGATGATGGGGTCTTATATCACCTTTAGTCAAGCCGTTGGCCCATTTCGTTTATTTGGCATTTTCCAAAGCATTCTATTTTCAGTTATACATTGTGTTCTAAGGAACGTAAAACATGTGTACTGTATTCATTAGGACCAAAGAACCCATCTGATCTCCTTTTCTAAAGCTGTTCCCTTACTACGATGATGCGAAAGCTAATCTCACTGTAGTTTTGAACACAACTTGGGCTATCGAAAAAAGATTTAACCAATTGCAAATTGATTACAGCCGCTATAATTCACCTCTTTCCTGGTTGGCCCGTTTTGATCCATTTCTGGGTATTATCATTGATATTCGGTTCACCCTCGCTCGCTTTCTGACGCACTACTCCAATGAGTGTCAGACAAGCAACTTTTGCTGACTATTATGTTTTGCTAGGCTTGTCAAGGCTGGAACGAATTAATACTAAATTGTGTTTCGTCCAACGAACAGACTACAAGTATTTAAAAATTTTTAGTTTTGTAATAATGGTAGAATAAATGTTTTGTTCACGGGTTTGAGTTCCATAAGATTCTGTCATGTTATGAAAAGTGAAGAATTTTCGTGGTTGTAAAGTTTTTGTCTTTATTCGTTTGTATTTCGAATCAAAAGGAATGAATTTAACTCTCTCCGACAAGGTAAATATAGAGCAGAGACGTAAGAATTGGGGGCATTGGGTAATACCCCCCAAGATTTGGTAGCGTTGGTGTAGCCTAGTAGCGATGGTGTAGCCTTGGTGTTAAGGTGCCGGATTTCTAATCCTTGAAGGGTAGCCCTTGTGGGTTCGAATCCACAAACGGTCGGGACCATGCACTACAAGTCACCAGCCAACTCAGCTGTCCATCCTTCCGAAGTCGGTAAATGAGTAGCTAGGATATCCTTTCTAGAATATTGATTTTGGGGGACAAGCTGCAAGTCCACATCAGCTGCAAAGTTGCCACTAACCCTAACCTGCGTTAACAAGTAAGTATACTTGCTTGCAAAAGACAATGAAGTACCTTTTTACTTTCAGAAAGTGTCCCTTAAGCATGAAAAAGTTCACTTGAAACCCCTTTCCCCAACTGATGCATTTTACGTTCTTGCCCATTCTTGGGCTATCACAATAGTAATATTCCTAAACCAGGATCTTGCCAACAGAAAAGGTGAGCCGAAGCACTATTACAGCAGAGGTCATTAGGGTCTTTAGAGGTCATTAGGGTCATTAGGGTCACTATTACAGCAGAGGTCATTAGGGTCTTGTAGGACTCAAGAATCGGATGAAAATTCACCGCGGAACACAGGATTCTCGCTATTTTTCGATGAAAAGTTGGAATTTTCATTCTTCTCGGGTGCATATTATCTCAAAAACTATACACACGGAAATTCTATAATATAGCCAGAAATATTGGAAACATAATGAAACGAACACATAGATTACTTAAGCTTTTCGTCTGACACTCAACAGGGTATATAAATCAGTTAGGTTTCTGTTTCGTTCTCAAACTGACGTATTACTCTGTTGAGTGTCACACGAAAAGCTTAAGTAATCTATGTGTTCGTTTCATTATGTTTCCGATATTTCTGGCTATACTGAAGTTCTGTACCATCCAAAGAAATTCTATAAAGATTTACATTTATTACGGAATTCTCTACGTATTTCATTGCAAAACAGAAGTCATCTCTTGGTTCTCCAGTTAGAACACCTATCCTTCAAGTCGGCGCAGCAGCGAATTTAGCCGAAAATTGCACGGAACGGAACGGCGGATTTCTACCCCCTCTGAAGACACCCACATTAAGTGGATACAAGTTTGCCAAGAACCTAATGCCCCAAACGTGGCAAAGAAAATTGAACCCTGTAACCAGAGCAATAGAGTCGAAAGCGATAATTGCTTGAGGTAAAAAACGCATTATGCCAAAATCATGAAAATGGATACTCACAGTTATATCAAAATGGCAAAAAGTACACCCATTTGGCCTTCGGGTGGCACGTACTCGAAATACATATACTAAGTACCACCCCCCCCCCGGCTTGCATTACTATCAATCTGCTTTTTTTTTCACCACTCAAAATAAAGCCTCTTTTGGCCCTGGTTCCTTGAATATTCCAATTCTCATCTCAGCAACATCCAGGTAATGTAATTTTTAGATAAACGGGTTAATCGACTTTTATCACACAAACAAAGAAGTTTATGTCCAAATAACGTGGATGTGAAAGATTCACTGATTAAACTGATGAACTGGCTAACCATAAGAGTCAATAAGCCAAGAACCATAATTGCGCAATATTGGAATACAGTAATGAATTTTAGGAGCAAAGATTGGATTAGAAGTGAGACATGACTGTCTCCTTGTAAAGTTTTCGATCATACAAATTGCACCACCACTCACCGACTGTATAGATACGAACCAATCCGAGCCCTTTGACAACTACAAAGGACCTGTTGAAGGGCGACGACTGTTCTCAAGGCCCCATTGCATAGTGGTAGCGCACTAGAGTACCAATCTAGAGGTCGTTGGTTCGAGTACTGCTAGGGTCATTTTCATTCTCACAAATTATCTCGATTGATTTTCAAAACTTACTTCTTTTTAAAAAAGAAATTGTCTCTAAGCACGACGACACAGCACTCTTAAGGGGGTCACTGATCCTAATTCCAAGCACTGAAATTAGCAAAAATCCCAATCCAAATGAGGAAAATAGAAAAGGTTTCAAATTTGACGTGTTTAACTATCCCAATCCCAATTTATTTTTCATTCCCGAATCCCAGTCCCAAGAAGTCAAATCCCATTTTCCCAGCTGATAAAAAGGCAAATACCAGTTCCCAATTTACCCTTAAATGACACTCAATATTAAATGCAGAACTGCGCAATAATAGAAAACAGGTTTTAAAGATTTTCTTCATCTATGATCTAATCAACGACAGGTTTCTATCGAATCTCGTTGCTGTGGGCAGCACAAGGCCCAAGTGCTTTGGGATGAAAGCCTATTAGATAAACTGTTTTATAGCTAAAATAAACGCATACACAATGACTTTTTACAAGTATTCATGAAATATTTATTCATTTATGATTGCTGCGTGATTTCAATATCTAAAATCTTTTCTGTTACTCACAGTTGAGACCTGTGGGAAATAACTGTAACTAATTGGGTAATATACAACGAGTAAATGAGTTTCTGTATAGTAGGCCGGGCTTGGATATTAGATATTAGCAACTTATCCTGGAAACCCTTGGCAACAAGAACATGCTTGATTCAGCCTCATTTTGACACCAGGAGCGAGACCATCTCAAATAGAAAAATAGAAAAATTCTGCAAAAGGTAGCGGATCTCAATCCCCCTAGCAACGCATTAGCAACTAAAACTAACGGCCTTAGCATGAACTTTATGTTCCTGTAACGTGGGTAGTGACGAGAGAAAGATAGTTCTAATTCCTATTGGATCTAACGAGTAAACCTGTGCGTGTCCTCAAAGAAATCTTTCCTGACAAGTGAATCTGTACTTCAAGTGAGCCTTCTCTATCCCCTCTCTAACGAGTGGATCTATGCTTCTAGTGTTGAGCCTACTCTATCCCCTCTCTAACGAGTGGATATGTTCCTCTGTGATTTTTGAACAGGAGGTGGTACCAAAGGGAGAATAGAGAATGACAAAAGTTCACGAGGGAAAGGGAGAATTTAGAAGGAGGGGAAGGAGTTATTGCCAAATTTTGAAGGGGCAAAGGGAGATTTAGATTCATGCTCTACCCCCTTAATTTTAGGAGAGTGGCTGTTCTTATAGAAAAACAGTTGTTTTTGTCGAGATTTGCACTTTTAAGAAATATTGTGGCGTCCTTTGAACCTCCGCAATCCTAGCTTTATGCAATAAAGATATTTGAAATCTCTGTATTTAACTCTTTTCCGTGCATTGACATTGTTTTCATAACCCTACGATTTACGGTGAAAACATGAAATTAAACAAGGAAATTTGATTACGCAGCCTAATATTGAATTTCTTCTTTGTTGGTCAGCTCATCTTAGCAACAGACGAAAGCGCGGGTCAGTCACAATTAGTCGACTGCGAAATCATTTGCATTGCAGGCCTAGAGTGTTTATTTTCTTGTCTAACTCGAATCTGATCAAAATGACTTGCGGAAGAAGTACAGCTAAGTGTTTCATGCTGGTCGAGAATGCTTTTTTCGTGGTAAGTTGATTCGCATAACATTTTAATTTCACTCATCTCGTAATCTGCCAAGCAAGAATAACATTAGCTTTAAGCTTTTGGATTTGAAAATGGTTTTAGATTTTTTATTTCGATCAAGTGAGAATTTATTTTAGGCATTTCAGGTCTTTTAAGATGCTGAGCTGATGTATTTGATGTATTTCCATTTACAGCTGAAAAATGATTTGAGAAATTAAAGCAAAAATTTTCATCAGCATTTGATTGAATTTGGTTATATATCCGCATTTCCTGCATATTCAACCCTGAGGGAGGCTACGCGTAACGAACCCAACCCACTAAATTATACATAATACCAATCTGTTGGAAATCATACGCACCATTCTGAAATAAGCGTTGATATTTCTAAATAATGGGGAAAATTTAGACCCATCTTCATGAAAAAGCTATTTCTTAGATTTGATACCGACTTATATGGGATTCGACTGAAAAATCGTGCCCATCTTCAGTATCTTAAATGAAAACCCACTTATCATGAGCGGCAAACCCCCGTAATTTTACTCTGTATAGATTCTGAATACCCCTGAGTGTTGAAAGTCTGTATAGTTTTCTTTTTATCCAATGCTGTCAAGAAGGGTGGAAACCAGGTTAGTTACTTGGGGGCACGGGGTTCTAAGGGGCTTGTAAAATCTAATCTATCCTTAATTATTCATTGTAAGTTCGCTTTTAGAGGAAGCTAGGCCCATTGATTCGGCTTTTATACTGGGGCCTGGTCGGTTTTTTAACGACTCTGGGTTTATTAATGTCAAATTTTGTGATCATCGAAGTTTATGAAAACTTATGTCATTTCAGATCATCTAGATACAAGATCTTCCCTGCAAATAATTTCCTAGAAACATTTAATCTTTCAACAATAGATACTACCAGTTTTGTTATTGTTCTAGAAACCAGAGCAGGTTATTATCTTTATTTCTCAACAAGGAAGCAGATTGTCCACTATGGAAATGTAATATGAGCTGTTTGAGTTTCCCTCAGACATTCTTTGTTATTCGATATGTTTTTATGATTCCGCAATTTCAGTAAAGAAGACTGATATTGTACACTCGTTTTTATAAGGAGAGCTGCAGTGATGTTGTATTTTCTAACTCATTCACTTGTATACCATTTAAATAAAAGACGCAATCCATGACAGGAGAAATATACCCCTTAGCAATACACAGACACTCACCAAAATATCAACAAGCTAAATTTTTTGTTGCTTTGCTCGCTAGTTTTGGTTATTAAGCGTTGCTAAGGAGTATTTTCCAACATTGTTTGAGAAATGGGATAAACTTTGAAATGAAAAATGGAATGCCTAATCCGTCCTAATCCTCTTTTTCTAGGTCATTGGCATTGCTTTATCTGGACTAGGAGGATACATTCGAGTCTCCAGTAAAGATTACGACTCGGTCGTCGGTGCACATGGCATAGCCACCCCTGCCAACCTGCTTATAGCGGCTGGAGTGGTGATATTCTTGGTCGCTTTTCTCGGCTGCTTGGGTGCCATCAAAGAAAGCAAATGCATTCTCGGACTGGTATGTTTTGAGAGGGGCGTAGTGGATGGGGATAGGGGGAGAGCTCCCTCTAGAAAAATGAAATTGTCCGATTTGTAAGAAAATTTTTGGTTTGGTCAGAAAATTTTGAGTTTTTCATGCATTTATTCTAATTTTGTTAAAAACTTTCTCCCCCCCCCCTAAAACTGATGTCCCATGATGTCCCTGTGTATTGGGCACCAAAAACACATATTATAGCCAGAAAAATCGGAACCATAATGAAACATTATGGTTCCGATTTTTCTGGCTATACTCAAGTTTTGTACCATCCAAAGACTGTTCTAAAACACATATTCTTTAAAGGGCTTGGTAACTTCTAGTATTAAGTTAACATTGCAATGATTTTTATAAAGTTTTTATATCTTCTAGAATAGAGAAATTAATCAAAATTAATTTGTAGAAATGAAATGGGTAGAATTTTCAGCTCAATGGAGTACATCAAATGAGAACAAAAATGGAACCTAGCAATTTGCTATACCTGGAGGTGTATTGAAACTAGCCAATCATTTTTCCCCCCCTTTTTTGACGAATGATTCCAAATAGTCAAAAAGTGCTCAGTGGTTACAGTACAGTGAAATGTTTTCTGTAGCTCCAACAAGAAGGTCGCAGATTTCATCATTACGGAAAACTTTCCTCACCACACACGTTATCAAAAACAGGTTTCCACCTGCAAAAACACATAAACTCTCTTGTTTTGAAAATTCTTGATTAAATCTCATTGTGTAACCAACTGTGAATATCTCACGCTTAAACAAGGCTCTAATCAGAGAAGTCAATTCATTATAAAGATTTGTCATGGCTTTACATAGCTTCCTCCAATCAATTTGCAATATGAAAATACTTATACGAGAAAGTTCCTTTTCGATAAAAACTTGTTTAGGCTTAGCTTAGTGGATGAATTCCTCATAGGGGGGTTTTTGCTGATGGGAAGAACAATTGCGAATGGAAATAGGCAAAATGTTTGGAATGAATTTTGGAGAAAGAATGTTAAATATTTTTCACTCCACCTCTGGGTATTACAATTGATTAGGTTTCCCTCTCTGACATACACTCATTTTTCTTTAAGAAACTATTCAAAATCTTCTTTAAAAAAGTTTCTTAGCTTTTACCCCAATTATGGTATGAAAAGTTTCTTGGCGAGTTTCTTAACATAAAAACCTAATTTTCCTCCATACACCATTGTTTCTTTATTTTCCATCACTGCTGAACATGGATTGGATATAGAGAAGCAAAAATAAATGCAAATTTCATTGCAAAGAACTAAAATGTCTTTTTAAATGTTACCAAACGAAACTAGGAACAAAACCAAACATGTTAAAAGCTAATGTTCTCTTACAATAAGTTAAGAAAAATATAAAAAGATTCTTAATTTTTTTGGTTCACACAAAATTTCCTACCAAAGTTTCTTAGCTTTTGAGAATCTAGCCCTACGCTTTCTTATAAAGAAAATTAGTATACTACACTTAATGAGTGTCAGACACGAAGTTTTATTAGTTAATATTTTTTGTCATGTTTCCTGTCCATCTCGCCAACATCAAATTCTATACTTTGTTCAAATGCTGTTCTACCTTTTTTAGTACATATTTGCAGTCGCTCTGATTCTTCTTGTGGAAATCGGTGGAGTTGCTGCTGCTTTCTACTTCAAAGCAGAGGTAAGAAGTTCAGTTTTGCTCTGCTGTCTGTACCGGTCTGGCGCAACTGCTCTAACTCATTTTTAACAAAACAGTATATTGCTTCATAAAACATTTTTTTACATTTCCACCCATTCTGTTCTGAAAATGTACCAAATTGTAACAGAGGAAATAAGATTAAAAATTTTTTGGGGTACACCCCACACCCATTTGTTTATCTTGAACCGCACCAACTTTGGACAGCTTCAACGGGACCTGCTTTGGAAGACTTTTTAGAGAAACGTTTGTCTCTGCTGAGGCTGCAACATGACGATGATGTAGAGTAACCTGGATGTCTTTCTCTATGCAGCTGAAGTGCCTTAATAATTGTGCCCCACCACTGCTGAATCCCCTTTAGGGGGTACCTAGTATATTTGGGGTACTAGGTAGGTGCCACCCAAATAGGTATACATTGTTGTGATTTTTGTATCAATATGAGTATACTTATACTATGGTAAACTATTGCAATCAATGTTGCAAAACTGGTCTAAATATGGGTTTCGATTTCATCAGAGAGCCATTGGTACTAGGCATAAAAGGGAAAAGGCGAGCCATTTCTTTGCATTCAAAAATTCCATGATATCTTTGTTTCCAAAATTTCAATGTAAAATGGAGCCAGATAAAATCAGGTATTTTTTTTTGGGCGTTCTTTTAAGATTTTGGTATACGTTTAGCTAGGTGTTCTTTCAAGATTTTGGTATAAATATGGGTACTACATATTTTCTGAAATTTGGAATATTGGTATACATTTTCTAAAATTTGGTTTGGGTATACATTCTCTAAGATTTAGTATAGATATAGGTAATGGGTATATATTTTGCTTCTGGTCAAGTACCCCGGGCTGAATCCTTAAAAATGCACTGATATACTTACTGTATATACATGATTGTATTTTTAGACTGAAGAGTTAGTCACTAAAGGGATTACAGAAGCAGTATCGAAGAATTATGGACAGAAAGGAAACGAAACTCTTACTGAGGCTGTCAACGATATCCAGAGAAGAGTATGTAACTAATTCAGTGTTTTTTCTAATTCAACAGTAGCGAGATTCATGGTGCAAGTTTTTTCTAACTCTTCTTATTTCAAGGTAGCCCCGTAAGTTCAAGTAAAGGGAATGAATCAGCCAATCAGCCAAATTAGGTCGCATTCACTCAAACATGGAACAAGTAGAAACAAGTAGAAAAAGTTAGAAACGAATTGAAACGGGTTAGAAACGAGGGGAAACGAGCTGATAAGGGTTAGAAACGACTAGATACATCAAGGAATAAGTAGAAATGGGTTAAAACGATTAAAAACGGGTAGAAACTGGTTAGAAACGAGTAGAAGCGATAAAACGGGTAGAAATGGGTTAAAATGAGTATGAAATTGTTAGAAATGAGTAGAAGCGATTAAACGGGTAGAAATGGGTTAAAATGAGTATGAAATTGTTAGAAATGAGTAGAAGCGATTAAACGGGTAGAAATGGGTTGAAGCGAGTATGAAATTGTTAGAAATGAGTAGAAGCGATTAAACGGGTAGAAATGGGTTAAAGCGAGTATGAAATTGTTAGAAATGAGTAGAAGCGATTAAACGGGTAGAAATGGGTTAAAATGAGTATGAAATTGTTAGAAATGAGTAGAAGCGATTAAACGGGTAGAAATGGGTTGAAGCGAGTATGAAATTGTTAGAAATGAGTAGAAGCGAGTAAACGGGTAGAAATGGGTTGAAGCGAGTATGAAATTGTTAGAAATGAGTAGAAGCGATTAAACGGGTAGAAATGGGTTGAAGCGAGTATGAAATTGTTAGAAATGAGTAGAAGCGATTAAACGGGTAGAAATGGGTTGGAAACGAGTAGAAACGGGTAGAAACGATAAAAATGGGTAAGAAACGAGTAGTAGCGTGTTGGAAACGTCTAGAAGCGAGAAGGAAAGGGTTTGAAACGAGAAGAAGTGGTTAAGCAGGACAGAAACGATAAAAAACGGGTAAGAAACGAGTAGACGCGTGTTGGAAACGTCTAGAAACGAGAAGGAAAGGGTTGGAAACGAGTAGAAACAGGTATAATAGGAAACGAGAAGAAACCGTCATGAAACGTGCAGGAAATACCAATACTTTTTCTGAAGAAGAGATTACTAGACCTAAACAAGTTTGAAAATTAAAAGAGCGTAAATTTCACGCCAAAATTGCCACGGCCTAAATCTTGCATGACTCAAGATGTTATGCCAAATCGTTAGTTTCGGTTACTATGCGTTGCTAAGGCAGAATGCTGGTAGGCTCGGTATTATATCGGTATTCTACAGGGCGCAGTCTCGTTAATTACCAAACTATTTTCATCACCAAATGAAGGGAGACAGATCTCTTCAAAAACAGTACACTTTTCAATATCAAAGGCTTGATAAGTGTTGACCATAACAAATGTTGTATCAGAAGCAGCCTTAAACAGTTCAAACGTGCAAAGTCCCCCTAATAAACTTTCATAAGAGATTAAGATCATGCCAATTGCGAGATCCACCATCTTTGGCAGAAGTGACTATTTCATATTTTCCTTTTGCAGTTCAAATGTTGCGGTGCAAAAAGTTCACTGGATTGGAAATATTCACAATGGGCAAACGATACTGGAGCCACTTTACCATCAAGCTGTTTTGATGACCAGGGTTTTAATACCACAGCCCAGGGTGGCTACGTATTCAAACTTCACAAAGAGGCAAGTAGAACATTCGTTTATTGTTGATATTATATATTACTATGAGGCTATTGACTCATTTTTTTTAAAAGAACCAGGAAAATTGGTTTCAAGCTGGCTGTTCTTTAATATTCCTCTATTTCAGGACTGTAACGTTGGTAGCTAAATTGTTCTTAATTCTATAATCATTCGGAAATTGTTCTTATAAAAAATAATTTAGTTTCAAATGCTATCACGAAGTCTTGGATGGAATGTTGCATTAAATATTTGATGAATTTTCGCATCAATGGGTTTTAAAGATTGTGCTGTGTTGAAAACAATCTTACTGTTGAAATATGCCTCCGCAAGGTCTTGTACCAGAGTCCTTAAGTCCACCAAAAGCGAGCTGGAAACACCAGAGGGCTACTGCACTAATTGCAACGGCTAAGGCTAGTGGCCAATATACTCAGGGGCCAAACTAGAGAGTTTTGGCTGGGGGTTGTAGCCATAGCTGCTCTTCAAGTGTTCCAAATGCCCTGCCAAAAAAGGAGGAACCAGGTAATTTCCTTAAACAAAAACAGATTAGGTTGAATAATTCAAAGGGTAGTCTTGCATGCCTGTTGTTTTGTCTGTGCATCTTGCTGCTATTTCTTTTAGAGTTGGGCGAGTATTTGCTAGACAAGATCTTAAAATCAAAAGCTAACTTCCATTCTAAAAATACGCCTGACGCGTTAATTTGCCCCGCAAAATTGAACCAATTTGCCCTGCAAAATCAGGTTTTTCTGATTGGGGGAGGGGTATGTCATACTTTCCCCATACCGACACTTGAGTTTCACCCCAGAGTAAACTTGCCTTTAGTGGGCAAGGTCCCAGGCTCAAGGTCTAATGGAGGCATATTTCATATTACCATTGTGGTGGCTCACTTGTTAAAATTTATGCCTCTGCACTGAGAATCTGTTGAAATATTCTTAACTGTTTATGATAGGTATATTGAGGACGGTTGAGACTGAGGGTAGGAGGGATAACAGGTCTGGGCCCCAAAGGAAGCCTGCAAAAATCTTAACCTATAACTATGTTTGTGTTATTTCAATAAAAACTTTTGTTTTTGAAACGATTACCTGAACGTGTTCCCTTATTTCCTTGCATTGTGAATAGTTTGATTAGGGATGATTTTTTCGAAATCCCCCTTCCAGCCTGCTGGGTTCTATAAAATACTCTGGGACCCGAGCTGGCTCTTGACGGCCCTTTGTATATGACTTTCTTTTAATTTTTAGTCGTGCATTGATGCGGTGAAAAAGTGGGCGTCAGAGAACCTGGTCATCATTGGTGGAGTAGGAGCTGGGGTGCTCCTCATTGAGGTAAGGTTCTCTTTTAAGCTAAACATAACCTCGAAGAATGGTTTAACCTAAGACACTAATCAATGCCTCTAATGTATATAACCCTGCAGCTGGATAGACCACAAGGCTACAAGAAACCTAGAAATATTTATTGTTTTTGCAGGGCTTTATCTGTTGGGTAAGGAAAAATTATTCTCTCACTTCCCGATATTTGGGTGATGTGCTTAATAATGGTGGAGGATTTATCAGAACAGTAATGGGCACTTGCATCAAATTGGTTTGTGGCACTCTGTGTGTATTTTGAGCCTAGAATCTTAGACTTAGGCCCACCATGGATGACTCTGAACCTCCTTTTCCTTCATCAAGATCTAGCTCAATACTAATAAAAATTTACAGAGTACTATCTCAATAACAAAGTGCAAGTATGGTGTTCTTGTCCCTCCTCCCCCCTTCATAAACAATGTTGAAATCTGAGAATGATATCTTTGGGAATACAAATTTCATTTCTCGCTGGTATACATGTTTCGCATACTATTTTCTTGTACACCAACCGGTACTTTATTATATATACCGTTTTTCTTCTTCTGGCACTAAACTTGCACAGTAGTTCAGAGCATTTTTATCATAGGAAGTGGTGGGGTGATTCCCCAATGGCTCATCGATTGCCCCACCAATGGATAATATTTACCCCAACACCTATGTGCCCTTTTCATTCAAATGAATTGAATTTTTCACTCACTTTGTAAATTTTTGGATCAGCGGCGTACGTAGTCTCCACAAAGTGGGGTGGTGATGGGCGTTTCCTAGACAATTTTGAAAGGCCGTGCCCCTCAACCTCCCTTAGGTAAAAATCTTATTATCTCGAGGGTCATCTTTTCAAAGGGGGGTCCGGACCCCCCAATTCCCCCCTTGCGTACGCAACTGTTTTAGATAAAAGAGTTTTAGTCTCAATGTTTTGGTTTGCTAGTTCCATTTCAAAATGTCAGTAGATATCAGTTTTGTAAGTATTTTAGAAAATATTGACAATGTAAGTAGGCCAACGATAAAAGATAGTTAATTAGTATGAATTCGTTATGCTCTTATGGCAAACTATAGAGAGGTCTTATTGCTATGTTTTTGATACATGTAGATAAACAACCTTTTTCAAATGCCCCACCAGTGGACAAATCCTTAAATTATGCACTGCAGCAGCTTATTTCTAGCATTTTGCCTCTCTTAGGCCACCTAGTCTAGGATTACCACCTAGTCTAGGATTAGCACCTAGATTAAAGTGGGGGTGTCGTGATTTTTTTAAATTTGATATTTGAAAGACAAAGCAATTCTAAGACTACTGCAAAAAACCCGAAAACGATATTTCATTTTGTTCTCGAGATATTTGGAAAATAGTGTGCCAATTTTGAGGCTAAAAAACCACGTGACACGAAACGCTTCGTTTTTCTCCATTTTGTCCCTGTGACGTCAGTTGTTGTGATTCAAGTTTGACAACATGGACGAACAGTACCGAGGAGGAAGCACGTCCGTCACTTCAGACGATTTAAACATCACTTGTTGGTCGTAAACATTCCGAGAAAGTGATTTAGAAGAAAGATGAGTACCCCCTGAAGTTATACAATATCAGTTTGAGCCTTATCTAAGCCATGCAAAGAGAGAAAACGATTTTCTGGACCGAGAAAGAAGCGAAATTGAAGATGGGCTAAAATCGTCAAATGAAAATGCGAGCGATGAAGCCTCTAATCGTTTATCATCTCGTGACTGAAAGGTTCAGGGCTCATTAAAGACAATTATGAGTAGGAAATTATTTGTTGAATTAATTTTTCTACTATTGATTGACTTTCGTGGAAAGGAATACAGACTTTTTATTTCTGGTTCTATGAAAAAGGCACTTCCGCCTTCGCATAAACTCCATACGGGCGTCCTAAACAAAACAAACTCTAGTCCAGTTGGTCATGTTGGGCAGTCATACCATCAAGGCAGTATGAAGCCTCAGGGATGCTTTGATAGTCATGAAGAATTTCAAAGGTGATGGGGTCAGAAAAATATACATATTTTTGAAATGGAAAACTTATTATTTACATTTATTTAAATACCTATCATAAGTTGGTAAAAAGGTGTATTTATGGTAATTATAATGCTGATAAGTTAGTATGCTTTTCAGATCTCAGCAGTAAACCCTTGTGGCCTGTCCAGCTGTGGGTCATGCAGCCCCTCCCTAGTAGCTTACAATCAAATAACACTAAGCAAGAGCAAATTTATAAATGACTGGCTATTTTGTCGAAGAGTCTTATCTATGATTTTGGGAAGGGAGGTATTCAACTAGGATCTCTGGTAAAATAGAATGGATTATATTATTACCGGCATGTTCCATAAGGAATACAAATATTTTTTCAAAACCATGGACTTAAGAAATTTGGCTGAAGCATCCCCCCCCCAAATTTTTCCTAAATTCAAGTGAATAATTTAGTTTTCATGAGTGAATTTTCACTTCCTATTTTCTATCAGTGCCAAACATGAATTGGTTAAAGAGAAGCAAAAATTAAATGCAAATTTCATTGCAAAACAGCTAAAATATCTTATCAAATGTAACTAAACTGAACTAGGAATAAAACTCTGTGGGACAGACCTGTGGAAGTTGTTTTTCTTGATAAGAAAAATATAAAAAGTTTCTTTACTTTTTTAGTTCAAACAGAATATCCTACTAAAGTTTCTTAAGTTTTGAAAATCTGGCCCTACGGTTTCTTATTAACGGTTTTTTGTAAAGAATGAGTGTGTTTTAGATTTTGTTGTATTTTTCTGTTGTTTGAAGGTAACTAAGGCTGATAATTGAGAATTAGATATTGTGAAACAGCTAGAAAAGCTAGTTAATTCCCCTTAGGTTAAGAATTCGGAATACTCAAGGCCAAAAGCAAAGGTTCCTTATAAAAAGACGTGTAAATAAGATTCGTAGGATTTATTCGTTCAAGTAGAAGAAAGTTAAAAATCTTTCAGAGGAATTTCTAAGAAGCAAAAATACGTGTACAGAAGCCACTTTTTCGAGGAAGAACAACATTGCCTTATGGTACTGTATGCCTTGACTATTTGCTTCTTCCTGCTTTCCGTTCATTTGGGCCCTTTCTAATCTGCACATTTTCTTCTCAATAAAGCAATACACAGACTTTTCTAGTATTTGAGGACTTTGGAATATATCTCATAAAACTCCATCTTTCTATAAATTGTCGGCACAAGCAATACACCATTTATGAAGAGTTTTCCTTTTTACAGATCGAGTTCTCCAAGCACTTCGTACTTTGTTGGTCTAGGCAACCTTATTACACTCGTAGTTTGTACCATCGCTTTGTGATGTTAATTCGAATTGAATAGTTTCTGAAAAAAGATATTTCTATTAAAGAATATTTGAAATTATCATAACCCTTTTATTTACACAAAAATACTTGTGGAAGAAGTTTAATGACCGCGCGAAGTAAGTTGTTCCGACGCCATTCCATAGAGATTTCAATGTGTTTTGAGAATCAGCTGAGTTTGGTCACAACAACTGACGTCACGCGGCGCGTTGGACGAAAACGAACTGTTTTGCGCGGGGAGTGTTTGGGCTAATCACTTTTTCGTCCATAACTCAGAAACGAAAACTCAGATTTGACTCTGGTTTTTTGCTTCCTTAGTTAAATTAGCATAGCAAACTACTGTGAAATTTAAAAAAATCACGACACCCCCACTTTAAGTTTAGGTTAGATTTAGGGTTCCTTGGGACTAGATATACAGTTTAGGGTATATCTAACCTTTAGGTTATGCTTGGTGTTGAGTGCTGTAGTTTTCTTAGTGATTTTATTGGCAAAATGCTGAACAGATAACAAAAAGAATCATAGGGTCTGTTACCGGACGAATATGAACGGCTTTTACTCCTCGGTGGAAAGTTTGTTTTTGCTACGCCGAAGGTTTACGCCACGCCAATTGTCTAAAGACAATAGACCTATTGTTTTACCATTGTTCTTGACGTTGCTCCACGCCAAAGATATTTGGCGTAACATACATGTTTTCCAGCGTGGCTTTTACTGAGGCCCAGAAAGGGGTAAATTGTGACCTGGGATTGACCTTTTATTAACTGGGAAAATGGGATTTGACTTCTTAGGACTAGGATTCGGGAATGAAAAAGTAAATTTGGATTGGGGTTACTAAACATGTCAATTTTGGAATTTCTCTATTTTCCCAAATGGCATTGGGATTTTTGATTATTTCAGTGCTGAGAATTGGGATCAGTAACTTTCTTCAGGACCCTCTTTGTTATATCATAGCAAAGCCGAAATGTTGACTTTTATTTGGAAACATTATACATACCTCTATGGCAACTCTTTATGAAACATCTTGTTTTCTTATACTCAGTTCTAACGCAAAAATTGCCACAATTCCAAACCGTGATATTCATGTATATGCCCATTGGAACTGAGAACGAAGAATCTATAAGCTACTTTGAAATGCTCGCGCGATAAATCATTTGGGACATGTGTTACGAGAATTAGATCAATGCATCACTCCCATAAGGACCTGAATTTTACTTGTTCCAGAGCATTATTTCATTAAATGCATTGTGTGTATTATTCAAACACCCTACTTTGATGAAATAAGCCCTGCACAAGATTGGCAATGATCTCAAAAGAAAGACTGGATCGAGCATCTGTCGTTAATAAATGAAGTCAATTGGCAGCCATATTAGTAGGTGCAATTCAATACATTGATATTCCACTAGGGACTGCTTTTTCTTTGATGATTGTTGGAATGTTATGAAAATAATCAGCATGAGACTGAATATTCGTGCAGCTTTTGTTAACAGAGATTCAAGTCAATATAATTCCTTTGGCAGCCATATTAGGAGGCCAAGTTAAAGCCTCCAGAAAGAAAAGAATGATCGATCCAGTCTTTATTTTTACATCAGTAAATATGAAATCCATATAATTTAATCATATCTATTCTACTTAAATTCATGTTTCAATATTCTATTTCAATTCATGTTTCAATATTCTATTCTCATTTTCTTTCAGATTCTTGGAATTGTGTTTGCGACGGTCCTCTTCAAGAGAACGGACCCAGTTGGAGTAGTTTAAAGAAAGAAAATATTCAAGAGAGAAGTAAAGAGAGCTACTAAAGTGTCAAAAGTAATAATATATTAAAGTAGTAATAGAAATAGAAAACATTTTTCAATAACCAACTCGTCAATAAGCAACCAGTACTAAATTTACCAATACAATAAGCAACTCCAGGGCTTGATGAAATAAGTTAAGCAACTATGCCAAAAGTGCTTAATCTCATTTGTACACATATGGTTCATGGTTGAAAGAAGCATATTTGGTATTTTCGAGGTGTTCTAACATGTACACCATCAACTTCAACGGTTTTGGGTACAGGGAGATGTCTATGGTTTTTTTTCAAAAATGAATTTTTAACCAACTTTGAGGGTTGAAAATCCAAAATATTTAAGCAACTTTGAGGGCTTGGACCAAAGTCCACTTGCTTATTGAAAAAAGTGTCAATCTATAGATTAAGTGGCTTTATATAGAGAGAACCTTAAAACTAGCTGAAAACTGCTGTGTAGATTTGCAGATAAATGGAGCTGGATACTTCACTGGAAATTTATATCCTATCTAGAAAGGGAAGCATTAAAACGAATAATAGTTTAAAGACATATGACATGCACAAAAGTGGGTTACAGCCAATTTTTCAAACTGGCTGACGAATCAAATCGCGCAGAGACCATGTTACCCTAGGAACCGTCCTACGTTCCCGAGGGATAGTTTAGGTCGATGACTGTGCACCTCTCGTTGTCACATTCAGTTCCTTCCATAAAACATCCCATTGTAGTATACCATTGGTTCAGGGGTGTGCCGCATAAAGGTGACTTTTTCATGGGGAATTCTCTAAACATGGGTGCAATATTTCTGTCAAATCTCATGTATGTGTGCATAGAATCGAATAAATAGCTTTTCATGAAGATGGGTCTATACACTACCCCCGTAGCAAGCGTATCCACTGTATTCAGTCACCCGTACCGCTAGCAATCCCTCCTTTGTAAGGATACTAATCCAAGGATTAATCCCCATAAGGAAGGAAGCAGTACAAAACTTCTGTGTACTCTACATGAGACTGATAACCAACCCTGGAAACAGTGGAATTGGAATTTCTGTATTCGAGACAAAATGGCCGCCGCTGCAACTAAGTTCACGGAAAGTCAACTCGAAGCCCTGGAAAAGGCATACAACGAAGGTCTGAAATCTTGTAAGCTAGGAGTAAATGGACAGAAAATTGAAACTTTGGCGCTGGAATGCAACCTACCGCGTGAGAAAGTAACGACGTGGATCAACAATCGCAACCGAAGGGCAAGGAGAGAAGCGACAAAGAACCGAGAGCGAGAGCTGCCTGATGATTCATCCGCCGAAGGTCCAGACCTTAGTGCAGATGGCAATGACGGAGGATCACAGCAGTTCAAAAAGGCCCCAATTCATCGCCGTTTAAGTGCGTGGAACGTTTTCTGCAGTAAAGTTTTTAGAGAAGGTAGGCATTTGTTTTTTAAATTTAGGCCCCCACCAAAATGGTGCCAAAATTCGCACTTTCAGTTGTTACAACCAGCTGCTCTGGTAGTTCTAGCTATTCAGTGGGTCCTTTACGCTTAGCATATAAACCATACCTTACCCTAAAGAGATGGACTTGACGCTGGGGAGCGATGATAAAATAGGGTAAGAGAGCGACTAGCATAAGGGCACTCAGTCTCAGACCAGACAGCAGAGTATTGAAAGTATTGAATGAAGGGTCCGGGGGTACTACCCTGGAAAAATTTGGTGGCTACACCCTTACATTGGCTAAAATGCTATCGAAATGATGATCGTGGTTTTTATGAAGTTTTTTGAAATATTGCTAAGGGCACGTTGCCCCTAAGGATAAGGGCAGGAGGGGCGCACCCTCTCTCTGGCATCCCTGTTATGATAGTAAGCCTATTGGCCTATTAAAAACTCAAACACCAACAGCCAAGCCAGAAGCCAGTGCGACCCACCCTGGCCTTTCCTCTCTAATGGGGTGTGCCATTGAACATATACTTTTTTGTAAATAGGGTGTCTTCAGGGTAGTATCAAAATTGATAATAAATATCATAAAACAATAGATTATGCATACTTTTGGTACTAATTTGGCAAGTTTTTATACTTTATGGTAAATTTTTTCGATAGGGCTTACCTTTTTGGGGGAAATTGTTTGTGCAACAGGGTCAGGGCAGGGTGTGAACAGGATTGTGTCTTTGGAATGGGAATCAGAATTTATTCGGTAAAGAGGCATTTTAAATACTGTTACAGTAGATCCAGAAAATTTCTAATTTTAGCTCGGTCCGTCTGGTTCTGCGTATTGGCATTATGTCAGTATTGAATAGGGTCTCAAACCGCTTCCAAATAATTCGGCTGAATTTGCGCCCCTCATCAAAAAAGACGCGTTTCCACATGTCGGTGTTGGGCAGGCGGCGCAGATGAGCTGTGTACACTTTTTTCAATAAGCAACATGTCAATGAGCAACTAGCCCTGGATTGAGTGTATTTTTTCCCCGGGGGGGGGAGCACTTACAGTAGGATAATTGATGGGTTGGGGTGTGCCGCGCTAACATAAAAAGGGAACCCGATTCTATACCCATTTTATACCCGTTTCTATACCTAATATAGAAAAGTTGCCTTCGAGAGGTGTGAAAATGGCAAATCAAGAATGTTTCTTTCATTTAGAAAAAGCTCGGAACCTGTTGAGGGATGAATTGCATCCAAAAATCTAAATTCGCGCCCCAAATCTATACCAAAATATGGGAAATCGTAGAAATCATAACCCAATTCTATACCAATTTTCCAAAAAGCACAACCCATTTGCGCTGCACATCCCCACCCACTTACAATAGGTAGTGCCCCCCGGGTATTTTTTCTGCAAAAAAGCATTTAATGAAGGAAATGACTTTCTGGAATTGCTTTCCCAGGTTCCTCTTGCCAGGAGCATGCATGCAAATAAACACTGGTTTTGAGGTAGGGGGGTGGGTAGCTAGCCTTAGATTTTTGGCCAAATGTTAAGCAACTTTGAGGGGCTGGGACCACAGTCTAGTTGCTTATTGAAAAAAGTGTATTTCAACTGTTGCTCCTTGATAAACCTTCACAGAGGCATGGTCCCGCTCATCTGCACGAGGTCATCATTGAACTAAACAAAGGGGTAGTTCTCCAGCTCCCCGGGCCCTGGTCCTTGCGTTTGAAGCCGTTGTTGCCTACCCCATCGTTTTAAAGTCGAGGACCCCCTCAAGGATGTGTCCACACTTTTGTGATTGATTTTGCCTTTTGCCTGCAATTACAGAGCGTTAGCAAGCTCTCTCCTCGCATGTCTTGCACCAGCTGAGATACTGAGCCTCTTTGTGCTAAATTTGGAGACAATTAGCTCATTTGGCTCCTTCTGGTTGAATTGTTCAGTTTTCTCTAAAAGCACCTTTAGCCCGATTGAATTAAAACTGCACTGCAGTTATGGCTATGGGGACACTAGGCCTACATCAATTTTCAGAATCTACACATCAGAAGACTAGGGGATTTATGTAAAAAAATATTTGTGATGTCCGTATACGGAAGTTGGAGAAAATCAATGTTTTAACTTTTTGTCCCCTCTATTGTTGCTATTGTTTATCTATTGTTTTCTAAAACTACGCCAAAAAGAACAGCTTTGTATATTAAGATAAAACACGTTTTATAGTAATTTATCACATACAACATATAATTTGTTCTAAACATGATTTCAACAAAAAATTGATGATATCACCATGCTTTTTCAAATGTTTCATAAAAAGTTTTTTGCCAAAATGTTGTTGAAAAAATATTGATAGTGTACATTGTAGGGAGAATTCTACTGGGATTACAACGAGTTACCCGAAAAACATGCTTTATGTATATAAAACTGTTCTATTTGACTTATTTTTCATGCACAATTAATAAACAATAGATTCAACAGGGAGAAACAATACAATTTCAGCATAAAAGTTCAAACATGGATTTTTTTCAACTTCCGCACAGACACCAGACTTTTTTTACATATTCTCCCGTTTTCTGATGCGTAGATTTCATGGGCCGCCGGGTGTATTTTGTATTTGGGGAGCTAAAAACAAAAAGCCATTGACCACACCCATTGTATTTAAATATTACCACACACATTGCATTGTTTTTTGAAATTATTGGGAGGGCTAAAGCCACCCTACCCCCCGGCTCCGCAGCCCATGGTAGATCTTGAATATTGCATCCATTTATTGTCTACCTACCTGCAAGTCAGATATTGCAGTTTTAACTTAACTTGATTAGCACTTTAGAAATATTTGAAAAAATCCCAAGAAAACTCCAAATTTTAGTCAGAATGAGTTCAATTTAGCCAGAATGAGCTAGCTCTCTCAAAATTTAGCCCTGACGGTCTTATCCCTAGAGTGGTTATTGGATGTGTTTTGTGTTTTTGTTTGCTCCTTTTCACACAAAAACTTTGAATTAAGGACTGTAAAATAAAATGAATCATACCTTGGCTGTTTTAACCTATTTATGGTCAATTTTCTGCAAATTTTATAAGAAAAATAAATGATTACCATTGTCTGAATAAACTGAGCATTTTCCATCGACTAAGAGAGTATATGACAAACACTGTAATTTATGACCTGTTGGTCTGGTGACCTTTGAATAACATGACCTCGCTGGAACTGGGGACCTGTGAAATTCAATTTGGAAAGACGGGCTTCTGACATGAGCCGAAGCCTCACAATTTACTTGTCTCCAGAACCAGCCCCCCCCCTGTCGTCAGTCATGTGAAAAGTTTGTTTGCAGCTTGGTTTTTCTTGCACAGAGCTTCTCCTTTTCATGAATATCGTTGCAGCTACTCATAAGATATTTAATTAGTTCCCTGCTAAGCTGTGCAGAGAGGCTGTAACCAAAAGTTCTGTCTGGTGCCATCCTTCCTGTTCCCTAGAATTTGTACCAAAACTTGTTAACAGGCAGACTTTTAAACTTTTTTGGGCATGAGGTTGGAGAAGGGCTGTGACACGGGACCTATTTTAGGTTGTCTAAAATGTATGCAAAAAACTGCAGTAAAATAAGTGCAAGCAATGGGGGCTAACCTAAAACTTTAGTCAGGGACACCAGAGTATGGGGACATGATAGGACAGTGCCCCCTTTGCCTTTCTTCAGGGGGGCAGATAGGAAAGGAGTTCCCTTTTCGTGAAGCAAAAAATGATAGATTTAATTTGATCGACTATATTATATTGTTTTAATTAGTTCATCATCATCGTTAATTTGCATTACCAGTTCACACTCTATGGAATTTTTGTTTTAACACATGCTTTTAGCTTTAAAAGCAGGAGTAGGATATCCATGAATTCCTATTGGGTAGCTTGCCGAACCATTGAAGATGCCGTCCTTAAATTGTTGCTCCCCTGTCCTTGATTGGCTCACCGGCGTCCATCTATTTAGTGCCGGGCTACAGCTGCATAAAAAACCACACATAAAAATAGAGCCAAGGAAGGCTGTGAACCTACAAGCCTTTAAATATGCACAGTTAGGTTAACATTTTTGTAGGGACATGCAACCAAAGCTCCAAAATCATCATCCAATAATACACAAAAATTTTGGGAAGGTTTTCTCAAATACCAAAATTTCAGAAAAATAGATTTTTAAAAAGGCAGCTTTAAAAAAATTGATTTATAAAGCCTTTTTGAGAGAAATTAGGTTAAAAGTATACTGTATTATAAAAAAAACTATAATTCAATATACTGTATTACGATTGAAAGACCGTCAATTATTAATGAGCATTAATAACTATAAAATAAAAAAATTATCTATAATTATATACACAACTGCCACTCGGGTGACGACAGCATGACAAAAATTTTCTTGTGCATGGGTAAATCGGCAAAATGAGGCAAAAGAGGGAAATAACAAGGGGGTCAGTACTTGCACTGCACATAAATCAAATTTCCCTTTTTTGGACCTGACATTTCCTTAAATCCAATAGCTCAGGCCCAAAAATGATACGGCAGCTTTTGATATACAGCCTCCAAGCCATGCATTTTCTGAAATGATTTTAAATACACATGTCTGGAAATCGTCTAAAAGCATGTGGCATGTGGCTCAAAAACTTCAAAGGCGCAGACGCGAGTGGCAAGCCTGTTTTGTTTAGGAATTCTCCTTAAAAATTGTATTTATTCCTCTGTCCTCTAGATTTAAGAGAAGCTCCAAAGGATCTTCGAATTCAAATGGCAAGGGACATGTACAAAAAGCTTAGTTCAGAGGAGAAGGAGAAGCTGGAGCTTGAAGCCCAATCTTCCAAAAATGCCAAAAAATTTTCAGGGGAAGAAATCGAAAAGGAGATTTCTAAGAGCATGCAACGAATTTGGAGAGAAGTAATTTTATCCTTAGTCTATTGCTTGTTTTTGATTTTGTCTTATATACCGTTAGGATTCTCGTAGGATGCATGCTAATTGTTGCGTTTTATTTTTAAATGACTACCCAAGAACTACCCCTCCGTGTATTTGGATCAGCTGATGTTCAATTCAAGATTAAATAAAGGAATTACTTTTTTATTAGCACGAACATGAAAAAATGCATAAGAATATTTCTCTCTGTTGATGTTATATGTGGACGTGTTTTATGTTAAGAAAACTAGAATCACGTTTTTGAGATTTGAGAAAATAATTGGTATTCTTGCTACTTTTTCAAACCAATTTTATCCATGTAAGTGAGATGTTCATGTTAATCATATTTTTAATTGCTGATTTTCATTCATTTAAGCACATTTTAGAACTGGCTGGAAATTTATGTTTTAGCCATTAAATTTGCATCGTTGTTCAAAATATCATTTTATACTCTTAGATGCAATATATGGAACAATTCGGTGTCGTCGGATATAGCCTGGTCATGAAGCCGGATGGAAAACTACTGAATAGCTCCACCATGAAAGGAGAAGAGTTTCTGCATTCCGACTTTTCAATATCACAGAAATTCTCAACATTTTGTGGTAAGTATATACTTACTAGACTACATAAACATAGCTCTTTTGGAGTGGTCGGTTATATGTGAAACATGCAGGGTTGAAAATTCACATCTTTGCATAAAGCAAGGTCAGGCGGAAAACATAGACACATATCTGCAAAATATGTATGGAAACTCAAGAAAATCCACGAGAGAGCGGCCTCAGATTTCTTTCAATGACTTCATAAGCTTGTGTGGCAGCTTATTGTCAAACAACAAAAAATGCACAACGCAAAGTAGCTGCATTTGGATTGATGAAACCGTGTCAAAGCAAAATCCCCTTTTATGCAAAATATTTTTAAGCTAAAGCAAACAACAATGTCAGTAGAGATTTTGAAAAATTTAATTGTAATAAGCCAAATCAAGAAACTTTGGGCTCCAAAATCATGTTATTATTTCTATGACCACCAATAAGTTATACTTTCCCAATAGTATATCTTATTAGTGGTCACATTGTGCACATTGGGTTTCTTGATTACATGTATTACGCTCGTTGTTCTTGTAACTTCTTGAGCACTCTTTGTATATCTTGAGCCATATTCACCCATTTGTAATATTTTGCTCGTTGCTCTTGTAGTGATTTGAGCGATCTTTTGATCTTGAGCACCAACAATGTGTAACCGTATCGTATGCCCAAGTGTACGAGTTGCTACACAGCCAGTGTGGTGATAACCGGGAGGGCACATTGGGTTTCTTGATTACATGTATTACGCTCGTTGCTCTTGACACATCTTGAGCACTCCTTGTATATGTTGAGCCATATTCACCCATTTGTATTATTTTGCTCGTTGCTCTTGTAGTGATTTGAGCACTCTTTTGGGTCTAGAATACCAACAATGTGCAACTGTCGATTTGAGCACTCTTTTGGTTCTTGAATACCAACAATGTGTAACCGTACATCGTATGCCCAAGTTTACGAGTTGCTACACAGCCAGTGTGGTGATAACCGGGAGGGCACATTGGGTTTCTGGATTACCTTATTACACGGCAATAACGCACTTCACCGAATAGCGCGGAACAAATTAATGCGATCAGAAATTAACGCGCATTGCCAAATAAAACAATAGAATTCAATTGTTCTCAAACATTTACGTGTCATTAATTAACGCGAAATTTTGCGATTCGCGTTAATTAATGTACCGCGTTATTTCCCTGTAATAAGGTACATGTACTTTCCTAATATATAGTAACGTTGCTAAAAATACTCCACTCCTGAACTCAGAAAACAGAGGGATGTGGCAACTTGAAAACACAGTGCTTGCAGCCCTACAGTTCATTTTACTCTAAATATCTGTCTTAACAACTTCGAGGGCATTTTTGACAAAATAGAGACTCTTTTTTTAATTCAGGAATTCAGAATCCGAATGCGAATGTTTCTTATTTAGTCTTATTTCTTTAAGTACACACGGTGGTGTAATATCCCTTTGAGAGATGGTCAAATTTCTAGGATTGCACATTGGGTATTGTTTAGAATAGACCTTGAGATTAATTTGTATTATAACCAATATTGTCCTTTGAACAATGTTGTTGTTTCCTGAGAGACTAAATCTTACATGTGCAAATCGAAATTTGCTAAATGCTCTAAAAAGCTCCGTTTTTTCATGTTGTACAAGGTGAAAATTGATACGCTTAGGATTTTACAGTTAGTGTACCCTTTGTGCAGCAAAGAAACATTGTGCATAAGTGTTATGTAGTATTTGTATTTTTTCTTTGTGCAATAGATATCCCGACCGAAAAGAAAATCACCAGAGATGACGTGCGACTGTTTTTGAATAGGCAGTACAGTAAGTAGTATTAAGCGTTTTTATATTTTCATCTAACTGACTCAAGTAACTAATGAGTCTAGATCATCAGGCATTCATTGCAGTTCAAAATTCTTGTGAGATCATATTATGAGGGCTACAGCATAAGGAAACAAAGGATAAATTATTTTCACACAGGCAGACTTAAATTATAAATGATGGCAGCTTTAGCTGCGACAGTTTTATATATAAATGAGCCATATAAAAACATGCTGAAATAGAGGGCATGGTCATCAACTGAAGACTCTTCGTGTTGTATAAATGATTCTCATCATGCACAATACAATCATTGTGTAATGTTTGGTTTTATGTTTTATATTTTTGTGGTAGTTGTGTGATGTTTTACTTCTGCTTGTGATCTTTGTTTATTCGTACAGTCCTTGTATGTATTTGCCTGTCTTCAGGGCTTGTTTAAACATTTTCAAGCCAAAGGAATTGAAAAATCCTTACACGATATAAAATTACAATGAAATATTACATGTTTGATTAAAATAACAAGTGGAAAAACAAACGGTTGAGGATTTATTTAGCAGCGATAAAAATCGTAAAATGATAAGAAAGTACGTTTGTCAGCTGTAACATTATTTTAAATTTGTATACGACGTACTTTGAAGCACGTCTCTTTCAATAGCCCTTTGTCGCACTAAACACGCAAAAACAGCTAGAGTACTGAGCACACCAGTCCAAAATTTCCTATTACAAAACCGATCACTATAGGGAATGGCGATTTCTTGCCTTCGGAATTTCTATAGTTTAGTTGCCATAGGAGGAGCGAGGATACTACCCCAGTATTACCGCGATAGCAATATCCAGCAAATTGCACTCTTCTAGATCTTGCTAGTGCAGAGACACGGGGAAGTTTGCCGTATATTTCGTAGACTTTGGGGTAAACGTTTTAAAGAGAAAGAGAGGTTTTTTTGGTTCCCATTAGGGAGGCGAGTGTAAGTTCCATAGTCTCTTCAAATTTTCTAGACTACCGCACGTTTCAAAGTATGATTACAATCAACCGGAAGGGGCATTACATTTTCTATCTATATGTTTAACTTGAAGTTTTGTCTTCACGCTCTTAATATCCTTTACACATTTAGAGTTGAATTCAGTCATAATATAATGTGATTTATTATTCTTGTATCTTGTAAGCCGTTTAGTTTTCGTGTGTATTTTGCATGTGCCTAAGTTAACCAGTTATCATGAGTCATTTAAGTTTTGTCTGATTTTGATTTTCTACCCTGAGCCTAAATAAACTTTTCAGAAGAACATTTCGAGACATTTCTAATTCAATTGTTTTGATCTCTTACATTTATCTTGTCTTACCTCGATGAAATGTGTCAAGAGATATATTATTGGGCAGTGTTTTTCATAATTCTAATATAAAAAAAGCATCCACATTGGTACAATGATATTTTGTATAACATCGTCATATTTTTAATAATTTTGTAATCTTTTAATTTAGGTATTGCTGCCGGGGAGCCAAAAAGAGTCCCTTATAAACAATACCAAAAGAGTTTTTATGTCGAGGGTTGGCCAGAGTCTGTTCCCTTCAAAACCCCAGCACGAATGGGGAGTAATCAGCTGAAAGCTGTTATGGAGCAGCAGGCAGGAATCCAATTCATTATAACATCATCGAGTAGTTCTTCCTTACCCCAAGTTGAAGCAGGCGAGCCTTCTACCGATGCCCCGAAGTCCCCATTGCAGCCAGAAGGTAATAGCGTGGAGGAGGAAGTCCTGCCCAAAAAAAGAAAATTTGCAGTAAGCTCCATTGTCAAGAAAGGAGATGTCGTCCCGGTTTATGCGCCATTAGCAGATGATGCTGATGATGCCAACCCTTTCTGGCTGTTTTATTGTAGTGGAAAAAGCAAGCCCGACCACACTATAAATGGAAAGTGGCTTATGCTATCGGAAGGTCGAAATAAATATATTCTTCTTCCGCAGAAAACATCGATATATGAAACAAACATTTTGATATTTAATGGTGAACGAGTCGTGTTGTCAGATTGCCACTTCAGTGAAAGAGGAGACGGTAGTTTCGTGCTTACGGAAGCAACTTTATCGTGGCTTCATGATCTTTCCTGTGAAGCTCCCCACTCTTAGACTTCGAATTCTACCCTTTATAGATTCAGCGACTTGATGATTTTTCTATCATTACCTCGAGGTTTTTTGTGTTTATGACGGTATTTACATGTGAATATATAAGTTGGAACATTTTATCGAGAACCCATGATTTTGTTAGAATCAGCTCAGTGAGCAATTTTCGCATTTGGGCTTCCGTTATCGGTAATAACATTCTCCGTAATTTGTGTGCAAGCTTTCACAGAACGGGAATCCTTCCACCCTAGAGCCTCATAGTTTGCCAGTATAGGGAACATCAAGCTCAAAACTTGCCGATGCGATGCCCTATAAAATAAGCGAAAGAAATGCGCATTTAAACGCGTAAAAAATTCTGATGATTTCAATTTTTTTCTGATATATTTGGTTTCAAATCAAAACAGCCTTCATACAACTCTTTGTGAAGAAATTTTATATTTCATCTATATATAAACACGCTAGCGGACCAATAAAATCTACTGTGGTGGATAATCACTACTGTTGTGGATTATTATCGTACTGTGGTGGATTATCATGCTTATGTGGTGGTGATTTTGCACTACTGTGGTGGTTATTTTGCACTAATGTGGTGGATAATCACTACTGTGGTAGATTATTATTCGTGTGGGGTGGTGGGTTATAATGCGTACTGAGGTTGATTATTATGCTTGTGTGCTGGGTTATTATGCTAGCACCAATACCCACCACACACGCATAATAATCAACCACACAAGCATAATAATCCATCATAGTAGTGCAAAATCACCACCACACATAATCCAACACAGTAGTGATTATCCACCACAGTAGAGTTTATTGGTTCGCTAGCGGGATGAAGTATACTTGATTGAACATTTTTGCTGTGTTTTAGAAAGATATTATAATGTAAACGCGTCATAGTGTAAACTTAACTGAAGGTATTTAAGATTAAAATTAAGATTAAATAAAGACGAGTTAAACGTCTTTTGCTTGTGAACATTAAAAGCCAAACATTAAAATGAAAGCAAAACTAACTACAATATAAAATATTTTTAGAAGCGACCTTTAACACATCTTACTCGAAGCTTGCTTTAAGTTTCATCAATTCTGATGCACTTTTTTTGAGAAACTCTAGACTGGAGAGCTTGGAGGATGAGTTCATGCGGCAGGCACTAGCAAATTCCTGCACCCAATCCCATACCTCATTCTCAAAATTGGGTTTTCTTGGAACCTTGATTTGCGAAAGCAACTGTCCAAGACAGAACAAGTCAGTTGCATAGGAAACCGGTTTTTTCCCTTTCCTGACGTCTTTTCTCTGAAGACAAGTATCTCCCAAATCTTTTGAGCGGTCTTTGGAGATTTCGTATGCATCGGTTACCAAGCATGCATTTCCAAATCCCGTAATAACAGGTGTACCATCTTCCCTTCTCACCAAAACGTGACTTGCCTTCAGGTTATTGTGCAACACACTTCTGCTATGAATGTGTCGTACTCCATCAATTAGCTTCAACATAAATAGTGCCAACTCTTCGGAGTCCAAAAAACGATAATGAATAATAGTGTCTCCGTCAACATATGAAACAACAAGGGCTGTTTTAAAACTCTCTACTAAAATACCGAAAGAATGTTGGATGGCAGGATGACTGCTTAGCAGCTGTATAATCAAATATTCTTGACTTATTCTGCACAAATTTGGAGCTCTCAAGCTTTTAACTGCCACCGAAATATCTTTGTACGAAGACTTGAATATTAACGCCCTTTCGCCGCTGTCAATCTTTTCTGCGTTTTCTTCAATACTGAGCTCGCTATCAGAGATCAGAACAACTCCATACTTCAGTAGCTCGCTGTTTGTGAGCAGCCTTCTATCTAGCGTTGCGATTGCAGCAATGCTCCGAGCGCGTGCATTCACAAATCCTTCCGATTGCTCCAATATATCACGCGAAGTGAGGCCACTACTTGCTTGATCTTTAAGATTTAAATTAACCTGAACTTTCTCTGCCTCCCTTAACGCACCTTGCGTCATATATAACTCTCTACTGCATTCGGAATATTGTTGCTTCATAACTGTTATTTTCTTTTTGCACTGGGGACTGCAAAAATCTCGTTCCTTTTCTTTCGATTTATCTTTCTAAAAACAAAATATTTTTCAGCTGAGTATAATCAATATTTAAGCTTTTCCTAATACCTCCTTTAAATTGACATACTTAAGCTTCAATTTGTAATGATATTTGTATTTGCAATGGAAGACAAATAAAGCACTGTTCTCTATGAAGGGCCAAAAACATAAGACCAGATGAGTCTGCAACACAGGCTATATTTCCTTAAAGTTAGTAAGTAAATAGTGCTTAAATACAGAGAGTTGAAAAGGTATCCAACATCACTACGCCAATGCATTCATGGAAAGTCGCCTTTTTCATGATTGGGAAGCAGCCTTTTCGACGGTCAAATCCGTATTTCAACCAATGATTATCAAACCATTTCAACAAATTAACAAGTCAATGAATCTTAAAGCAAATTAGTGAACAGACATCTTTTCAAAATTTAACAATCTGATACAAAAGATAATTGAAAATCCCTAGAGTTTTTGAAGTTTCTCAAAAATACTAAAACAGATTGTCCTTTCCCCATCGGAACTCTAGGACAGGGTGTCAATTTCACAACTTAACTCCCAGGACAGGCTGCCCTTTTGAATAGAAGTCAAGTACCCCCCTCGCAAGACAAAAATATAAAGCTAGTGGAACCAGAAGCCATGGCTTCAATTCAAGAATGTACAGTTTATTGAATATGAAACGAAACATTGTTTGATAACCATTTCGAACCTGAAATGCATCCTGGTTATCGATCAGTTGAGGAGAAACTGCATGACTATGAGTACCATCACTTTCTGTCTGACCCTCAGAAATAGAATACACAGAGTCCTCAGTGGTGCCTTCTCCTTCGGGAACTGCTTCAAAAGCACCGTCTGATTTTGCCTGGCCATGCTCCAGCCAGTTAAACATATCAACTGGGATATCAAGCTAGAAAGCAAAAAAAATTAAATAATTTGCAATAAATATAATTTTTACAGGTTAAAGCAAGTTTATGCACAACAAAGGTATGTGCACTGGTGGCGCCACCCTTCAAAAAGTGAGGGGAAATAGGGTGTTGGGTGCTCAAAATGTTTTGGACCAAGGCTAACCTCTTACCCCCACCCCTTCAAAGAATATCTTTGGATTTGACCAATAATCGAAGACCAACTTTGAAAATGTTTGGGGACTTGTCCCAACTCCCAAATCCCCCCTGTGGTGTCATTGGCTATAGATGCAAAAAAGATAAAAGAGATAAAAAATGTTATGCTATTACTGCAAGCGAAGCTTTTCGAGGAAAGGTGCACATGAATTCTTACTGAATAAATTAAGTCTATAGCCTATATCTTAAATCTTATATTATTTCTATTGTTAAAGAGAACAACAGAGCAAAGAATTAGTCTGCAAAACAATGGCTTTACATTGCCAAAAATGACGTCATATAATACTTTTTAATTAGGCACCCCCCACAGATTCCTTCCAACGGTCCAGCTGGAGGTATGGAGGTAAGATTTAGTAGGAATTCAATAAACAAAATTTCTCACTCCCACCTTGAATTTAGAGTTGAGGCTAACAATTCTGTCTTCCATAATGTCCCATAAGGCCTTGCCAGTTTCATATTCGGTCTTTATTTGCTTCTAAAAGAAAGTTGTATGTTGTTAGGTAAGTGGTTAGATAATTTGGAAAACAATTGAAAAACATAATATGCAGTCACAAGGCCATAGCCTCAAAACATTAGAGGAAACAGGGGGGTCAAGTTTATGGCCAAGACCATGCCTTTAACTCCCTTAAAAGAATTTGCCCATTGGGGTCGTTCAATAATTACATCAACCTAGGAGGGTGGGTGATTCTTCCCCTAATTATAAAAATATATGGTTAGGTTTCAAACATTTTAAACCTTAACAATACCGATGGAAACAATAAGAAACCATTGAAAAGCAATGAGAATCTATAGATCTCCGAACAATGGGACCTCTAAGAAATAACGCTTACACTCTTTTTATAGGAATAAATTTTATACGAATACACATATTTCTCTGTAAGAAACTAAAAAATCTGCCCAGTACTGAAAGTTTCTTAAATTTTTCGAATTTTGAGTACTGAAAGTTTCTCAGGAGTTTCTTAAATTCACACATGGATGTAGATTATCTAAATTATTTTTGATCATATTTTGGGGTTATTCAGGAAGTTAAAAGCACGAACATTCTCATTTCGTTGCTAACAACGCATCTCAAACACACCCAACAATCTAAAACTAAATATAATACAGAATATAGCAGCTCTTATATGCAACCAAATATGTAGAAGTTTCTTAGTAAATATTTTTCCAGTACTGGAGTTTCTTAAATTTTTGGCCATTCGAGAGTTTGGGTTCCTTATAACGAGTTTCTTATAAAAAAAATACGTGTATAGAGCCTCAAAATTGTAAAAAACAATGGAAATTAAGAATGATCGAAGGTCCGAAAATTTAATTTGTATAAGAAAAAAGAGTGTCATGTATGTTGATTTTGAACTTTTACCCCTAAAAATTCCTAGGCATGGAAAATTGTTTCCATGTTTACAATTTTTGGTACAGACAGTCGTTCTCCCGTTCTCGTTCAGAGAGCTTCGTATTTTTTCACTTTTTCAGATATCAAGAACATGATGCAACAAGATAGGAAGTTAAGATAGGCCTCCCCTTTTTGAGATAGGGGAATCACCTCAGATCAGAAAATATGCAAGCTGAAGTGTAACTAAAGTGGAACTGGCCTTTGAATTTAACGATGATAAAAATTGAATTGAACTATGATAATTATTAGAATACCGACTAAGTTAAAGATATTTACCCTCAAAGATGAGGCGATCCGTGCAATGATTTTTCGGCGAGTCGCAGCTTTCATATCCGAGAAATGTTTCTGCTCTTTTAATGAAATAACCAAGCTATTTATCAATGGCTCGAGAATCTCGTCCATCATTGAATATTTTTAACGTTTGAAAACAGCAAATAATATACAACAAACAAGCGATAATTAAACTTTCCAAACAATTGTCTTTCTCGTCGTCCCAACAACTCTGTCGCGTCGAGTCGAAGTCGCTACCAAAATCACACGTTCAATAACTCAACGGCATTAAAAACAAATAGTCAAATAGTAAACAATCAGGAACACAGTGATATTTCTGCTAAACGAATTCGTTATAAAAAAGGCCTATGCGTATTAAAGGATCTAACGAATTTACTGCTCAACAACTTTCTTCGACAAACTAAACTTGAGTAACAAATTGCCTCAGGATCAGGGCAGAGGGCAAGGTGCAAACATGGCGCTGGGAACAGCATGAACCTCACCTCAAGACACGCCGATTTATGACGAAATGACGATGACGTGCCGAGGGCATTTCGCGCTATACGCTTTTTTTATAAGAAACCGTTTTATAAGAAACCTAGTACTAGAACGCCCAAAAATAACTCATTGGTTATCTTTTCGAAGATTTATACCACGAATGAATAACCATTATGGTATGCATCATCATCTGACAATATTTTATTTTTTTGCTGACATAAAAGTAAGAAACTTTTAAGAAACTTTTAGTACTAGAAACTGGTGAGAAAATAAGAAACTTTTAGTACTATGACCTATGACCTGAGCTAGGTTTCTTATAAGAAAAAAACGTGTATTGGGATCCCGTACACCCTGCCCAGGAGATCCCAGAAAAAATCCCGAAATTCTGGTCCTGGGTCCATGCCCCGGCTAACACCTCGGTCGGCACTGCTGTTAACTCGTCTGTTACGAAATTTGCATTCTTTGTTATTATTTCACAATGATTTGTGACCTCTTTATGAGAAGGAAAGACAAGAGATCCTCCAAATTATTTACCAGAGATTCCGTAATACAGCACCAAATCTGAACAATGATGAGCAAATGTTCCTTTGGCTCATGAGCCAGGAACAAGTCAGGGGCAGATCCAGGTTTCCAGAAAAAGGGGGGCCGAAGACCCACTTTTTGAGCAAGGTAGCCCTTACAGGGGGTCTGGGGGTGTGCCACAGGAACAATTTAATTTCAGTACTAGGACTTGAGCTAGAATTTAAATTCTAGATGTGCTTAGATGCAATTCTCAAGCACTTGCGGCATAATTGTGCAATATTCTCGCTCATTTTCATTGAAACATGCTCATTTTTTTAACTTTATCAAAAAAATAGGGACCGTGGCCCCCTCGGCCTCCTCAAAATCCTTTCCTGCAAGTTGAAATTATATAATTGCTGGGGAAATTTTGTACAAATTCTTTCAACATTAGAACATGTTTCCTCAGCAACCAAAATAATTTCGTCATACGTTCATAAATCTTGATCTCCTCCATCTATTTATAAAATTTTGCTGATTTTAAATTAGTTTTGTACAAATTTGTTTTTAAATGATTAACTTTTTAATTATTATTTCTTATAATTGTAGTTAACTTTTAATTAATTCTTAATTAACTTAGCCTCTTTGTAAATTATACAGTTGAGGGCCATTGTGACCTAGAAACTTGTGTAATAAAAAAATTATATTTTCAAGACGTCAGAAATTTTTACAACATATGACATCATTGATAATGTCATTACTAAAAATTGTCATTTCCATAACTTTTAATTTGTTTCTAACACAAAAATGTCAGAACAATTTCCATGTGCCTTTTGCGAAAGTTGCCATATTTACACCAAATTTCCGAAAATGTATACCCATATTTATACCAAAGTTGCGAAAATGAATACCCAATTCATATTTATACCAATTTGTGAAAATTTGAGACCCAAATTTATACCAAAATCACAAAAAGTATACCCATCTGGGCGGCACGTCTCCGTGCCAAATTACACTAAGTACCCCTCCCCCATGTACAGTTTACTAAGTACCCCCAGGTCATCATTGCAAGGTAACGAACTAGAACAACTTAGCAGGGCATTTTTTTAGATCGTAATTGCTGGGGCATACCGGGCCAATGGCCCAGATTTGCTTGTAAACTACACTCTCTTTTCTTCATAGAGCACTCTCTACAATATAAAAGCACCGAGAACAATAGAGAAATACCCTATCAGGGGCGTACCGACTCGTGTCGGGCAAGAGGGGCCTGGGGGCCCCCAATAATGGCCAAATTCTATTATTCGTATGCGTAACTGGACAGTCAGAAGCAATCTTGGATTGGGGGGCTGTCTAATAAAAAAGTACTATATGACGTCATTTTTGGTATCGTAAAACAATTGTTCTGGAGATTATTGGGGGGCTGAAGCCCCCCAAGCCCCCTCGCTTTCGACAGGCCTGTGCAATGCGTATTCCATTTTTCTATTGGTGTTCCAACAGAAGAATTTTCTTTCCTATTCCCCTGCCTATTGTTTAAAACAATAGAAAAAATAAGAAAGAGGGTCAAATTTAGAAAACACCCTGCTACCATGTGCATGCCTGGCCCAAAAATAGTTCTTCTTCGTAACCGGGTATTTAGTCCATTGCAGAACGCCTAGGGCAGCATGGAACAACGCGCTTCTCTACGCTAAAGTGACGCATCCCATGTGAAACTTAGTCGAAAGACTTGCTCAGCATGGAACAACGCGCTTCTCTATGCTAAAGTGACGCATCCCATGTGAAACTTAGTCGAAAGACTTGCTCAGCATGGAACAACACGCTTCTCTATGCTAAAGTGACGCATCCCATGTGAAACTTAGTCGAAAGACTTGCTCAGCATGGAACAACACGCTTCTCTATGCTAAAGTGACGCATCCCATGTGAAACTTAGTCGAAAGACTTGCTCAGCATGGAACAACACGCTTCTCTATGCTAAAGTGACGCATCCCATGTGAAACTTAGTCCAAAGACTTGCTCAGCATGGAACAACGCGCTTCTCTATGCTAAAGTGACGCATCCCATGTGAAACTTAGTCGAAAGACTTGCTCAGCATGGAACAACGCGCTAGTTAGGGCAAATATGCAAGGTGTCGAGATGAGAGTAAAATTACTTAATAAGGAAATAAGCCATCAGAAAAACACGAAGAAGTCGCAAACTATATGAATTGATTCAAAAATTAATATGTTTGCATAACTATAAAACAATTGTTAATACGTAGCAAGGAAGATTCTTTGACGATATAAAGACATATCAAAGATTCTATTCTCCAATAGGCACTTTTTACGCGAAAACTGTCATACATGGTGCCCCTAATTACTGCCAACAACAGAAAACTTACGAATTCAATGATTTTTTACCAATAAGGAGCAATGAAGTGTAAAATCAAATCAGCTTAAATTATTTTAGATAAAGGAAGTTGAACAGTCTTAAAACATCAGAAAGGGAACGAAGCGAACACCTAACGATATAGTTATACCCAGAACCACGACGTTGACATCAACGTTGAGTTTTGCATATCTCTCATTGGAAATAGCCATAATAAGAAAGTAGCTTTCGCTAAGTTTTTGTACTTCACGTTACAGTAAAGACCTGCGAATAAGAAACCACATTTTAGGAACTAGCCTGTTGCTTTAAAACAATAGGCTATTGTTTCATCCATTGTTTTCTCAAAAATTGAGTGTCTCAGTTTCTTAAAAGCTGGTTTCTTATTTGCGGGTACCTACTGTATGTTTCCCAGTTTCAAATAAATGTCTTTGCTCTGAAGAAACCTCTACATATCGTGAACATGTTTTTATTGTCATTTCGATAAGTTTTTAAGCAACAACTGAAGGCCAAATATATTGTCAGCTTTCAACGCAAATAATCGGACTGAATCAAAATCAACCTGTTGGAAAATCAAAACAATATTGGCTTGAAGTGCCTCTACAACTTATCTTTCGTCAGCGTTTTCAATAGTGCTGACTTTGGAAACGAAAACATTTTACGATCAGATTTGTGGTAGCTGATTTAGGATAAATTAAAGTCGCAAATTTTGAACTTTGCGTTTACGCGTTGACTAAATTGAGCGCTGTGCATTGTTTGATAAGCAGAAAAGGCAAATTGAGAACTTGTGAAAAATGCCCCCATTCTATCTTTAGAATTGGGTGCTAGATTCCCAACGTTGCTCAATGTCATGGCATAGCAATGAATGTCAGTAAGAATATAGAACTTGGTATGCATAAACAGATAGGCCGGCATCCTATGTAGAGAACCACCCCAAAATGCTATTTTCAGAATTGGGTACTAGATCCCAGGTCTCCTAAATTTTCTTGCTGAATAGATTTATTCAATATTGTCAATTATTCAATAACAGTGACAAAAATCGGTAAAAATACATAATTTGTTTAGGTGAACAAAATAGATCTTTTTTCGAAATGGCATTCTAAAAGTAAAGTGGCATTTAGTAACCGATTCGAACCGATTATAAAAATATAATTGGGCAAGTTTTCAAAAAACATAATTTGCATTTTTGCATGCATCAAATTATGTACATGGAAAAATTCATACAAAGCAGCTTTTTCTGTAAGTATTTTTTTCTACGGATTCAGAATGAAACAATATTTGGGTTCTCAGTATGGCCACGAACTTGCTTAAGTTATCAACTAGTTGTCAAATGTAGCAAGAAAACTTCCAAATTTGAGAATTCGATTGATCATAACTAATCATTCAGAAATGTAATCGTAACATATTTTCGTTCTCAGAGTAAGCTCACTTAGCACTATCGCATCAAATAATAAAAATACAACGTGAAGGCACTTTAACAGAATCTACATCCAATCCCGTCATTAATCACTGTCTTCCTCCAGAAAGAGAGAAAATCCACTGTCCAGAGCTTCAGATTCTGCATCGGACAGACTCTCTTGGTGATAGGATATGTCTTCAACCGAATAGTCTTCATCATCTGAAAACGCATCAACCTCTGGAAGATTTCTTACAACTGGAGTCCCCAGATCTTGGACTTCTGGCAGAGAATATGGTTCTAATTCCTCTTCTGATATGGCAGATGTTCCAAGAAATAAATCCCTATACAAAAGAAATAATTTCTCTAGCTTTGTTTTCTGTTGACACAGTATGCTAATTGCTCCTCGTGTATAGTCACATAAGGGCAGTGACTGGTAATGTTTCATTGCTGTTATTGCTTTACTTCTCTCATTGGTTAGATATCTCATTGTGTTAAACATATCCGCTTTACAAAGAGAAACTTCTTCTTTGGCTCTTTTATGGGAGATATGCAGCTCCACCAATTTACGCTTTATATCAGCTGGTACGTCATCGCTATTGAAATCTGATAGATTATCATACAACTTATTTTGAATATCAATGGCATCCGCATAGGTGATTTTTGTAACGTCTTCTGTCAAAACATTCAGTTTAAAAGCAACACGTCTATTATATTCGGAAAGAATTCGACGAATATTTGCAACTTTGTTGTCAATACTCCTGGACAAAATTTTTGAAATCTTCTGACCGGCTGAAAGAAAAAAATGATAATACACATTTTTATGCAATTAATACTTTTCAGATAAAAATTTTCAACTTTTCGCTAGTGTATATACATTTGAAATGACAAACCTCGAAATAACAAACCCTAGAAATAACGATCTTTCCGGTGTACTATGACAAACAAAATGCCTGGTCCCTTAGATCCATGAAATAATTATCTTGGTATAACAAACTCCCAATGTAACGAAAAGTAAAGTTCTTTAGAGTTCATCTAAAAGAGATTTCACTATAGTAGATACAAGTGAAGGAAGCTCCATAAAATGTTTTGTGTTTGTCATATCATCCTGGTAAAAACAATGCTCTAAGGTTGCGAATGATTTTTTTATTTATAGTTATCTCACGTTTTTGGGAGTTCCGCATCAATTAATTCACAATGCTGTTAACATCCTTTAATATTTAACATTTTCAACGATCGAGTTTAATTTGAGCAAATCGTTATTCTTAATACGGTCCAAGTTTGAAGAGAATAAATAATGTAAGTTAAATTTTCTAAGACATTAAGATAAAATTCTCATCAGTTTTCAAGAATATTATAAAATTAATTCCCTTTTCAGCAATAATCTCGATAGCCTGACTTCCCCCAATATACACAGCAACAAGCACTTAGTAAGGCTCTACTAATAAACTCGTTCGAAGTGTTGTAACAGCCATAAGAAACAAGTGCCGAAGGGCAAAGGGCGCTGTAACACACAGAAGGTTGACTTTTTTCGATGGGAATAAACAAACAGAAAGAAGGGTAGATAGCTTAATGAAGAAGACACCAATTATATTTTAGTACAATCTGGGCGCATTTCTAATTCTACTTCTGGGTAAACGTTGAGCACGTACATGGTAAAAATATTGAAGACGATTATGTCATTAGACTAGGAAATTAGCCTGCCGGGATAGGACAGTGGATATGAATTGATTCAGTAATATTGCAATTTCTGCTAGTCGCTATTACATTATTTTTGTTTTGGGAACACTTTGGTATAGACTTACTTGAGTACTTCTTTTTCAAAGACAGGAGAAACCATCGATCAAATGCCATAGTTCTCAGCTTAGATATAACTTCTTCTCGCTCTTTGTTTTCAACACTCCGAACAATAGCTTTGGTGGTCTCTTGGTTCAATTTCCAACGTTTCTGGATGTTATTTTTTCTTTCTATGGCTTTAAGTAGTTTGTTAAGCCTGAAAAATAAATATATAAGGGAATTAGCATTAAGAAAAATCTTGATGCAACAAATGCTTTAAAAAAACAGATGAAAGATAAATGCATGTTAACCAAAGTGGAAACAAAAAAGACGTGCTCCCATGAAAAAAAGTTGAAAGGACTCATCTTTCCATTGAAATGACTCATATTTCCTAACTGTTACAGTCTTTGTTTTGGAGTGATATATCTCATATTGTCCTAGCAAACCAAAGTTGGGACCGCAATCGACTAGGGACGGAAACGATTGCAAAAATGAAAATCACATAGTGGTAGTTTAGGACAGAAGTGATGGGTTAATGCGATTTATCGGATTTAAAATACCACAAAGAATTGCAGCAAGCATTTGTTCAACCTTATACTGCGGTAATTCAAATTTAAAAAACATGATTTTCTTTGCCAAATATCTATCATATTACCAGATATCACCGTAAATCATTAAGTAAGTGCCCCATTCGAACAAGCGCTCAACTTGAACAAGGGCCCACTGTATCATGAAACTTTTAAACAAGCGCCAGCCTTGAATAACCAACCATTTTTGAACGAGTGCCAACGAACTACCCTTGAAAAATGGGCGCTAATTAAACATGTTAACCAGATTTAGTTTTGGAGACGTTCTTTTTAGTCTTGCAGAAGTCTAACTCCCCTACACTGTCCGTCGAATCCCCTCGCTTACGTTTTTGCATGCCATTTAATTATAATTACAAGAAGAATGTCTTAGCTTGAATGCTTTAATCTGAAATAAGTATGAGCACCTTTTAATCCGTTTCACAGCAAGTGGGGTAAACTCGTCGTTTTCTCCATCGAAGGAATTTACAATATCGACACTAACACAGAAAATGAAAAAAACATGTAAAAATGATATTTCAATAAACACTTTTGGCATTTAAAAATTTAAAGAAGATAAGGCGGTCATATGCAACAATATAATGCGTAAAAATTATGTTTCAGGTTTGTAAATCTCGTTCCTTTATATTGAAAACTCCCAGTGCATATAGTATTCACTATGAAAATATTAAAATTTGATAGAAAATTGGTAAATACAAGCGAATTTACTTTTAAACATGACCCATGCAGTAAGCCCTTCATCACACCCTACTCAGAGAGACACTACATACGATTATACTAACAAAGATATTTTTCACGTTCAGTTACGCAGATCACATGCTTTACATTTGAGTCATCACCAGAAATCAATATAAATAGTTTTTCACGCATCGAATCTATATTTATGTGAAAGTCCCTTTACGATCGCTTTACATTAATAAGCCTACTCCAAGCAAATCAATTGTGTACATAGTGAAAATTTCTACAAATTAGAATAATCATTCAAATGATTTTTATAATATTCAAAAATGACAATAGTCGATCTATAGTTACCTTAATTGCTTATGAGCCAGGAGATAACCAATGTAGCGATGCTTCCAGTCAGTAGTTGATGATTCATCTGAACAGGTAAAAAGAATCTAAATTTTTCGACCATTGATAATATTAAATAAAAGAAGGTACAACAGCGGGTACCGTGCCGTCCTGACAGCGGATGCAGTGACGTGCATCTGTAAACCAGCTGTTTATGTGCTAGGGATTCTGAACGATGTGGGTTCAAAACCACCACGTCGAACTTAAAATCGGGGGTCGTCTAGTAGTCAGTCGTTTTCAAATTGAACTTATATAGCACAAATGGGAGTATTAAACACGCTAGGACTTCATAAACTATTATAGATAGTGATTTAGTACATGATACCGTGTCCCTGCTGCAAATGAGGCTCTAGGCCTTTCGCAGGCTAGCACGTTCAACATAAACTTACTCAAACTCACAACAGGAAGCACATAAATGAAACAATAAAATAGCAATTCGCTTACCTGCAGCTCTTGGCAATGCTGCATCAAACAACTGTTTTTCCCAAGCCATTACTTTGTCTGGTGCAACTGAAAAAGTAAAAAATATGTTTATTACGATTTAAAACTTCGTTCATCGTAGCCTTGTGTAAATGTTGCAGTTTGGCATCCTGCACATCATAATATAAATTGTACCACTTTCTTGAAATTTATTTTCTAAATCCAAAAATACTGCATTATAACAGTACAGTTACACTAGGACACACTAAACGTGCCCTGTCATTAGCAAAGCCGTGATTACAATCATAAATCGTGATTGGTTCACTTTGCTCAAACAACACTGCAAATTAGGCCAGTAAATTTTCGTTCGAGCCTTTGCAATCATTAAGAAAGAATCTACACATTAGCTTTTTTATCCCGTTGTTTGAAATGCTATAGTTTTTTTAAACGACCCTTGGTCCCGAAAGAAGACGTTGTCATTGTGTCGTGTATGAAAGAGAAAAACAGTCACGTACAACAGCATCGTAAGCCCGTTATTCAGAAAGGGAACAGTCGATTAAGGTATTAGTATGACCGCAGCTAACAGGAACCAAGCGCAACCAAATGCAATGCTTTCTTACAAGAGAAAAGCATTGCTTTATGACCTGAATACAGTGGAAAATTCCTCTTATTCAACATCAACCTTGACAACTATTGTAGAGTCACTCAAGATCCTGCTTTTAGAAATGTAGCAATACCTCTCTAAACTTAAATAAACCATGCTCTAGAAAAAATTATTACCCGATAGATCCTGCAACATTTTCTTTAACTCTGTCTCTGATGCCGCAGCAGCGTCTTTGGAACGTGTATATCGATCCACTGTTAAAAACCCTGAAATTATAAAAGAAAAACACCTATCATCTAAAACAGAATATTCTAATGTATAGCAGTTGCTGCGCTTTCAGAGTAGAGGCATAATGAAATAATTCTCAGTTTCATACCAATTTTGTGTATGGCTTTAGCTGAGTGGTACAGAAGTGCATCAGTTAGGCAGTCTTTCCGGTGCGATGCAGTCATTTCCCTAGTGATTGAGCTAAAACATCTGAGATATGACCAGAGTCTCTCGCATTGCTCACCATTTGAAAAACCAGAGCCTTCTTGATAGAATATTGAGTACCGAAGCTACAATTAAGATTAAAAGCTGAGACACAATTCTTTGTAATGCATTCAGACTTAGCAAGGCTGTTTTTGACACTGTAGTAGAGATAATAAGCACCACTTGTCATGGCAAGCCTTTGGTATTTAGTAGGACATGATAAGTGGTGCTTAAGTTAACAATATTGAATTACATTTAAAATCAACATAACAAAATATCTTGTAAAGCTATTAGAATATTATGGCATTTTCAATCAACCCGATAAATACTTTTTTCTACGCAGTTTTATATATATATATCTGCTCCATTCTGGGCAAACCTATACCTATACTATTATGAAAACAAATTTGTAACTGGCCTCATACGGACTGACAAGTATAGGGGTACTAAATTCAAGAATTATTTCCGTTTTATCGATGATGCTTGTGGCATAAATGATTCTGGTGAATTTGGCAGATCATATAAGGAGATCTATCCAAAGGAACTTGAACTGAAATGCGAACACATGGGAAACCACGCTACATTCCTGGAAATCGATATTACCATTTGTGATGGGATTGTTGCTTTCAAGCTTTACGAGTGCTTTTTTATGTTATGTTATCTGTGTCGTAGTTTCAGTAACGAGTAAATGAAATACAAGGTTTGCATACTTGGCAAGAAGTTGAATGAGCGAAGGCATGAAATGAGGGAACCATGAATGAGACTTTCTCAGATAATTGAGCATTGTTGGTAATCTGCAAAATAAACAAATTTACACAGCCATTTACATAATTTTTTAATGTTATATATCTAAAAAATCAATTCAACATTTTCACCTTTAACATTTTCATTATTTGTAAATTTAAAAAACTGACACTTATACAATTTAAGGCGGATATTGAAATATTATTCCACGACCTAGTGGAGACTTGATAGCTTGGGGTGAGCTTGCGGCGCGCGATAGTTGTAATGAGTGCCTCTCAAGCATTCGCAAACACTTATGGATTCCAGAGGAACAACATGCAATTTTTAAGATTTTGTTTTGAAGTTACGGCTTCCTGGTTTCTCGAACTACGGCATTCGAGCTATTACAATATGTTTAATGAAACCTGGAGAGCGACGAAAAGCAACATTTTGCATACAATACAAAAAATCGATTCAATAAGCAAGGATCCTCTCTTCCACTCGTTTAGTCAGCCGATATAAGGTATTTTTTTACTGAACATTACCTCAACATGACGTTGCAATTTGCATCCAATATCATAGACAACATTTATATCCACGTTAGTGTCACCTTCTTGTTCTACAAGCTGCTGAAGCAAATATATTGGGTACGCGAATCTAAGGATGAGAAAATGAAAACAAAAAACCTAAACGTATTGAAGACTTTTACCCTAAGTGACACACATTCATCCCAGAATAGACTAGCCTGCGTCACGTCCACTCCTCATGCTTTTCCATCCTGCCGTACGGCGTACAACATTATAGTGGTCGGTTTATTCAGTGTCATCTATTGGGCATGTTTTAGGTTAGGGTTTTGTTATCGATCTCATTTTTTATCTGACAAATGTTTGGAGATGCTCCGCAAATATCTCGCTTTCTTTCGGATTCTTCCAAATTTATTGTTTATTCACTGTTAACATGTATTGCACATGACTGTAAAAGTGATAAGAAAATTTAATTGCAATGCATGTATGTATGTAAAAGACATGTTGTTCGTGCATACTACCTTTCTCCATGTTTAACATTAAGAAATTTCGTAGGAAATTCATGTCTGCAGACACAACCAAACAGTGCCTTTTCATCAAATATATTACTTTTTCCTTTTGCATGCATAGGATCATCGACTCCACCTGCTTGAAACTGGCTACATGTCTGCAAGGGAAATATTGATAGATTGGGTAAAAATAATATGGAAATCATTAAAAAATACTAAAACAAAGAGGATAAAAGCAACTTTCGTTTTAATTTGCATTACCGCTATTGTCGGACACAATACAAATAATAGTACACATTGGCCCATTTTCCCCGCTTAGAAGCAAGAATTCAAGTGATTGCAAAATTAAAAAACTAAAAACATAAATTTTGCACTGTAAAACCCGGGATAGTTGAAAAATAGATAAAAAAAATGAACGGGGTCATACGAGTCTTTCTCATAAAAATTGGAAAATTCTAACAGCTGCATGGCAGGTAATTTTGTATGGATGGAGACAGAGATAACCTAGTAAGCCTGCTCTCAAAAGTCTGGAAAATCAGCAGAACATTCAAAGTTCAGATGCAATTAAAGAGGAATTAAACCAAGGCTTCCTATAAGACAATCAAGCAATCAAGATATTAATAAGGTTTCTTTATTATTCTCTCATGGGTCATTAATTCTTAGATATTTGATCGCACAAGACAATGATCATTTTAATCAGAACAATCAAGAAAAATTAGCCTGTGATGTCACCCCTTGGACTGTCGCGGAGGAAGCAATGATCAAATCCTTGACAATTATGACGACGGAGGAACAAACAAGTCGACAAAGGAGCTTGTCTAAACAGAACACAGACACAAACACAGAGCAGAGAGCACAGAGCACAGAGCACACTACACACACAATTTTCCCATTTTCTCACATAGACTTCGCATCCGCGAGTCAAAAATGATCTATCTATTAAAGAAAAACCTCTAAAAACCTAATTTTTTTAAAAAGAGACATACTTTATCTACTTCAACATCCTTATCTTTGCCAGAGGTTTTATAACTATTAACAAATATGTCCACGTCTTCTTGGTCTTCAAAGAAAAGAGGTCCATGCAATGAAGGCAGAGAAATCTTTCCAGCACATTTTTTCCTAAATAGGCCAAAACAAGCATCAAGGTTCCAAAATTTTGTACCTGATTCCTGAAATGGAAAATATATATTGGTGAAAGAATACTGCAAATATATATTCATGGCAAAATGTTATGAAAACGTATTTATAAATCTGAATAGAAGACAGAAATTCTTTAAATACTAGTTTAACATAAATAAAACATTTTACATCACTTGACCATTATATTACACCAAACTGCATCAAAATTTTCTCTTACAACAATAATTTCAGATTAGAGTACCTTTGGACAAGCAGGGCAAATGGTTCCATCACTCAGTTCTGGACATAATGTTCTCAAATATCGACATCTGCATTTGTAGTAGCTAAAAGAATTCATTGTGTCTAAATTTTAAAAAACAATATTATGAACACAAATAAATTTCGAACCAAGATGGAAATCGAAACTCAAAAGGGCAAAAAAATATACACGAAGATGACTCAGTATTCTAAAATTGAACACATTGTCGAGCTACACACTAAATAATTCGGTTTTAACATTGAAATAGAAGAATAATAATTTATGGCTTAACTCCTTAAAATGAAAACCATTAATGGAATCACATGGTAAATATTTTGGGATGATTCAAAAAGTGGAAACTGGATTTTCTCTCTTGACGCCCTTGCATAATGGGTTCATTATTGAAATACTGCTAAAATACTAAAACATAGAGCAAAGAAACCCAACTTCCATTGGATAATTACTCTCCGGTCTCTAATAGACAGTGGTTCGGAAGGGCGGTTCCAAAGATCTCAGAGAAATAATAAGCGGGGAGGGGTGGAATAATAAATAACAATAAAGTTCTGGATGGAAAATTTTTTAAAAATCAATAAGCAAAGGCGTCTAGTGGAGAATAGAAATACTGAATTCTCTATCTTCAAGTTTTTGATGTTAAAACTTTTCCTTTTGTACCTGAAATTTGTATATGATTCAGTTTTTTACAGTATTATAGCTTTCAGAAAACAGGCATACATGTAAACATCAAAGAAAAAACATTAATATGGGTAATAATACATACCGATATTGCTCAAATGTATCATTTGAAGAAAGAATTTTATACAGGTCCTTCACCTAAAGTAGAAAAATTATATTGATAATGAAAATATTATTTGATTTATAAACATGAAAAAATTGTTTTTTTACCTTATGGTCGGTCGGTATGCTCGCGCTTGAGCTTGAGCTGACCCATTTGAGATGCTGCGCCTCAACTTCCTATCACGAACCGCGAGGCCAATTTCTTGCATGCTTCTTCCACTCCACGACTTGATGTTGTCCAGGTACTGCAGTCGTGGACGTCTTCGTTTGCACTTTCTATCCACTTTCCTTTACCTTACAGTCATTTTTTTATGGACAAACTCTTTTTATCAAAAATCAGTCAACAATTTTCAAATAAAAACCCTGCATCTTATGTAATATTTCAGGTTATTTAGCGATTGTATATATTAAAACAGTTATAAGAGGAAATTCTTTATAATGAGCCCAGTACCAGAGCTCCTGGATGGTTAAGAAATTTTAAGTACTGCTTCATAATCATAGCAAAATTTTGACAAAAGCGTTTCTAAAATCGGATAATTTGAACAGAAAATGTTCAGTTCACAATAGCCCAATAGACTAAAAACAGTAATGGAATGTTGTGCACTCAATTCAAAACCTTACGTGGCATTCTGCATTAAAACTGTTCCAAGGTTCTCATAAAAAGACTTCAATGGGCTCGGGTTGCAGTGAGTCTGCTTCTCAACAAAACAACAAAACAACAAAACTTATGCTTACTAATAACTGCTTTTCTGAGAGAATAATTTTCCATTTGAGGGCATTGCAAAAGCTGTTCAATGACAATTGAGATTCCAGGAAGAAACACTCAAGTAATTCCATCAGTTTTAAGTCCAAAGCCACTGCTGGTGATGTTGGTGATGCAGGCCACAATCCATGACTGATCAAGACAACTGAGTCGTCCACACAATTGCAAAATTCAATGTTACAATTTACTTGGTCACCTGAGGGTGAATATATACAACATTTATCATAAACATAGTTGACTACGCATAATGGTAAAATGTACGTTGGGAGGGTGTATCAAAAGAGGGTCACAAATAACCATAATCCAGTTCACTTCAAATATGAAAAATATAGATAGATAACATATTGCAAAGGAAAGTCCACGCATATCGAGATTCATGTTGGACCTCTTCTTGAGGTACTTGTGTCGAAGAATATGAAAATAATGCAACAGGAACAGCATTGTTGTTGTTCCACTGCCAATCCAACCCAATCATAGCCCAGAGGAAGTATGCCAGGGTGAAATATTAGCATTCAAAATATTAATTTGCAACTTTTTTCTTCTGATTCTGCTTGTGCTTTATTGTCCTGTTCCTGTTATGCATTATTCTAAGGTCATATATTTATAATCATGTTGTGATAGGTATTTATAATCATGTTGTTGTATAATGTAGTCATATATATAAGAATCATGTTTTGATGAACAATTTTTTCAAGAAATGATGACTTTTGAAAAATAGCTTTCAACAACCTTTGGTAATCTAGGTAGTACCACCTATGGTGGATATATTTTCAGAAAAAAATTCACATGTAAAGTTACAAAAAGACATACTATACTAACATAGAATTCAAAAGGAGAGATGGATTTAACAATTTCTATATCACATTTAAAGAAAAATGTAACTGCTGGAATATTTTTCTAAAGTAAGAGCTTTTAGCAAGAAACATGGAGGCAAAATTTGTAGTATTCTGTAAAGCTTTCTCAAAGAAAAATAAATCTTTCTATCACATTATCTGGAATGGAGCACAATGAGTGTGCTATCTTTATGATAACACAAAACGAGTGGGCGCACAAGAGGGTGTAATGCAATCCCCAACTAACCTATATTCCAAAAATAGATGCATGAAAAAATAAAATATTTCACATGATATCAGTAGAAATGATGATGACCCTCCCAACCTATATAGCAGAATTGCCTCCAGTCTCAATTGGCTAACATATGCTCTCCTCATATTATCAAAACATACCAGTTATAGTTACGACAGTCACTATTCTTCTCGTAAAATTACATTTTGGCAAATGACCATAATTTTCTGGAAATCCCAAAAATGGCTCTGTTATAAATGGTGAGAATTTTCCATTCTGCAAATATAAAAAGCAGACAAAATATTAGCACTGAATGCCAATATATTAGCAAACAAAAATCACAGCAAGCTCTGTATCTGCTTGTTTGTAAATATAATGTCCATATAGTCGAATTCTCATGGACAATACAATGCTCTCCTCTTTAATTAAATTTCAAAGTAGCTGCCCAATTTCAGACATTTATTTACATGAAATTGTTAAAATAACAGTGAAATTGTTATTCATATTCAAATTTATAACATTTCTTCTGACCATTCATAAACCACATAAATGAGAATCCTAATATCTGATACCTCCCAAACTTCCATTGAATGGAAAAGAATTTTCTTACTGTGCAAAATTTCCGCACATTCTTTGCAATAATAAGATGTAAAAGAACAATCTCGACATCTGATGACGGCGTACTCCCATTCACAATTATTACATCTTATCTCATTAGGGAGGCAGCTCTTTTCCACACTAGCTTTCACCAATTTTGGTCTAGCTTCATCCCATTTTTCAAGAAGCTTTTCTTTTCTTTTGAAATACGCAGATTCTTTTGGGGTGCTAAAATACAATGATACTAAGTGCAATATAATACAAAATCTTAATGATATGATAGGGCCCACTGAATAGCTAGACTAATCGAGCCAGGGGCGTCACTTCATGCTACATATTGGGGGGGGGGGGTTGAGTGCATATTTGCCCTGCAGAATTTGCTTTATAAGAAGTTAATAAAATAGAAAAAGGTAGATGACAAAGACACAGAGGGTGTTGAGGAACTTTATTAGTAGGGGTGCAGGGTATACTTATGCCGGAAAATGGGTGTGACATAAGTCTTATTACACTGGTGTATGTAGTGGGCTACCTGAGGCAGCAGCATGGTTGCTGCTGAACGGGAAATTTTTTAACTTTGATGCCCCTAAATCACTGAAAAATGCTCTTTTCGAAGCGTTTGTATACCGTAAATCCTCGAATAAGCCCCCACCCTCGAATAAGCCCCCCAACATCTTTAACAGGCATTTCTTTAACAATAGAGAACAATAGAAAATTTAAGAAACTCTTTACTAGTGGAGCTGGAACTAGGTTTCTTATATAAAAAACGTGTATGCCAGACATGTCCGGCGTGGAAAACGAATAAAACAATGGGTCAAGTGCTTTTTCTATTATTCTTTGGTGTACTTGGCGTAAATGTCCGGCGTGGACTTTACATGGAATGCACCCTGGTCCCTGCCAACGTTTCTTTCCGGGCAGGCAGCCATTAATATGATTTCTCCCAATTTTAGATCAATTACAGAGTGACAAGGCATTTATTGTGGCATATATTAAAACTGATGATTACACTGACTGATGAGAGACCCTCCGTTGTGAATAAAGGAGTTTATGAGTTGGCCTAAAGATTTTAGGCCCTGATCTAGGGTAGGCCTACCTTTACCTTGAAATTGGAGTCGAAGATGCTACGTACTTCACTTGCCTGCGACGATTTAAAAACACTAAAAAACTTACTTTTGAATAAATTCTTCTCCACTTATCGCAATTACTTGATTATCGTTTTGAGAAGACTCATCTGTCTGGTTGTCGGGAAGGCTAATTTTAGGCCTGGCAGTCGCGGATCCACTGGTGCTGTCACCACCAAAGATTGTGGGATCTTGAACTTGAGAAATTGGCTTTCTTTGGACCTTTTGAAACCTTTTATTTCTGTAAGAATATATTTGTATGCTTGTAGGTAGCTCCAATCTCCTTCGACGTTTCTTAGCTATTGGAGGGGCCATGAAATTAAAAGACACACATCTGATGCTGCCATTTCCTTTCCACTACTCGAAACGCTGGTGGCGCCATTTCGCTATTCCTTGTAGCAACGTCATAGGTAGTCAACCTTTTGGTACACAGAAGTTTTGTACTGCTTCCTTCCTTATGGGGATTAATCCTTGGATTAGTATCCTTACAAAGGAGGGATTGCTAGCGGTACGGGTGATTCAGTGAACAGGTTTCCTAACGTGTATTTGGACATCGTCAATCACTAAAGGATGATCGTATTTTTGCTTATTGAAAGAGAGCCTTAGTTATGGCATTCTGGTATCTTTCTCCAACTGTATGTATTAGCAACATGATATTAAAGATAAACCATTATTTTATTAGAGTTAGATAACAAAGTATAACAATGATTTTTAGCGATATCTTTTTTATTTTATATGCCAAACTTAAATATGTTTAAACATACTCAGTTTATGATTTTTAGAGTGGATTAAAACAGCTTGCATTATTCTTGCTCGTGCCTTTTACTGTTTACACTAAAAATTGAATCGACATATTAGAACAGTCTTTGACTGGAACAGAACTTCAGTAAAAAGTGTTTGCTGCGTGTGGTACTTGGTAGATAGGTGATATAAGAATTGAATAAACCAGTTTTGTACCGAAAATAGTATAGATGAAATTCCACAACGTTTCAAGATCAACGTTTCAACATATTTTGTGCTTGACGGCATCAAATAGAAAGATAAACATATCTTGTGCTTGCCATCGGCAGTAAATGTAAGGATCCGTTAAAACCAAATGTAGCCTTGTTCTGGCACAGGAAATCCCAGGCAATTGTCGTGGCAAACGATACTTTATCCTCAGAACGAGATTACTAAAATGTTGGCTATTTCCATGTTTAAGATAATATGACTGTTGCACACTTCCTGAATATGCGAAGCATTTTCGAATATGTTGCGAACTTTCTTCAAAAATGCGTTTGGTTTTAATTTGTGCCTCTAGTTTTTATTCGTGTGTTTGGTTTTGAAATGTGCGCGATTTCTTTTCTATTTGTGCGAGTGTCGTTGTTGAATTGTTCATTCTCCTTTAAAAGCACGTGACAGTTGTGGGCCACCGTAGTTATCGAGTTAACTATGGGTATAATCTCGAAACGTCGTAAAATTCCATCTATGCTATTTATGGTACTAAACTTTCTTATTTTATCGTTTCATCAAAGAACTTTAGAATAGCGAGAAAAATTACCAAAATGGAATAGAGAAGGGTTGCTTCTACCAGCTCCAAGCTTAGGAAGCTAATAAGTAATAAGTATTCCTTGAGAGCAATAGGAGAACTAAGCTGCCTGTTGAAATGAGAAGGTTTTGATTATTGAGGGGGGGGGAGGGTGAATCCCCTACCACCCTTTTTCCCATGGGCCTGATTCAAACCCTTAAACCTTATAATTTACTTTTTGAAACATTTGTCGATTTTTTCTTCTCCAGTGAATATTATGTCATGTCCTTTAATCTTAAACAGGGGTTAAACAAAGTCCTGACTTTTTTGCTGGAATTGATAGTTAGCCGTGAGTTTTGAGGCATTGCATATTTTTTTCTCGCAATTTCCTTCTTTCTACTTGTAATAGGCTCTCAAAATTAACGTTCTTCGAAAAAAACAAAAAGTTTTCATCTACACTCGTAATCAGAGTGGAAAGCAAATTATGATAATGCTCATTGATTATAGAACTTACCGGTGTAGCTGTAGATCCAGTTTCGGAATTCACTAACCCGGGCGTATACACTATACTTGCCAGCTCTGCATTGGCCGTCACCCCAGGACACAACGCCTTGCAGGGTCCAGCTGCCATCGCGACCAGGACAAACAAGCGGGCCACCGCTGTCAGATTGACAGCTACTTTCAATACTCCTGCCACCTTTCCCGGCACAAACCATCTGATCGGTTATACGAAGCTGGAAGAAGTATAAGATAAAGTTGAGAAATGAAAAATCCAAAATTTAATAAGAGTAGTTTATAGTTGAGTGATGAAAAATCAAACATAATCTAAACAATTTAATTCTCAAAGAGGACATGATGCTCAAAGTACCGGAGGGGTATGCCTTATAGACATTTGTCGCTTTGGGCACCTCTCGCACTTTCCGTATGAGGTGCCCGTTTTCATATACCACTCCTGTTTTTAGTAGCCTCCAGTGCCCCTCGTGTTTATGTTAACACTTATTTTGTTATAGGCAAATAAGTGATAAAGTTAAGCAGTTATGCACAATCTCTTGAGTAAGAAAATAAGCGATAAGATCACCATAATGTGTACGCAGTAATGATAAGGGTGTATAGAAATGTGGAGGGACTCTTACGGTAACGTGGATGTTCTTCAGTAATGTAAGGGATATGAGCAGTAAATCAGAGGATATCTTGAAGTTATGTGGAAGGCGTTAAGTAATGAGGAGGGATATAATCAGTAATCTGGAGGGATATCTTGAAGTAATCTGGAGGGTGTTTAGTAATGTGGAGGGATATGATCATTAATATGGCGGTTTTCAGTAATCTGGAGGAATATCAAAGGTATTATCAAAAAGCACTATTCACATCCTCTACGTTACTGCCAAAATATCCCTCCACAGTATTGCAAGATACCCTTCTACATTACTACATATACCTCGACATTATTGCGCACAAATTAGAGTGAAGATAGACTTACATAGTAATGGATCTTTTGGCATGCTGCTGTCGATGCGATGGGCATCACTGCCTGTTTGAGGATTCTCGACTGACTACCACCACCAGATGTCAGTCCCCATCCTGGAGTAAAAATGTCACTTGTGATTCATGACTGAGATTTAGAATCATAAACTTTATGTACCGGGTGAACCAAAAAAAATTATAAAACTTTGATGATGTGTGGTGAGGTATTTGCTTGAGAATTTTGGATAATTCTGTTTTCATCACATAGAAGTATTTTGGCATATCTCAATGCTAGATTTTAAACCCAGACATGGGAAGATTCTTTTAAAGAATAGTACGACATGTAATGAACTATATGAAAGTAATGGCAGGGTTGGAATAACCCGAGACACTTGAGACTACAACTTTGTTCAGACTCTAGTTCAGACTCTAGCTCCGACTCTACTTCAAAATCCAGATCCGACTCTACTTCAGATTCTAGCCAAATAACGAATGGCAACAGACTATTAGACGATTTTTCAGCACTGTCTCATTTTCTATCTTAATACTGCTCTTATGTCTTTTGATGCTTGATTATTGATTGTTGCAAGCGTATAAGAGAATCCGGGACAAGTCACAGAGAAGTTTTCACATGTAGGATGATAAAAAATACCTTCCTTTAACTATGTCCAGTACAGGTAAGCACAATGCACCACCGTCCTGTCGTATTCACCGCAGTAACATATAGGTCTGCTATCATAGATAAACTGCAAGTTATTTAACTGCATTGAAAGCTATCAAAAACATTATCCTATCAGATCAGAGAACATTAAGTTGATAAAACGATTCTTTTACCTGTATTTACGCAATAAGATCCAACAGGTACTTGGTAGCCTTGAGGAGGAAGACATACAGTCCCAACCTTGGAATTCAATCTCGCTGGCCTATCAAGCTGGACAAGTGCAATGTCATTATTAATGGTTGTTGTTGAAAAGTCATCTCGTAGTATGATTCTCTTGGCTCTGAATACTTGTTCTGGACCTGTATAAATGAATCGGAAAAGAATAAACTACATGTATCAATCAATACATATGATACTTATAATATACATCTAATAATAATGATAATAATACATGTTTTAGGGGATAGCCTACAGAATTTAAAAAGGTTGAGTTGATTAGAAATGAATAAATCAAATTCACTGAAAAAGATTAGATAGAATTCATTCAAAAGAAATATCTGTACAAGTGTATAAAAATGTACTATAGCTTGTATGAGAGTGGTCAATATAAGAAGAATTCTGAATGATAAAAGTCTAATTTCAAATTGTAAATGCTATCCATTACCATTACTGTTACTGCCCCAGGTAGATCATTCTGCTGATTACCAATGGTTACAACTAATGCTTCTAATTGCCATCGTTATATATTTTTAGTGTCTACTTTTTGCTAGTGTGCACTTTCTTGCTGTCCCACTAATGTCTTGAGAGAAAAGAAAGGTCTAGAAATCACCACAATAGACATTATATTCACTATTATGTCTGTCAAGGCCAATGCTTATCAGAATTACTTGGAGCGACTGACAAAAATTGTGAATTCTTTGAGCAAACATCAACACAAGATTCATTCTCCCATTTCCTCCCCCCCCCCCCCCTATGATAAAACAATGTAATGAATGATGTATAGTTGTTTTTGGACTTTGACCTGTTTTTCAGTAACAAATCAACATTGTTTACTAGGAGGAGGAGATAATGTTGCATCGAGTTGAAAAATCAAAAAAGCATCTCAACAACTTTTAGGCCAATTCACTAGTATAGCAAGTATTACCCAAGTACTATAGCTAAATATAGGCCAATTCACTGGTATTGCAAGTATTACCCAAGTATTATAGCAAAATAAAGGCCAATTCACTGGTATAACAGAACAAAAGTGTAAACTGAAAGTCAACGGGAGCCATCTAGCACCTTTTGTGAAACCCTCTCCTATCGGATGAACCACAAGATCTACTTAGCCTAAAATTATATTTGGTATTCCCTTAAGTACTACGTTATCGAGTATCTATTGAGTTCTTTAGAATGAAAGAACCAATCAGATCTCCTCTTACTTAAGCTGCTCTCCTTGGGTAAAGGCCACCTAGAATTAAAACCATTTCCAGCACAGAAGATATAAGATTCAGGTCCCGATCAGCTGCAAGCTGCCACTCTCTGAACTTGCGTTAACAAATAAATCTGCTTGCTTACGATAACCATGTCAATTTTGACCACCCATCCCAATACAAATCTGTTAAAATGTCCTTATTAATTATGAAGAACCTATTAGGCTGAAGCTGAAATATAGAGGCTTTTACTGTATTTGGTAGGGTCTACTGATGTAAAATTGGAAACAACGAGTAAAATGAGTATTTGCATAATCTTGCATGCACAACCTAAGTTGGCAATCTCTCATTTTTATTCAGCTTTTTTTAGTAATCTGAGATCTTTTAAAACCTATTAGTACTTGCATAAAATAGCAAATTAGCAACATTGAATTATTCATACAAGATTAATCGAGATAATTTGTGAGAATGAAAATGACTCAAGTAGCACTCGAATCCACTACCTCTAGATTCGTACTCTAGTGTTTAGTGCGCTACCACTGCGCACTGGGGCTTCTCACAAATTATCTCACAAATGTTCTCACAAATTATCTCGATTGATTTCCCAAATCCTGCTTCTTCTCAAGTCATACAAATTTACAAAATTACTCATTTTATCCTGTGTTACCCATTTTACCCCAGTAGATCCTATTTAGAATCGAATTAAAATGATTCAAAGCAAATGCTCACCTTCTCTTAACAAGCGATCATGCTCACCCAACGTGAACTTGTAATCACTCTGTTTTCCATAGTTGACACAATGTGTGGCAGTCACCAGCCACTCGGGGCTTATAAGCGAGCCCCCGCACCAATGGTGATTTGCACCGAATCTAGTGTTGGTTATTTGTACCATCCATGGCCAGGCATTAGCCCTTGAATAACTCCCACCGACTATTCGAGAGCTGGCTGGTTTTACACCACATCTCCCTAAAACAAGAGAATGGAAAATATTTTCTAACGCAACTCAGGGTTGGTCTAGGTAAACTCAATTCTTACAATTTCAATCACAGGTTTTCGAGACACTGTAGATACCATGGGTCCAAAACAAAAAATAATTACTTAAAAGACACGGAGCACTATTTGTTGCTTTGCCATTCTTTTGAATCACAACGACGGAATCTTTTCACTCGAGTTTCAAAAGTCTCAAAAACTTTTCTTGAAGTCAACAGTCTTTCTAAAACTTATTCTGCTTTAGGGCCCTCTTCCATAGTTATAAGTTTCGCTATGTTTTCGATTTTCCTCGCTATTCTCAACTTCGTTACCAATCAAAGACTTTTCTAACGTACTACTTTGGTAAGTGTCAGACGCCACGTTTCGCTATTTTTCCGATTACTTTACTTTAGTAGTTATCATTTTTCGCTCTTTTTTTTCCTATTATCCTTGCCATCCCCAAATTCTGTACCGACCAAAGACTGTTTTTTTGTCCTACTTGGAGTGTCAGAAGCAAAGCTTTAGTAGTTATTTTGTTTAACTATGTTCCCGATTTTCCTCGCCATACTCGATTTCTGTACCAATAAAAGACTGTAACCCTTCTTTCATACAAATCTTATTACACTGGGATGAAAATTATCGGTTGAAATGAATAAAGTATTTTCAAACTGACCCTAGCTTTCGTCCACCAAACAGGTAGACTTGACTAACGAGATATCTTCAAACTCCTGCCTTTATACCATGCAACTACCAAGCCATTTCCTTGCACTCTTTATCAATTGTAGTCGTTTGAAGTATTTCGTAATTCAAGATTGATTTGCTATATCGTGCTAGTCATCTTTTACAATTGCATTTCTTTTTAATTTCAAGTGCTTCATTTAATGCCCATGAATCTGGGATAGTCATGAATATCTGCTTCCAAGGGTACCGTCTCCGTAAAAATTTGTATGTATTCTTATCGTAGGTGTTGGAGTAAGATAATGGCGAAAACATTTAGGATGAATGGTCTGTCCACTTAGTCACAAAAAAGGTTTGTTTGTAAATTTGTAAATTTAATTTGTTTGTTCATTTGTAAATTTAGTCCTGAAGAAGCCCTGTTTGCCAGGGCGAAATATTGACAACATTTATATATATATAAAATATTTAATCCAGCTACGTTTTTTCTGTGTGTGTCGTCTTGCGTTGTTCCTGTCTCACTTTATTTCACCTACTTCGCCACAAGCATCCCAAGGATCCGACACAAAGCCTAGTATTGTGGACTTTCTTCCTTTAAATTTTAAATCCACCAGAAGTCAGGAAGACATTACGAACGGTCATTGACCAGAGGAAGGTTAAGAAAAAACTGAGAAACTGAGTGTTGGTTCTGCCATATTCTGATCAAATGGTATGAAAATGGCGTTTAATAGCACTTTATAGTGGTTAATAGTAGCTACATTGAAGTCTTTTTTGATGCTTTTAGGATTATTTTGTAACAACAATTTTGATCCTTCTCTGCATGCAAATTATAATACAACCTTCCTAGTATTTAACCTAACTCAAGTGATGAAGAACATTGGGTACTGGAAATCAAACCCGGAGGAAGGTTCAAGGCTTTTCTGAACTCTGGGGGAATGGATTAAATAAAGAAAGAATAGATTTCAATGAAAACATTACCTTGTACTTGCAGAAGAGCGAGAAGGAGGCAGAAAACTGGAAGAAAAAAAAGCAAAGTTATGGATTAGTCACATCCAAAATAAAGTTGGAAATAGTAACGAATGGAAAAATATAACTGGTCAAGAAATACGAAAAAATAATTCTTATATAATAAGTACTTTGTAGTTACCTTGAATTAGCCCAACGGTAGCCATCTTTAACCAACAGTTGAAGTTTCAGATAGGACGCTTCTATCCAACATACTCGAGTTAAATACGTTAGCACGAGTACCAATCAATACAGCTGAGTTAACCTCTTAAATCTATGGTAAACTAAAAGACACTTTCTATCAGAGTTTAAATAGACCAACACTCGAAGTTCAAGCTGAAGTAATACACGAAATTAAAGTTAAAAATGCTTAAGTGGAGAATAACGCGAAATCAGAAATGTTGTTTGGAATGGTTTTGAAAATACAAGAGAAAGTCGTAAGGATGATTAAAAGAGCCAAAGCTGTGTAACCCTTTTAAGTTCTCTTTCTGAACTGTAGTGGATGTTTTCAAGTACTGTTTTCCTTTGAAATATATTCAGGTGTTGTAGCTCTACATGAAGAGGTAGACCCAGCACGCTATTAGCAAGGTTTGATGGGTCATAATCATCATCATCATCATCATTCTCTTGAACAGTAAGTGTCCCTATGTAGAGGTTCGGTATAGTAAGAACATCAACTTTTTCCTAACCAGCATTGATTTTTGAATCTGGATTTTAGGGCTTTTGAAATTTTTGTCCATGCATCACGATTATATCTTTATTATTTGTGATTAGTTGTAAAAAGAATTTGCTTTTGCAAAAAGCTATTATCAAGTCTTGTAACATGGGCAAACTATTCTAGATGTTGGATCTTACAAAAAGATGATATATTGTTTGATTTATTAATTTCATGATCCACTTTAAAAGGATTGGGGGCAGGGGCCACGGTGTGCATACAGAGACATAGTTAACCCGGTGAAAAATGTATTTATCACCGTTAGAATGGAACAACACAGTAGAATGCACGTCAACAATGATAATAGCATCACATGCTTCCTATGAGAAGCTTGCTTGGCAGTTAGCTAGGTTATATAAGACTATCAAGACGTTTAGAGCTTCACAGGTCGATAGCAAGTTCTCATTACTTAGACTCTCTCCCACTGCACCCTAACTTCAAGTTAGTTAAGTTTTATATTGAATTTCGTACACCTTGCAAATCTTGCTAGACTGACCTCTCAATACTAACTGTTATGTTGTTCTGTTATTAAATTAAACGTTTAAATGAAATGAATAAGAAAATAACTACAAATGGAGAGGTAGTCTTTCCTCTTACTAAAAGTTAATGTTTTTAGGAGTTGATGATACGATTTATCAGCTAATCAGAGAGACAGATTTTAGTTTATCTGATGCTTGTGACAGCATAAAACTCGGAGTAAAAGAAATGAGTCTCCTTTCTTGCTTCTACTCAGGCCTTGTCCACATGTATCCGGATATTTTTCAAAACGCATATTTAGCTATCCGTTTTCGAAAAAAATTGCGTCCACACAATGAGCGTTTTCAAAAAAACCTCGGCCCATACGGATACGAAGAAATCATTAACAAAAAGTATTTGTTTGTTATATTGACTGTGCAAAACTAAGCTGGTGACGTAATCGGTTTCGAAAAGATACGTTTTCACACGACAACATGAAAACGGAGTTTTCAATAATCTCCACCCTGGACACCGTTTTCGAAAAGCTCCTTTTTCATCGCCGAAAACACCGGTACCGTGCGGACAGAAGGACAAAACGGATAAATAATTACGCGTTTTCAAAAATGTCCGTATACGTGTGGACCTCAGACTTACTCAGACCCACCAAAAGTTTTATTACCTGAATTTAAGCACTAATACAAACAACGATTTCAGAGATTTAGCTTTAATTTTTAAAGATTAACTAAAACTTGTTCACACAGATATACTAAGCTCTAACATTGCTAGCTATATTCTTTTTCCGCCTTCTTCTTCTTACACTCCTGAAAAACGAAAGAACAAGCATTTCATTAAGGTTTGATGAAGCTAAAAACGCCAAGTAACAGAGAAATTTCAGAAGGCTTTTTAACACAATGTGTTTGTAACTACGGTCAGTAGCAAATTGTATAATGGACATGGAGAGATATAAAAACGAAGCAAAAGGCAAATTAAACGATTTGTTTCGAAAATCATATATACAAGTTAACGAAGTAAAATATCCAAAACAGAAAAAGATACGATACAGAGTGAGAAAAGTCTGCTGGATTCTAAATTGGAAATGGTCCTGGGATAGACACAATATCACCTGCTTAAAAAGTCACTACGTTGAATTTTGAAACAAAAAACAAATAAAACTATTGGCCTCGATTAGTCTACTATGCTTAGTTGATTAAGACCGACTCAAAGTGATAACATATTGATAAACTAAAATGCAAATTGTGCTTTCAAGGAATGATTTTTGTTGATTTTAGAGGCAGATTTGGAAAAGTCAATCGAATTGATTGGCGAGAATCAACTGCCCCGATCTCTCAGTTGATAGGGCAATGACAAGCATAAAACACTGGTTCTGGGTTCGAGTCCTGCTCAGGTCATTTTTCATTCTCCAGCAGCCCCCGTTTTTTCTATGGTGTTATTCATGTTTGTGGGAAAGTATCTGTTATTTGATTGATTCGACTTCCAGGTCTTCTTCTTGTGCAAAGCTGTCTCACTGCCTTTTCAGCGGCGGATTATCCCTGATGGCCGCTTGGGGGTTGGCTTGGTGGACGCTGCCCCACGGATTAAGTAAAAGTGGTTGAGTCTGCTGTGCTTAGTTTGGATTGTTGGGTTGGTCAGGCGCTTGGTCTGGGCCTTCGATGACTATTTCTTATAAATATAATTAACAGTCTTTGGATGGTACAGAACTTCAGTATACCCAGAAATATCGGAAACATAATGAAACGAACACATAGATTACTTGAGCTTTTCGTCTGACACTCAACAGAGTAATACGTCAAAAAGAGAACGAAACAGAAACCTAACTGATTTATATACCCAGATGTGGATCGAAATAGGCCAATCAGAAAAGAGGTGAATCATTGGAATGGTGTGGGGAAAAAACCAATCAACACCCACGATACAGTGAGCTGACCAATAAGAATATTATGAAAATATGTATAATTCGGATGCCTCCTCGCTATAATGATGCATTTTTTCATTCCTGTCTAATTATTTTTTTCTTTTTCTATCTTGTTGTTAAGTTGCACCTTACTTGTTGAATTGTAAATGCTTCTTGCATTGGGACCAGATGACGCTATGTCTTTTCCAAATGCCAGTAGTATACTTTAATTGTATTCATGTTTTCTCGCAGTTTATTCTAATTAATGATAAAGAAAAATTTAATTCACCCTAGTCAATTCGATTGTCTATTTGTTGTTTATGAGACTTACCAGTATTTCTTCTGATCCATCTGCGGAATTCGCTAACCCGAGCGTACACAGTGTACTTGCCAGGTCGGCACAAGTAGTCGCCAAATGAGACTACACCTTGAAGGGTCCAAGTACCATCACCAGAGGGACACACCAGTGGGCCACCGCTGTCAGACGAGCAGTTGTTCTCGATGCTTGAACCACCTTTACCACCACATACCATCTGGTCTGTTATTTTCAACTAAGAAATTACAGGAATAATTTTAGACATCATCATCATCATAAATACAATCATAATCATCATCATCATCATTATCGATTTCTTTAAATTAGGCCAAGCCTAATAAAGAAAGCTGTTTTGCTACTTAATATGGCCTATTTCACTAATCAATGATATCATAAATCAATATTAAGACACTGTTAATGTTCAGGCTCATGATAGAAAAGGAATGCCCCCTAGTAATCCACCCCCAAAATGATTCCATCTTTAACATTCGCTTGGGGCACAAATCGTTGAGTTCAAAGACTTTTGTGAAATTGAGGAAAACATGATGTTACAGTACTTACATAATAATGAGTTCGTTGACATACTGCTGTTGAAGCAATAGGCATCAGTGCTTGTTTTAAGAATCTTGATTGTCTTCCACGACCAGACGTGAGTCCCCATCCTGCAACAAAAAAACTTTTTTTAGACATAGATTAAAAGCAAAAATAAACAAATAAATGTAAAAATAGCAAGATAAGTTAATCAAATACAATAGACCAACTTATAATCTATATGTCCTTGCAGCAAAAACTTGAATAAAAAATGTGGCCTAAACCCAAATATGCCTAAACCCAAATATGCCTAGGCCACTTGGCTAGGTCACTTGTCCATGGCAAATGGCAAAGAAAAAGTACCCATCTGTACCAATGGAAACTGACGACTTTGAGTGTGAGACACTTGCTAGCAAGGCTACATATACTGCACAAATGCACACACCGTGGAATAATCAAACCAAAGAACACTAAAGGAATGGGTACAAAAACATGTTTGATTATTTCCAGCAATGGCCCCTATTTTCATACAGTAGAATCCCGATAACTCGAACTCTCGCTAACTCGAACAGATTTGGCATTCCCCCTGAACCTTCAACACTACTTACATATGAATATACCCCCGATAACTCGATCCCCCGATAACTCGAACATTTGCTAACTCGAAAAATTTTTCATTCCCGCTGCAGCTATTTTCTCTCGGTAACTCGAAATTTTGGTGCCAAAGCTCTAATAACAACAATGACAACGATATTTTAATCAAAAGCTCGTCATTGAATCAAGCTGTTTTTTTGAAATAGAGACAAAGTTCTTAAGTCCAGTGATTTCAAGGCTGCATGCGACAATTAGACGCTTTCCATCCCCCTGAATGCACTTCTTTCCAGTGACTTTGGGCGACGTACTTAGCTTCCGAATGACTTCGAAGAAAGTAGAAAAAGATTTTGAAAAAATGGCCAGTATCTCCATTCTCCAAGCGTCCCAAAAATCTGCACCTTTCAGGACACAAACAGCATACTGATCTAGAGGGTCTTCAGGTTCCGAACGGACATTCAGATATTCATTTTGATTTGGCGTCCAAATCTCCTTATACACATGGTGTCCTGTGATGTGTGTTTCGACAGTTATAGTAGTTGTGATGTAGATTGGCAGTTCATTTTGTAGAACAATCGTTTGCAATGAAAAACTTTCAAGTTCAAGCTGCATTACCGTTCTGTTTCGCGATTAAAATACTGCTGTTGTTGTTGTTGTTGTTCTCTTCATTAAAATCCCGATAACTCGAATTATGGACTAATTTTCTAAAAAGTTCGAGTTATCGAGAGCCTCATCGTCCTTTGCATGTTCGAGTTATCGGGATTCTACTGTATTAAGAAATGCATGCTTACTTACAAGAAAGATAAATATAAAACTTACATACAAAGAAAAATTCTATTGGACACAAGAAAATCATAGCATTATCTAGTTAGTACGATAATCTAAGGGCCTGTTTACATGGTAGTAAGGTAGGGTAACTTTAGGGGTTTTTGCTGGTTTACAAGTCAGGTAGGATAACCCTAGGGGTAGGGTCATCTTATCAGCTAGGTAGGGTCACCCTCCAAAAAGGGCCAACATATTTTGACTTAATCATACAAACGCTGAAGGTAAGGGCGACCCTAGGGAGAGGGATATCTTTAACAGCCTTAATCAATTAGTATTACTTTAAAAGCTCTAATATGCCCTCTGGGGGCTTATTTGATTTTTGAAGTGCTAGAGGTAGGCTTTTTAGACCAAGTACTTTCTAAAAAGGGTTTGGAGAAGACATTTTTCACCCTCAAGCATGTTAAGTTAGAAATTTCCAATATCTTTTTTGAATACATCACACTTTACTCTGTAGCAAGTATGAAATAGGAAGGGGGGTTTTCTAGGGGGAGGGGGGTTTCTATTATGGTGATTTCAAGGAGGGAGGAGGGATTTCTAGTATGAAGAGGGAGGGGGATTTAAAGAGAGAGGGGCTTGATAGAGCTTTTGCGGTAATAGGCAAAAACCACAGCAAGCTTACTCATAACCGTCCTCCTAAGGTCACCCACCTTGTCAAATGTTCATGCAGAGGGGAGCTGAGTTTTGGCCCTCATGGTAGGGTGACCCCCTTGGAGGATAACCCTACCTGCATGTAAACAGGCCGTAAGAAAAAAAAACTCGACACAAAACAAAATCATTTCTCTTACCCGTAGTTATACATTGAGATCCAACGGGTACCTGGTAGCCTTGACGAGGAAGACAAACAGTTCCAACTCTTGAATTCAACATTGCTGGCCTATCAAGCTGTACAAGTGCTATGTCGTTATTTATGGTTGTTGTTGAAAAGTCATCTCGTAGTATGATTTTCTTCGCTCTGAATACTTGCTCTGGACCTGTACAAATAAAATTTCCAGGTTTGATCATAGTTAATCGAAAAATATGGTTTAGAAACCTATTATTGTATCTTTTGGTGCAAGATTTTCAAAATTGGGAGTGGACACTGTATTGTTTTACTATTGTTTTAGCCCACAAGGTGATGGTTGAGCAAATAGGCCAAAATGCTTCTTTAGTTCCCTATAAAGAAATATTCCTTATTTAGAAAATATTCTATAATATTTAGCATCTAATTCATGTAGGCAATGTGTACATGTGAAATTTTAGCAGTCAAGAGAGAGGATAAAGCATACGTTGTGCAGTTTCAGGTATACTGTTCAACATCAAATGTTAAACATTTATTTAAGGCCTAATTCACACTGCTCCGTATTTTTTATTTCCGTATATTGAGACGAAAAACAGTGCTTGTAAAACACTGCTTCGTTTTCGAGCAAATACGCTATGACTACGTTAAAGTTCTCACACTACCCCAGGCAAATACGATGCTCCTAATCCTATTTCAAGACAAATATTTTGACTGAAAGAATACGGTCGTATTCGAATGTCTCCGTATCTGGTGTTCCTACTGAAAACAGAGCGTATTGAATACACGACGTATTCGAAAGTTTGCATATTTATTTGCTCCGTATTTGAAGCAAATTTTTGTGAACACAAGGTCGAAACGAATAGGTTTTGCTTCGTATTCATTCAAATACGGAGCAGTGTTAATGGGGCCTTCTGTTTTGGTCTTGCGTTCACACTGATAAGCTTTGAATACGGAGCTTTTCGAATACACAAACAAATACACACACTTTTGAATTTGTTACGTATTTAATACGCTCAGTTTTCAGTGTGAACATCAAATAGGGAGACATTTGAATACGACGGTATTCTTTCAATGGAAACATTCGTCTGGAAATGGGATTAGGAGCATCGTATCTGCCTGGAGCAATGTGAACACTTCATCATATTCATAGTGTAGCTTTTTGCTTGAAAACGGAGCAGTGTCAACAGGCACTGTTTTTTCTTCAAATATGGGGACAAACAAATACGAGGCAGTGCGAAAGGGGCATTAAAAAGGGTTTTCGTCTTCAGATATAGAGACAAAGAAATACGGAGCAATGTGAACGACGCCTAAGAACAAAGTTTCAATCGTTAAACATATGCTACTCGCCTTCTTTCACCGAACGATCGTGTTCAGCCAAAGTGAATTTGTAATCACTTTGTTTTCCGTAGTTGACGCAATGTGTGGCAGTCACCAGCCATTCAGGGCTTATAAGTGATCCTCCACAGTAATGGTGGTTCGGACTGAATCTAGTGTTGATTATCTGTACCATCCACGGCCAGGCATATGCCCTTGAGAAGCTCCCACCGACAATGCGAGAGCTGGCTGGTTTTACACCGCATCTACCTTGAAAAAGACAACAGAAGCTTTGTAAGGAGGCATATGTATAAAATTTTGAGCTCTAAGGTTCTGCATTTACAGTAGCCTTGGGGTATTTAGTACTGTGAAGGATATCATCAATATTGTGGAGGTAATAACTGCAGTGCTTGTATACGAATGTGGAGGGTGTTCAGTACTGTGAAGGATATCATCAATACTGTGGAGATAAAAACCGCAGTGATTGTATAAGAATCCTGCAGATTTCATTATTTCATATATAAACAAAGTTTTGAGCTTTGAGGTTGGTCAGCCGTGTACGCCGAGCTGTCACACTTAGGTGGGATTATTTTTCCTTTGTTTTCATATGGAATTATGATTTTCAAGACACATGAGCCAGCCTCCTTTTTGATTCAGGCGTCAACAATAATTTCCAGTGCTAAAACCAAAATTAAAAAAAAACTGGCTTATCTCACCGTGCTGACCCGGCTGAATTACCCATGAACAGCCCATGACAAACATAGAGGAAAAATGTGTGCGACCGCTGACCAGTCCGCCATTATGCGTCTGCACAGCTTTGCAGGCTTGGAAAAGTCTCAAAGAGAAAAAAGAGGGTTGCTATTTTCATTTCTCGCCCCCTTCCAGGGTCGTGTATATGATTTTCTCTCCAATGATTCGACAGTTATGCCAGAGCGTTGGAACAACTTTTGACACGACGAGGAGCTTTTGAAACCCTCCCCGATGATCTTCGTCGAGGGAATTAGGCGCGCGTGAATTGGCGCCAATCTTCACTGAATTCAAGGAAATATTCAAATGGAAATTGCAAAAAAACTGCCGTTGGCCCTTCTGAGATTTTGCAGTGGCAGTTGGTTTAAGATGCACTCTCTCGAATAGAACAGGTGAGATATGTGGCAAAATTTGCATTCATATACATTTTCTTTGTTAGGCCCATGGTGGTCGACTTTGCCGCGGTGGTCTGTTATTGGCAACCAGCGGGGCAAATACACTTTTTATTCAACATTCAGACTAGATAGATGATCATGACTTGCTTTGATAATACAGTGAGATGATCTTTTTTAAGGTCCAAAATCTTCATACAGCTAACGCTTTTATTTACGATTTTATTAGGATATCTTTGACCGTTCTGTACTTTGGTTAATTTTTAAAGCCATATTTGCAACCAAACTTTGGCATTATTTTTCTCAAAAACCAGAGGTGGCCCTTCCAAAATCTTTCCAGCACTCAAAAGCCACTTGTGTCTTCTTGTTAGATCATATAAGCTGGTATGCGCCAAAATTTGCAAACGTTGTGAAATTTAAGTTTTAGTCGAAGTATATTGAGCGGCCTAAAATTTTGCTTGCTGCGGAGAAACGCGTTCTTCAACGCACCGCGCTCTGTCACGTGACTTACGCGCTCTTCGTTTTTGTTTACACTGAACACTCAAATTATAAACATGGACAGTTAGAGTCTAGATACAGTTGACCTATTTAAATGAACTTTTAGAGGGCTAGTTAGCTATTCTCTATATTATTTGATCATTCATTTCTTGATGCATTCAATACACAAAGCTTGGTCTCTAGGTTGTATAATATTTCACTGCCAAACAAAGCTAATCAAGTGGCATCTTTTAAGGTTTTCCTTACAAATGTACTTTCCAAAAACTAAAGAAATAATATAGGCATGTATGGCTTGCCTTTAGTCTTGTTTGCTTGTCCTATACCCTAGGCCAGTCCAGTCTGGAAAGTTTCAATTTTGTTCAATGAAAATCCCTTGTGAGCGGTGAAACATAATAAAGACAATAGTTATTTCCTTCAATAATTTTTTGCATTTATTCAATATATTGTTAAATATTTCATATACATAGATATAATAGAATCTCTCAGTGTTTTCAGTTGAACATTAAAAGGGTTATATTACATGAATTTTGAATTTTTCAATCTACTCTTTTTCTAGATATTGAGCAACATCAGAGCAGAGGAAAACAATCTGCCTGTAGTGTAGATTCATGTGTCCTGTGTGACCCAGCAGAGCCAGCTACCCAAGTCTCCTTGCAGTATTAAGGGTTATCTCCACACAATGGTAAAACTTGAGATCAATGGAACAGATATGATGCACCAGCATTAGAGCAGAATCTTCTAAACTCTGATTTATTGTATATTGGGTTCGAGTCTTTGAAAATCCTGTTGAAACTGTCTCATCAATTGAATTTCCTTGGCCATATTGGAGTAGTTTGCCTGTTTATCCAGCAGCAATTCAAGTAATCCTGGCAGAAGAAGCATTTCACCATTGCAAGATCCGTTTATTTCACCCTGAAATGATGTTGAATGAAAAATATGATGATGAACTAAAAATATTATCATGTCAGTTTGTTGTGTTTCTATTAATATATATTAATTTGCCAGCTACAAATATCCTAGACTATCAAATTTTGAAACAATGCAAGAATTCCATCCTCTAAAAAATTTCAGTTAGCATTCCTTCTCTTGAATTTTATAGAGAAGCCCCCCCATGATACTTGATTTAAGTACTTTAGTGTTTATGCTATTCTTGGATATAAGTTTAGCTTACCCTAAGTTTGCTTATTTACCAAGGCCATGAACTCTTTGAGTCACAGCTGAAAGACCTTTGAAGAGACTTAGAAAATTGGAAGCAAAGCATCAAAGAGGCACAATTTTCCAGTAAAATCTCTTCCAAATATCATTATTTACAAAAGTGTTGAGGGAGGCAGGGCTAGAGTGGTAAAGCCTAACTTACGTAGGCCTAGAACTTGATAAAAGCACAATAGGAATTGTGGTTACTATTATGTTAAATTTGTGTAAATGAGTTAAAGAGGATTTTAAACATAAGCATAACATAACATCATATTTACCTAACTCTGAAGCATTCGTTTTATGTTGTTGTTTTCTTGTCAGTCTTCTGCAGCACGGTTTGCAAACTACCTGATATTGTTGGTTTGATACCATTATAACACAGAATACAACTCGAATATCTTGGGATAACTGTGTATGTTTCAAAATCTTTTCTGCCCTTCCTCGAACACAAAAAGGCAATCAGTCTCACTTCTTTCTTTTTCCTGGTGTTGTTGTAGCGGCAGTCGTATAATTTGCCCAGAAAAGTGAAAACAGTTGCAGAGCAAACATTTTTTGTGATCGCTTTCAAATTCTCCACCGCCCGGCAGAATTGTGTGGAGTTGACGTCAATTTTTTTTCGCGCGGGAACGAGCTGCCTCGCTTTCATTCGGCTAGGTAGAAGGCTGCGCAAGGCTGCGCGCGCATATTTTACATTTTTCCTCTATGTTCCCATGACAACTGGATCTCAGCGAACAAGAAGTAGGATCTCTGCGAACTGGGCTGGCCCAATTCTCATATGAATGCAGCATGTTAATTTTAATGAGAGTCTTAATCATGGTGGGATCTGGGAAAATTGAACCATCCCAGTCTACCTGATTGGTCTAATTCATATGAACAGAGCCTAAGGCTTTCTAGGCATTGTTAAATTTTCTTAAAGCCCTATGGGGAGCTTATTGAAATTCAGCACTTTACGGGGGGTTATTAGAGAAACGGTGGGACACATTTTATGAAAATACGTTATTAGAAAGGTATATATGTTTATATTCACTAAGAAGAAACAAACTCAAAAGACAAAACTCTCCATCTTCATCGGTACATCTCCTGATGAGTGGGTAACCACGAAACAGGCTTGTCGAGATGAGGAATTGAGTGTCTTCCTTGTTAGTGTTTATAGCTCTACTTTATGTATCGATCACTCTAATGGAAAAGCGATTCACAGTATACGTTTATATTCGATCTCTGATCTCGTAACACCATGCAACCTAATCAAGTAGCAAAACATTCCTCTACTTATATCATTTTTCATCCTTCGGATTCTAAGGAAGGGCTAAATAGGAAATTTAGACTTAATAGAAAATATCCTTTATGGCATTGACTTTTAGGAAGAAATAGCCAGAGCAGTAAAATCAACATAAACCATACCTTGTGCTTGAAAAACAGCAACAAGAAGGCAACAAACTACAAGGAAAGTAAACAATATTAGATCAACCATGTGCAAAATGTTGTAAAATCAACAATCTAGATGAAACTAAAATCTCAATAACCAAAATAAAAATCAAAAAAATTTTACCTTGAATAAAACGTCCAACGGTAGCCATTGTAACACCAGGAGATGAAACTTCAAATGTGTGTCACAGCTTTTCAGTCAGTGGAGTTATATACACGACCGTAAAACGCAAATCAAAAAGCTGAGCAAAGCAATTAAATCTTTGATAAACTAAAAACACATTCTGTCCAACCTTGAGTCTTCAAACACTTGAAATTCAGATGAAGTGTTAAGCAAAATCAACTCAAAAAGCGCTGCGATGGATAATGACGCATAAGAGTGTTTGGTTATTTACATAGGTGTTGAAATTGCAAGTGGGAAGTGGAAAGTGTGCTTCAAAGAATAAAGCTGTGTAAGTTTCATAAGTATTTAGTCAGTTCAGGAGTTGTTCAGCTACGTTGAGGTTTAGTTGTGAATTAGCGAAATGATCCAAGTCTGAATTGGTGTCTGAATCGGTGGCAGCTTCTGGTTGGGCTTGAGATCAAAGTGGAGGCTAGAAGGAGAGGTCTTTGTTACTTTCCAGTTTATCTTTTGAGTATCTTAACACCCTAGGGAGCGAGAGTCCGTGCAGTACTGTGGAAGGTGTTTGGTACAGTAGAGGACGTTCAGTACTGTGGAAGGACAACATCCACAGTTATGGAGGATATTCAGTATACAGTGGAGGGATACCATCAGTACTGTGGGGGGATACCATTAGCAATGTGAAGAATATTCAGTACTCTGAAGGGTTACCCATAAGTGCTGTGAAGGGGTACCATTAGTATTGTCGAGGATATTCAGTACAGTGGAGGGATACCATCAATACTGTTGGGGGATACCATTAGTACTCTGGAGAATACTCAGTACTCTGAAGGGTTACCCATAAGTGCTGTGGGGATACCATTGATAATGTGGAGGGAATTCACTGCTGTGGAGGATTCAGTAAAGTGGGGGATACCATCAGTACTGTTGAGAATGTTTCGAACTGTAGAGGATACTATCAGTACTGTTGAGAATGTTTCGAACTGTAGAGGATACCATCAGTACTGTTGAGAATGTTTCGAACTTTAGAGGATACTATCAGTACTGTGGAGGTAATACCCACAGTGCTTTTATACGATTCCATAAACAAATAAATAGAGATATCTTATTTATTCCAGTCGTTAAGAAATTCGATTCCCATGCATGTTTAATCTCGATCAGATAAGTGTCGTGTCAGAAAAATCTTATCTTTTCGTATAAAATCTGAATAAATAAGACACATTGAACAAGTACCTAAAGATTTAGTAAATTACATTGAACCGTATGAAAATATCAGTGAACAAAGCTTTATAAAATCATGATGAAAAAGAACAGTTTGAAAGAAATACTTAGATGCTGGATCGAAAGCGAAGTTGATCTTGAACTGGCGAGGGTTGTGATGTCAGCAGCAAAACGTAAGTTTAAATGAAATCCACAGAGTCTGTACGGTTGATGAGGATTGAGGCAAATAGAATTGCAAGTAGCTGAAAAAAGAGTAATACAATTAGTTGAACAGTCTTTGATCCGTACAGAGGTTAGGGGTGTCTAGGGGGCAAACGACCCAAAAACAAGATTAATTCTATAATAGCCCTTGGAAATAGACATGATTTTTAACCTCTTCTTTACTAAATTTCATATCAAATCAAGATTCTAAACTCTGAAAAGGGATTTTTCCATTGTTTTTGAAAATCTAGCAAGAACAAATTTCAAAAAATCCTTTATTCATAGCAGACACATGTAAGCAAAATAACACCACCCTTTGTCTTGTGCAGACACAATTAGCGTATGTTCTTAGGGAATATTCCATCTTATCTTGCCGCTGAATAGATTGTTGGTCTTCATCATTAGAGACTATTCAAAATGGTGACACACACCTCAATGATCAAGACACCAGCTCCCATTCCACCAACAATAACAAGATTCTTCTTCACCCACTTTGTAAGCTCCGATGTACAAGACTACACAAAAGAGGGTAGAAAATGGTAAAGAAAATGTCATAACATTTTGTAAGTGTAAGGAAAGTTTACGCTGCGTTCACATACTCCGAAGCTTTCCTTAGAGTGTTCACACTGGGTAGAATTCGCTAAATAGATATAAGCATGCAGATGCTTATACGCTTGTGTACAGATGATCTCAAGAAACCTGGTTTCCATACAATATACAAGGATATAAGAGGCCCCCCCCATATTTGTACGTGAAGCGTTATTTGGCATATTTTCGTGCGTGATTTCGTGATTTAGATATTTTCGCTTCGTGAATCCGTGATCAAAGAATCCTGCGTGCAGCGTGATTTTTTGAAAATGAGGTCGTTATTCCGTGAAAAGGAGTTTTCAAGTGCGTGATTGCGTGACGCATTCTGGTCGTTAAAAAAATTTTTCTTGCATAATTAGATGGAAAAGATCGTGAAAATTCTGTTTTAAGGTCCGTGATGGCGTGATAAACGAAAAATTGACGCGTGAATCCGTTATCCAGGGGTACTATGGGGGGCCTCATATAAGCCTACTAAATTAGATATCAATACTATTGGCCAAAAGGCCAAAAGAAATTACGAGGTGTGGTCACATCAAGAGGAAGGTCCAGTTTCGCGCTACGTTGATTAGTTCTCCTCTTTAGTGGACCCTTCGTACCCTGCGCAAAAATCACTACCTTAGAAATATAGCAAGAGTAGTTGCTTATCAACAATCAATTTACTGCTTTAATCAGTCTACCTATCCATTGGACCGTTTGTGCTATGCAGATAACTAATACCTTACAAGGATAGGAAGGGTATTAGCCTATCAACAATCAATACCTGGTAGTTTCTCACAGATTTTTATGCATTTCTTGTTTCCAAAAGTTTTCTTGTACACTTTAGTGTTTCTGTGGTGACAACAAACGTTGTATAATATTTCCAATTTGGATCAATAGGAATCTCTATCCAAAATTTCGCAGATCAGTGGCTGCAAACATCCTTTACTTGAGACCGACCATCTAGTGATTAGGGACTGTTCATAATTTTTCTGCGGGTTGGCTAATCTATTTTCTGGCTTTTTTATAGGCTGGGTAACAATTATTTGCTTCCTTGAAAGAGTTTGTGGAGAAATGTTTGTACCAAAACTATCCCTAATAGCTAAAAATCAGAATGAGGTACACCTCATAGTTTGGCTACACTTTTTGACTTTTGTTTTGGTTGGGTGGTCAACTTTTTGATTTGAAGGCTTGGTAAATCCGAAAAGTCATCAAGGTTTCTTTTCACTTTGGTGCCAACCTGAGGCATATGTAGATAATGAACGTTCCCTTCGCCAATTAATGAGTATTTCATTTTTGTATCGGATAGAATTGTTTTTATTTTGCAACTATGATGAAAATCACTTACCCGTTTGAAAATATTGGTGTCGCCAGCAGTAGCGTTAGTGCATATCGAAGTACCAGTTGAGCAACAGCTAGCAGGTACTTGCAGCGATGGGTTCTTTGTTATGTAAGCAGAAGCTGACCAGTCAGAGTAGTTTGACATCCCACAACACTTGAACTGAAAGATAGAATTGAGTCAATGTTGAAATATAACCGAATTTAATGGTAAATTTCAAAATAGTTCCTATAAGAACGATAACTTCATTGTCATAAGAGATATCAATTATGATCTTGCAACTAACACTAAACGTTGTTTAGCTTTTGAGCTTTGTTTCTGCTCTTCTGGCTTGGTTACAGATGATATAGTAAATACAAAGGCTATTGTTTCAGTTTTAAGACTATCATTCTCTGCTGACTATTGTAGTACAATCATTGTGCCACATACTTCCTGGTTCCTAAAAGACAGGGGAGCTGGAATACTAGAGGGTGTTGGAAAAATCTCGAGAATTAATATGCAAATTGTTCAACAAGAGAGGTATATTAGAGACCAGAGTGTAGGGTAGAATCAAGAAAATACCTCTTGCAAATGAGAGCATGAATACGAAAATCAAGATAGACCAACTTACGTTTGTTTGGATTTTATCGACAGCCTTAGTGACAGCCGACTTTCCACTTTCACCATACATCTCTTGAACTGCCTTCTTCAAAGCTTCTTCAGCATACCTTTTAGCCTAAAGTAAATGCAGATTTTCGTATGTAAAGGTACTAAAACATCTTGTGTTGAACTTAAAATCAAGGAGTTGTCAATTGCGGAGCAAAGTTTCAAATTGAAGTTTCTCTTCAGCCTTTGGGAGAAAAAACAAATTATTTAATGCAGTGATGAAGTCATTTCCACTAGTTCATCTCTCCGTCTTGCCTTAGGTCGACCACGTTTCCTTTTCCGTATAATGGTTGCCATTCTGTTGTCAGGTTTGTCCATCGTTCATCTTTAAATCGTGCTACATTGCCTGGCCATTTCCACATACTTTTCTTGGCTTCTAGTGAAAATGATAGGGACCATAGCATGGAGGAGAAAAGTGAACAACAAGAAGGAGTGGCGACAAATGGGAGAGGTTTTTGCCCGGCAGTGGGACGCTACAGACTGAACATGATGATGATGATGATGATGATGATGATGAGAGATGTAGTGCATGCTACCGCACCCCTGACGGGAATAGGGCCTCTTGGGGCCTTTTGAGGCTAGCATGTTAATGATAAGCTCACTAATTCACTAGAGCCTCATTTCAACCTATATGTAGTGATGCAGTGCACGCTACTGTAACCCTGATGAAAAGAAAGCCTTTAGTATTCCGCCTCGGGATTGAACAGATATAAATCATGAATAACACAGCATCTTCCCGCACACAGTGGCCATGATTCTCACGGTTATATACAACAACAACAACCACAGGGGGCCTAGTGTTTAATGTCTCAAATAGGGCCCCCAAATACACTTTAGATTAATAACACAAATATTACAAAGCCTCTTGTGGCCTTTTGTAAGCTAGCACGTTAAAGATAAACTCACTGAGCTAACTAAAACTTCATCTACTACTTTATGTAATGATGAACTGCATCCTACCGTGGCCACTCTGGATATAAGGCCGCAAGTGGCCTTTCGTAAGCTAGCACGTTAAACATAACTCTCTCAACTCAATAACACATCCTCTACTACTTTATGTAGTGATGTAGTGCATTATACCGTACCCCGGTGGAAACAAGGTCCATCCTTGTGAGAATCGGACTTAAACGTTAAATAGAAACTTAGACATTCCACTATCGATTTGAAATTTCTTCATTTGTTTATTTGAATACACATACAGTACTTGCAATCTTGATTGTGACTAAAGTTCTTACTTGGCTTGAATAATAATTAAGATTGACAGAAGTACTCTTGTAAACAGTAATAACAGAGATACTCAAGATATTGTCACTTACGTCTTCTCTAAAGACAAACGCCAGGACAATGAGGGCTGTTTCCAGCAGCAAAACAATCACGATTAATATGATAAACTAAAAGAGAAAACAAATGAAATTAAAGATATTCTACAGACATAGTTGCAAAAACAAAAGGTTGGAGGTCCATTTAGAGTCAAAATTACAAATATTAGCTATGGGTGTAAAATACATCTCGAGAAATGGCGCTATGGAGTAGTCACACCTCTATGTTAGTAAGAAGCCAGATACCCTGTACGTAATACCTTGTATATGATACCTTGTACGTAATACCTTGTGCGTAATACCTTCTACCTAATACCTAGTACATAGCTAATACCTTGTATGTAATGCCTTGTATGTAATACCTTCTATGTAATACCTAGTACGTAATAACTAGTACGTAATACCTAGAATGCACCTTGTATGTAATACCTTGTGTGAAATGCCTTGTATGTAATACCTTGTACGTAATACCGTGTAAGTAATACGGTATAAGTAATACTTTGTATGTAATACCTTGAGTGTAATGCCTTATATGTAATACCTAGTACGTAATGTCTTCTATATAATACCGTGTAAGTAACACTTTGTATGTAATACCTTGTGTATACTGCCTTATATGTAATATCTAGTACGTAATGTCTTCTATATAATACCGTGTAAGTAATACTTTGTATGTAATACCTTGTGTATACTGCCTTATATGTAATATCTAGTACGTAATGTCTTCTACATAATACCGTGTAAGTAATACTTTGTATATAATACCTTGTGTGTAATGCCTTGTATGTAATATCTAGTACGTAATGTCTTCTATATAATACCGTGTAAGTAATACTTTGTATGTAATACCTTGTGTATACTGCCTTATATGTAATACCTAGTACGTAATGTCTTCTACATAATACCGTGTAAGTAATACTTTGTATGTAATACCTTGTGTATACTGCCTTATATGTAATACCTAGTACGTAATGTCTTCTATATAATACCGTGTAAGTAATACTTTGTATATAATACCTTGTGTGTAATGCCTTGTATGTAATACCTAGTACGTAATGTCTTCTATATAATACCGTGTAAGTAATACTTTGTATGTAATACCTTGTGTATACTGCCTTATATGTAATACCTAGTACGTAATGTCTTCTATATAATACCGTGTAAGTAATACTTTGTATATAATACCTTGTGTGTAATGCCTTGTATGTAATACCTAGTACGTAATGTCTTCTATATAATACCGTGTAAGTAATACTTTGTATATAATACCTTGTGTGTAATGCCTTATATGTAATACCTAGTACGTAATGTCTTCTATATAATACCGTGTAAGTAATACTTTGTATATAATACCTTGTGTGTAATGCCTTGTATGTAATACCTAGTACGTAATGTCTTCTATATAATACCGTGTAAGTAATACTTTGTATATAATACCTTGTGTGTAATGCCTTGTATGTAATACCTAGTACGTAATGTCTTCTATATAATACCGTGTAAGTAATACTTTGTATGTAATACCTTGTGTATACTGCCTTATATGTAATACCTAGTACCTAATGTCTTCTATATAATACCGTGCAAGTAATACTTTGTATATAATACCTTGTGTGTAATGCCTTGTATGTAATACCTAGTACGTAATGTCTTCTATATAATACCGTGTAAGTAATACTTTGTATGAAATACCTTGTATGTAATTCCTTGTATGTAATATCTAGTACGTAATACGTAGTACGTAATGCCTTCTATATAATACCTTGTACGTAATGCCTTGTATGTAATACCTTGTGTATAATGCCTTATATGTAATATCTAGTACGTAATGCCTAGTACATTATGCCTTCTATGTAATACTAAAGCTAGACAAAGAAATTGCAACTATTTTCTGGTGTTTTCACAGTTCTGTTGGCACTTTCGTAAAATGTTCTTAATTTTTGGTAGCTGATTTGGTAGCATTTCGTTCGTGTCTACAGAAATATTTTGAATTTCATACATTAAACTTGAAAATATGAATATACAATAAAGCTAGCAGAACTCACAATTATGAGGAGACACTTGCTTTGTTTGATAGCTCCAACACATCCAAGAAATGAAATAAGGAAAACCACCACGCCTGCAGCGATCATGATATTAGCTGCTGCGAAGGGACCTCCTTTGCCAAACACACTGTTGTAGTCGCTGTCTGCTACCCTCACGTATATTGCCAATGCAAGCAGGCCAAGACCAGCTATCTATGAAGAAATATCATCTTATTCAACTAAAACAACTTACTTTCTGAATTAAATGAATAAAGATATGATAATGTCTTGGTGAACAAGAAATATCAGGGCCGGATCCAGCACCCATGGAAAGAGGGGGCGTAACACACATATCAAAGGATATTTTAAGGGAAATAGGGTATTATCAAGCTAATTCTATTGTTTTTCTGCCAAAATAGGGTGGGCGTGCGCCCCTTACACCCCCGATCCGGTCCTGAATATATTTTGAAGAGAAGACTAAACTATACATCACTTCAAGAGGGCAATGAAAAAGGGAAGGGGAGGGGTACTGATTCCTATGCCCAATGAGGAAAATAGAGTAATTCTCCCAATATTTACGTGTTCAACAATCTCAATCCCAATTCCCTTTACCATTCCCAAGTCTAAGTCCCAAGAAGTCCAATCCCATTTTCCCAGTTAATAATAGGCATATCCCTGTTCCCAATTTACCTTTTCATAACCCTCATACGAGCCTATTTTTTGATTTACAACTTAGCAGGGGATGTAATCTACTGAAGTAATGTAATAGCTTGTAGAGATGCCCTTGTCTCTTTTCTGTACTTCATACTCTTTTGAAGAAGATGTATATATTATGCGATTTCAGGCCAAATACGCGAAAGTGTCTTCCCTTTTTAATAACTGAAGATCGAAATATAATCACAAAAGCTCTTGCTGTAGTTAACGCTTTGTCGTTCAACTTTCTTGAATTTCAATATTACTTGGAATGTCACATGTAGGATAATTATTTGTTGAAATACATAATCAGGTACAGCCCAACTGGATAAAGTCGAGTGAATTATCAAAACTTCAAGGAACAAGTCGCTAAACGCCAAACAACGAGGGAAGGTAGGGGAATGTCAGGCCTAGGTAGCCCAGCCTAAACTGAAACTGAAACAGCCGAACCCTTGGTGGCGCAAATTGTTACCCTGATGCACAAAAGCAAAGCCTATTATACATTTCACCTAACACAAGTGAAGAAGTGTAACTTATGCATCTAATGAAATAGATTATACAATTAGTAAGCGACGAAAGTTGGAATAACAAAAAGCGTTAAGTCACTTACTGCAAATATCGAGTTCGCAATGAACATCATTATCTTGACAAATCTTATTCCACAAGCCATTCCGCTAGTTTTCGACGGTTTTCTTCGCCTTTCTTCCGTTCAACGTTACCTACAAAATTAAAAATGCTGCTAGAATAAATTAACGTATCTAATTGGCTTTTAATTGGAGTTAGATTCCTAATCAGTCTGATTAATTAGCGAAGGTTGATAAAGTTTCCGCATGAAATTTTTACCGTGCGCCAATAGAATAAACAATACGGGGGTACCATGTCGCAAACAGTAGCATGACTTCTTAAGATTAAAAGAACAAACTTGTTTGAAAAACCTATTAGAATAAACATAAAACAAATGAAATAATACCCTTTAATATGAATTCAATATTCTAATTATTTCAATAACTTTTCAAAGATTGATAAGCAACCTTTCGTTGGTAGCTTGTACAAAGGAATGAATGTTACAACCCCCTGAGTGACTCATTCATACCAGGTCATGTGATAATTGCAACGCGACTTTGTGTCATCAACAACCCAGGCATCGAAGTTCATGGCTTTTCGCTCGCCAACCATTTTTTTGAAACTAAACGAGAAGAAATATCACTATCAAACCATGAAGCTAACAGCAATAAAAATAAAAATATTCCCAGTTTCTGCAATTATTAGCCGTATGTTGGCGGTGGGCTGGAAGCTAAAGGAATTTGCGTGATTCTCTATAAAAGGATGGAGCGATGTTTAGTGTGGTGCTTTTTTATTTTCTAGGGTAATATATCATTCTAAACAAGAAATACAGATTTCGTTGAAACAACAAATGAAATTATTCTTTTTGGGAACTTGGGAAGACTGAACTGGATTCTCAGACTTTCCATAAGAGCAGAGAACAGCCAGTGCCAGTTTTAATGGGAGGGGTAAGGGGGCCGTGAGCTTCCAGTGGTACGGAAGGGGGCAAAAAACCAAAAAACCCTTGAGAAGAAAGGGTCAGGATTAAATAAACAAAGAATGAAAAATTACCTTCGATTTGACCATGAGCTGAAGATTGATACAACTTCATAGTAAAGTAACTTATCTCCCGATATAGAGACCACTTTGCCAAACCCTCTGCCGAATTGGTGCTAATGTCAAAATTAGTGCTTATTAATGAACCATATTACAGTCAAAGAACAATAATAAATGATTGAAAAACCAAATCTGACTTCACTGCAAGCAAACCTGACTTCAAGCAAAACTCTGAGTAGGTCAGAATTCTATTCGATGCAAGTTCAGTCAAATCAATATTTACCAGGGGAAGAATGATGCCTCAACTGGTCGGTGTAAAAAATCTGACCGCAGACCAGGGCAGCCCTTTCTCCATTTTAAGAGCCCAGGGAGGGCACTCAAGACTTTTATATACGGCGACGTTAGTCCCAAAAGTTCACAGAGCCCCTAAAAATTACCAAAACAATTTCCGAAAAATAGACCAGAAAAAATCATAAACGTTTCCATTCAGTCACCCTAAAATATCAGAAAGATTCCTTTAATTCTATTTCATTTTCTACAATCCAAAATCATTAGATGCTTTCGTGTTCCTTCATCCAAAAATATCATTTTGGCGTTCCGAACATTTCTGAGCCAAAAATATCAGCTTTATGTAAAATAACCGACCTAAAAATGTCAGTCTTAGGTCCCTGTATGTCTTGAGAGGCCATCAGGGTTTAAAGAGATGCTTAAGCCATAGCTAAACGATGCAACATTTGTTGTATGATTTTGCACGGTTAAATTTGGGTTGGTGGACAAACGATGCAACATTTCTAAAGCAATATTTGTCTACCTTATCAAAAAGTTAATTGGGAACAAATCAATGATCTTGGTTCTATAGTCTTGGTGCGAAAAATACTTGCTGTGCGTATGCATTCACGTAACAGATGTTGTATGACCTGGCCAAACGATGTATCATCATGTTGTACGGTGCTACAATGTTGACCGTCTTCAAACTTCTTGCAACATATTCCAATAAATGTTGCACAATGTAACATGGGTGGTCGGACGACGCAACACAAAGTAGGCAACAGATGTTTTGCAACCAAGTGTTGCATCGTTTAGTCGAGGCTTTAAGCTCTTCCGGTAGAAAGTGATAAATCAGCGTTTATCAAACGTGCAGCAAAGATAAACAGTCCGAGCTTTCGCAACATTTCATGAAAAATAAAAAACTACCTTTGAATGAAAATCATAATTTTTTAAGAGAAACAATTTACGAGAATCTTTGTAGACAAGCAAAATGTATGAGACGAGGCTAAGTGACAATGCAAAAGGCGTGGTAACAATCAGCAGGGGAAATTGTTTTTCTTTTAGCCCCTGATCGAGAAAATGATCCGCGGCCCTTGCAGAATTTTCCTTGATGAAAAATGGAAAATTTCTGTCACGAAAAGCTTTCTTCGAGAGGTCATATATCGTCACGTCATCAGCTTATTACGCAAGGTGCTGCACATATACATATCGATTTGAACTTTTTATTATTTATAGAGAAGCTTGGTATATCCATTGATTTCGAAATAAAGACTGGAGCACCTGTAGTTAGAAAGTGAGGCCATTGGCAGCCATATTGGAAGGACGAATTCAATACTTGGAAATTCCACAGGGGCGTGCTGTTTGCTTTGATGATGGTTGGAATGGAATCTTATCAATGATCGGCACAAGACTGAACAGTCGTGCAGGTATTGTGAAAAACAATCAAGTTAATTGAGGGTCCTGAAGAGAGAGGAGGGGGGGGGGGTACTGATCCTGTTTCCCAGCACTGAAATAATCCAATGACAAAAATAGAGAAATTGTCAATATTGACGTATTCAACAAGACTAATCCCAGTTTACTATTTCATTCCCAAAGCTCAGTCCCTAGACATCCATTTTCCCAGTTAATAAAAAGGTAAATCATAGTTCCCAATCCACCCTTTCCTGACCCTCTTAATATCATTTCTTGCCAGCCAAATTGGAAGAATCAACCACGTGCTAAAGCGTTTGGCTTCAAACATTCGACTCCAGAAACAAAAGAGTGCTCGTCTCAGTCTTCATTTTGGATTCAGTGGATTTACAGTCTATTCTCTTCAGTAGGCAATCTTAGCAATTAGAACGGCAACGCCAGCGGAAAAATATTAGTTATCATTATTAGCTACACCTAAAATGATTTCCTTTACGGTTTCTCTCCATTTTTTAGAAATTGCGACACAGCAAACAAATGATCGTCTTCGCTTAAAGAATACCACCAAAATATAGATCAGGTCAAAATTTGCCCACAACATAATCCAGTTTCACTTTCACCAGCCTGATTATTCATCTTATAGTGAAATTCAGACGGAGAGTCGTGTCTAATGGAATATAATTTCTTTATAGATTGCTAGTCTTGGCCTGCTTGCATTGGCATTATACGTGAGGGTAGCAGACAACGATTACAACAGTGTGTTTCGCAAAGGAGGCGCCTTCGCAGCGGCTAATATCATGATTGCAGCCTGATTTCGAGCTCCTCATTTGGAAAAGAGAACGTCAATGTCTCTCATGGGAACGTAATACGCAGGAGAAACAAGCACTCTACTGATGCCAGAACTTAGAAACAAAGACAATTTTTTATCGGTCGTTGCTGTGCTGGTTGCTTAAGTTCCTCATGACGTTGAACATACACAACATCAACGGTTATCTACGATTGTTTTAATCTTACCCTCAGAATATATTCATTTGAAAATCAATTAATTGGAATTAGTCTAAATCTGGATTGGGTCGGTAGCACCACTCAGTTTGTTTCTAAATATATAAACGAAGCTTAATGTGTATTATTCGCATTGGTATGGCAGGAATCAGAATTGATCGCATAGGGAGTCAACCAAGACACTGGAGATGCCGTCTCGAGAAGAACGCACGGTCAGTCGATACATCTGAAACAAAAGAAAAATATCATCGTTCAAAGTTTTATCAAATTTTGAAGGTAAAGGTGTAATTTCATAGTCCTCTATAGTCCCAAGAGTTACTCAACCGGCTTACATGATACCCCCAGTATAGTTTTTTGCATGGTAGGGTGCAGCAAACAAGAGGCACTTATAACTACTGAACAGGTACCCATTTATATTTCTAGGTGGAGAGAGACCCAATAGTGTACACATCTTGCCCAAGGATGTTATCTCCATTTGGCAAGGACTCAGATTTAAACCCGCTATCTTCCAGTTGTGAATCCAACGCCTTACCACTACACTATTTGGGAATACAAGGTGCACACGGATGGGTTGGTAATCTATGGAATGGAATGGTGGGTTTAGTAATGTACATGTCGCATAGTACAAACAGTTCAATTATGAATTAAACAACTTGCTGTGGACAGACAAGAGATATTGAATCTCTTCTAAAGAGACTGGTTTCAAAACATCCTCCCTAGTGTGCAAGGGAAAGCAAATCAATTATTTCTAATTTAATTTTCTTGCCCTTTTTAAAAATCTGAAGGAAGTAACTAGCGATAATTTCTGGCGAAGAGAGATTTAGGCCCAGCGAGCCTCACATAAGATATGTCTTTTTGATTTGCGCGAAGGTTGGGTAAATGCGAAATTAACAACGGTTTATTATTCTTCAGTGCCAATCTGAGGCATAAATAAAACAGTGCCTAAAACACAGAACTAACCAAGGTTAAAGAAGCAACTATTCTTCAACACTCACCTTTCCTTGTTTGTTTGGTTCAAGTCGAATCAAGCAGCCGGCCTGGAAGCTCTTGGTGTGAATTATGCCTGCCAATACAAAATTATCAGGGTTGGGGTCGATGCCTTCCAGCAGGCTCAAACCAGTGCCAAGAAGCTAGTGAAATGAAAAATTAGACAATACATCAAAGGGAATAGAGAAAGCTATATTGATAGGCTAAAATTAAAAAAATATGCGATAAAGACACGGAATGTGCCCTCTTGCTTATCACTACACAAATTGTTGATAGTTGATAGGCACATACGCTTACTATCATCGCAAGGTATGAGTTTATGTGCTAAGCACAAAGGGCGCACTGAATAGATAAACTAATCGAGCAGTGGGACCCTGGTCCTCTCGATGTGACCACACCTCGTGATTCCTTTTGCCTTTTTGGCCTGGAATTACAGAGAGCTGGCTAATTCTCTCCTCACACTTAATGACAGGTCTGAAGGTGGTTTCGGACCCGGGACCCTTCGAAGAAGGGTCAAGTGATCTAACCACTCGGCAATCCCCGCCACACAAAAATGAAATGAAATAACATCCCCATTAACCGTATAATGTATGAATTTATGCTCAATTTGCGGATGGCTGCAAAGCAACTGTGGTGATAAACGAGTTTTATCAAGAATTCCATGAAGAATCAGACCAAATTCTAACTGGAGCCCACCTCAAATGTTCACGTCTAAGTGGCATACTACATTTCTTTAAAAACATTTTTTTGGGTTGACAGCAGTTATTGATCGGTTTTAGGGAAGGATACAGGCCAAGTGGATCTAAGACCAAGAGCTTCTTGTAGCTTTAGAGGGCGTTTACATGACAGTTTTCAGGTCGATTTGGAAAATAGAGCGAATTGAGTTCATTTCGGGGTCCATTGAAATGTTGTTTATTATCTCATCTGTGTTTGCATGAAAAGGGCGGGTTGAATTTCAAGTTGGCCTGAGTTTATTTCACTTTTCAAACCGGTATGGAAATTCCAACCGGCTTGAAATTCTCGTGTAAACACATTGAAATCTTTTTCGCTACCTGATCTGATGCTGAAGAATTAGTGGCATCAGCAACTAGCAGTTGGCAACAAAATGTTTAGCAAGAGAAACACGAATAAAAATGCATTTGGCATTACCAATATCATGTTCAAATTACCTTGGTTGTTGTAGCATCTTTATCAATTGGTAAAGCTGCGGGAAATATTTTCTGTGCTTCTTGTTCAGGTCTGTAAATAAAGGAAGTATTTGTCAAGTCTTAAAAATATCAACAAATGTAAAAAAGCATGGTGTAATGGGGTGCAAGGTCTAGAGACGGGTGCAGTTGCAAGCACCCATTAACCTGCTGCTTGCTTTAAGCTATAGATTCTGGACAGTATGGGTTTAAACCACAATGCCTTGAATTAAAAAGTGGAGAATTATTTAGTGGGCAGTAATTTTCAAATTGAAAACATACGAAATACGATAATGTAACCCAAATCGCCAATATCAAAGCAAGTTAAATTCAATTCAATTCAATTCAATATTATTCGCAAATTACGTCTTAATACAGAATACCAAAAATATGTAATCTACACGACCCAAGAAAAGCAAAGCTTATCTAGCTTGGGCCGTAAATTAAAATCTAAAGCTATTACAAAAAGAATAAAACAGTACAGTTCTAAAACTAGTACAAAGTATAATTCAGTAACAATAAATGCGTCATAAAAACTAGGTAATAGAGGTGTTTTGAAGAGTATTTGATGATGAAAGTTGTTGATACAAAGGTTAGAAATATTGAAGGTATTCAATAAGAAGTTAATAAAGATAATGTAAGTTCAGAAGATAATGTAAGTTGATTTTAGACTCAGATTAAGTTTATATTGTCAAATTAATATCTAGAAATGAAATATCTTTTAAGACGTTTTATAAAAGTTAAAGCCCAGTTACAGCAGAAGGGCAGCAGAGCAGCGACCCCAGCCAATCCAATACCATTATCAGCTCATATTGGCTTCAGGCTCACCCAAATTGAATGACGAAGGCAAACAAAGTACAATAACCGGCAATGACAAAATACATAAAACTGGCAGCTTTTTCTCGTTACTTCTCTATGAACTCATAGGCTTTCGTTTACAATTTTAGAAAGTGTTTTATCGTAAATTTAAGATTCCCGTGTATCTAAAGGTTGCTTATTTCTACCCGTTCCTATTCCTCAGGCAACGCAATTCCAATAATCTAATCGCTCATACAAGCTAGGCCAAGGCCAATAGCAAAACTTTTCTTTTCCATCTCTCCCTTGCTATTATATATTCATGGAAAACAACTCGCATATCATCATAATGGGTGCACTGAATATACTAGGACCTGGATCTGCTATATGCAATGATTTAGTGCATGCTACCAAGGCCTGCTTTTCAGCAGCGCACGGTGGTATAACCACATGACTTCTTAATCACTTAAAGATCCTAGTGTGTTTATCGCACCTAATTCTGTTCCAGAAATCTATCAATAGAAAATTACTATTCACTAGTCAACCCCCATATCAAGTTTTGTCACATGGTCAATAATTCCAGTTTGTTAATTTTACAGAGAACTCAAACAAATAAACATGGTTAGAATCAAAACCGATTTTTGTTGACGTTTTGAAATTCTTAAAGACTAAACATTTAGAATATGATTACCTGTTTAGCTGTTTCCATCTGTTGAAGAAATCTTGAGCACTCATTGACGCTCCCTGCACGAACTTGACGAGGAAGACGGGCAGTTTTAAGATGACTCTTTGTGACGTTCCAGTTACACTAAACAAATAGAAAGAATAGTTTCTAATGAATCAGGTGTGACTGTTATAAAAACCACATAGAGTCAAGAAGGGTCTTTCCAGGCTGCCTGCATGGTTGAGAAAATTAGGTTAGAGGTTTCTGATTTTGACCCAACAATATTACGTATGATATAAAGATCAAATTGTTTCAAAATAAAAAGGAACTCTTTATTTTTCGAAGTCCACAATCTTTGTTCCTTATTTGTCCCTAATCACCTTTCTGTCCCTATTAACCCTAAACTACGTTAACAGGTTTCTGTCCTAAATCACACTGTGAAAGGTTCATAAACCCCGGTCAAACTTCTTCATTCCTGTACTAATTCTAGGCAAGATCATGTTAGAAGAATTACGTGAGTTTATATGCATGATAGTATATGTAGTTCTTTGAATTTTCAATGCAATAAACACAACTTTCTAACTCTATAAAAGCCAGTAAAGTCTGACAAATTTCGATCAAAGGGAATCCAAAAGCACTAAATTTCAATAAGAAGACAGCCTTATCAAATATCGAGATGTAAAAGTCGCGTAGCATGAAGCTTAAACTGCTCTTCATACTTTCGTAGGAAGGCAATTGCAAGTTGATTGCTTTAATAGAACGTAAGGTAAAGCGAGATTTTACTACGGTTAAAAAGGATTTCATGTTCAGCAGCGTCTATTAGGCTTAAGGGTCCAGTAAGGTTTAGTTTAGAAGGGTTTTAATGGAATTTCGTTATGTTAAGAATGATTCGGTGGTGGTTAAAAAAGGTAAGGTTAAAAAATGAGGTCAAGTGAATGTTCTTACCTGAATTGAACGAATAGGAGTGGTTGATCTGTGAACTCACTGACACAATCGAAGTTTAGGGTTTGTTGAATTTGTGCACCTCCATCAATATTTGCAGGCACGGGTTCTTCTGTTCCAACCAGTTCTGGACTTTGTTAAGGAAATATATCATTTGTTGATAATATAAAGAAAAAAGAAATATTATCAAAATCATGTGTTAGATTGAAAGCTCAATATTTAGATCATTATTCAACACATCTAAGGCCCGAGTTACACGACGTCGGATTGGGTTCACTGCGGATTGCTTTTCACTTCGGATATGGGTTTCAGTTACACGACGCCGAGGCAATCCGAAGTACTTCGGTTGTCGAAACCGGAGTGAAAGTCACTCCGCTCTGGAGGTGAAGTGAAAACCAATCCGCAGCACTTCGCTTCGCATTCTTCTCGTGTAAACACTTGAATCCGAAGTGATTTTCACAAATGATGGATGGTGTGAGTTTCTAACAATATGCGTCTTAATCAAAATAAGGGCTGGTCTAGCAATCGTCCAGTTAACCAGTATTTAAAGATTTCTGTAACAAATGGCTGTAACAAGCACACAACAGTAGGGCCTGCAACATCAAGTGACTAGCATGTATCGCACCCGCAATGCACATGCAATGATACCCGCTTAGCATTGGCAAAACAAGGTCTTTTTCCTATACTTTATTTCTTTCAAACTACAGAGATCGGAATCAAGTCATCATTCTCCTAATAAGAATCAAAATACAATAAACAATATATTAGTTTGTTCCTGTTTTCGGTAATTATGAATATGTAGAAAAAGATACGTGATTTCAAAGAGTCGTTAATCTGAAGAGCGGTAGAAAAGCCAGTAAGAGAGTATGATGTTTTGTTTCCATAGAAAATTTTTATTTGGCCTACAAAAAAATGACACAAAATTATTATTCGTATCATAAACAACGCACAAAAGTCTTTACAGTTGTATTCAAGTATTCAGTAGTGTGGGATATTAACTCAAATTTAAGCAAGGCCTCGAATAAAAACCAACAACTCACCAAGATTATTTTTGTATTCTGATTTGATTCCGATTTGTATGATTTCGCTTTCATAGAGGACGCCATTGTTTTTGCACACAAACCTGACAAATCGAAACAGGTTAACGAATAATCAAAACGAAATAAGCTATAATCCATTAAATACACCGGAGAGAACCAGAAGATATGACACCTAATAGCTTGATTTTTATGACGATGTGTGCATTTTCACATCTAGAAATAGGACAATGGTCACACTGCTCGATTAGTCTACCATATTCAGTGGACCCTTTTTGCTCGTAACATCAACCAATACCTAACGGAGATAATAAGTGTCCTTGCCTTAAACGATCAAGGCACTGCTTTGATTAGTCTACCTATTCAGTGGACCCTTTTTACTTGAAACATTAACCAATACATTACGAAGATAGTAAGCATATTTGTCTATCAACTATCAATTCACTTCTTCGATTAGTCTACCTATTCAGTGGACCCTTTTTGCTTGAAACATTAACCAATACCTTACGAAGATAGTAAGCATATTTGCCTATCAACAATCAATTCACTTCTTCGATTAGTCTACCTATTCAGTGGACCCTTTTTGCTTGAAACATTAACCAATACATTAAGAAGATAGTAAGCATATTTGTCTATCAACAATCAATTCACTTCTTCGATTAGTCTACCTATTCAGTGGATCCTTTTTGCTTGAAACATTAACCAATACCTTACGAAGATAGTAAGCATATTTGTCTATCAACAATCAATTCACTCCTTCGATTAGTCTACCTATTCAGTGGACCCTTTTTGCTTGAAACATTAACCAATACATTAAGAAGATAGTAAGCATATTTGTCTATCAACAATCAATTCACTTCTTCGATTAGACTACTTATTCATTGGACCCTTTTTGCTTGAAACATTAACCAATACATTACGAAGATAGTAAGCATATTTGTCTATCAACAATCAATTCACTTCTTCGATTAGTGTACCTATTCAGTCGCTCTTTCTGCGTAGCAAATAAACCAATCCATGTGAGACTGGTAAGTGCATTTCCCTACCAACTGAAATGCAGAGCAAGGAAAATAATTCAGACAACTTACTTTCTTACAGCTTCTTCGACTCCAGGGGTGACTGAAACATCACCCATCGTGGGGATAACTGGTTGTGGGGGTGTATCGAATATATCAACCAGAGGAGCAAGGGAAGCCGGTTCAGGTGCTGCCACTGAAATAAAAAAAAAATTATCTAAATGAAATACCAACTTTATAGGATCTCAGTCTTTTATTGGCTAGAATTTCAAGATAGCAAAAAAACAGAAGTCAGCGAAACATAATCACTACTGTAAGGCTTTACGTCTGACAATGGGAGCAGGCCTAACTAAGACCAAGACCCTTTATAACAGGCTAAGCTACAACCCCCTATCCCAAAAGGCCGTTTATTTGCATGTTACTGGCAAGAAGTAGCTAGAAAAGCATGCTCAGAAAGTCATCACTTTCATTAAATGTCTAGCTGCAAATAAGAATTCCCTCAATCTAGGACTTACTGCTTTATAGATCTATAGCTTTTATTGAAAGGAAAGTGTATCATACTGTATAAGCTATGGTGCCAGAAATATCGGGAGCACAGCAAAACGAAAATATGTTGTACTTTGTTGAATGCAGACAAAAAGCTTAAGTAATCCATGTTTTCGTTTCTCGCTATGTTTCCGATATTTCTGATTATTTCATAGTGCGAGTATTTAGGTAAGTCCTTTTTCTCACCTTATCCAGGTAAATTACAGATCAACAAATACAACAATTACAAATACCTGGAGCTGCTGCAGCAGGAGCTGCGAAGATTGGAGGAGGTTGAGCCGCTGCCTAAAATTGAACAAAATCATCATGAGATCGTCGTAAGAAGCTCCTGCGCAGATTGATTTCCATTTTTCATGGTAGTGCATGGTAGCCTCGTCAGTTAGAAGCAACTGATTTGCAACTGAGGGCCATGCATTTAAATACAATAATTATTTATTATAAAGATAATTATAAAAATACAATAAATGAACTAAATCTGATATTAAAAGAAAAAAGAAGAGAAGCAAAATGAAACAAAGCATGATAAGGAGACCAACTTAGGCCGGGCAGGATTTCTCCAGCCCTTTTTTGAATTTTTTGAGCGTGGTTGCTACTTTTAATTCATTATTTAGTCCATTCCAGATACTGGCCCCTCTGCAAAAAAAAAAAATTCTGACCAGCTTATGTCCTAAGCAATGGAGTTCTAAGGTTAATGTTGGAATTACGCGCAGTGTGCGGGAGGTGGTCTCACTTACTCTAGTAGACATGTCGCTCATACAGGACGGCGCATCTGCGTTTAGGGATTTAGACACCATTCTAAGTGTCTCAAACTCAATTATTCGATAAAAATTGGTTGGGCCTAAATAGTGGTTGGGCAAGACTATTGAAGGATAATCTCTAAAAACTTACCCTCGAAGGAGATGTCTGAATTGGGGTTGGAGCCGCAGCAGGCACATCTGATGGTCCATTAGAAGGTGCTTCTTCTTTATCCTCTTTCTCTAGAAGTACAGAGCCTCCCTTCTTGCGTTTCAGCTTTGCCAACAGGGAGGATTCTCGCTCTGGGAATGGCGGCATTTCTTCCAAGACTGAAATAAAAGAGACAATTCGATCACTGTTTAAGTTCGGTTTACAAAATTTACAAACATACTATCCCTTAGGATCACAAGGCAGACTTTCCTAATGCCAATTTTAGATAATATTTCTTGATGAGCAGTGTGTTAGGACAAGTATCATAGCTCAAGCTTTTAGGCCTTTTTACATAATTGTGATAAAACCTCGGTTCTTGGTAAGTAAGGATTTTAGAATTGAAAGCAGGTTTTTTTAATACAGAATTTTCGTTTATTTTCATCTCTTACATAGGTCCTTTAACAAATCGGTTTCTCCAAGTGGAAATCACAGTTAGAGAGTGTCCCAAATATCATCAACAGTGTGAATAAAAACTGTTCAACCAGGGCATAAGTAATATTTGGCAAGAGAGGACAAGTAGCTTTTTGATTCACTTAAGGAAATATACCAAAAGCAATCATTCTAATACCAAATGATTTAATACCCTTACAGGTTCAGGTTCAGGTTAATTATTTTAAATTCCACAATAATACAATGCTACTCTACAAACTACATTACATTTTTAACATTTTAATACTTTTACAATCAATAGGAACATTAAAGAGAAAAATTATTAATGATTAAAAGTGAGTATTCAAAGGCCATTGTAGAGTTTGCTTGAATTGGGAATTATTTAAAGGAGGAACTCTCTCAGTAGCAAAGCTAATCGAGGAGAGAGACCTCCTACGTGTAGAAAAAGAAGCACTTAGGGGGTTTAAGTAAATTCAGACAATGAATACACTCAGATTCTCAGAATAAATATTAAAGGGAAAATGATCAAAGGCTAGTTTCAAAAGCCTTAAGATTTGCTGCCAATGTCAAGATAATGCAATTTCAGTTTATACCGAGAACTGGATAGGGTTGAAGATTCCTTGATGATTGTGGGAATGCTATTCCAAGATTCTTACTTACCAGTTGCTAATACATCCTGACTGGCAATTGAACTGAGCTGCAGGTATTCTAACGCACGCTGTTGCAGTTCGGTATCTGCGTTTCGGAGATTACCATCACTTCTTAAAATCTGGAGATTAAGTGTCAAATAAAATATCAATACAATGAAATACCGAGGTGTGTATTTTCATGATAATTGATAATTATTTTCATTTGGTTCAGAAGTAATAGTGTACAGAATCTACACCCAGAATCTACACACCACGCCAACTAAAATTACTTATGTGTTTACAATAAGGGGATCAAAGTATGGAATGAGGCAGAACTGGAATGAGGCAGAACTAAAGAGGCAAAGAAAGGTGTTTTGCGAGCGCCACTGTCAATCGTAATTAAACCAATTACCAGAGGAGACATAAATTAACATAAAAAAACATATATATGTATATGAGGCCCACCATTTCCATAAACCCCCTACAGTATATTGTGTCAGCTTTGCCTGTGTGTTAACCTTCATTATTCATTCATGGTTTGAGATTTTACGACTTCCTTAGCAATAAAGGCACAGACGTATTGCCCTCGTGAAATCACTATTTGAAAACGATGCCTTTATTTGAAAACCAAAGTTGCAAAACTGACCTCTTGGATATGCTGCTTGATCTCGGGAAAGAGGTTGATGAATTTAATATAAGCAGATAAGAGAAGATTCTTGCTTGCAGGCGAGGCTAAAGGAAATTTCCCATGAAGCAACTGGAACTGAACCATAGGGCTACAAAGGAGAGATAAATTAGTAAAGTAAGGAATGTCTTATTACATAGCTGTGCCAAGCCCACGTGCTGAACCCACAAAATCTTGATTTTGGCTCCAGATCACTTTAGTTATTTTACCAGCTGGTGTCCTGGCTGTGCAAACGGCCCAAACACCTCCAGGACACCAAGACAACAGCATTTGAGACCCCGAATCATGCCTAAATAATTCATTGTTTTGTCTTGTAGGAATCAAAAAGCCTTGAAACCAGCAAAGGAGAAATAGATTTACGATATTCTTCTCAGATCAGCTAACATAGGGATCATCTTAAAATCATGCCAGAACGGCGCCGTAATGCAGATTGCTTTTGGGCAGTTGGGTTCCTCGAAGTTTATGGATGAGTTCAGCGAAACTTATATTACAGCCTTAACCAATATTCCAAACAGAACTATGTAATTTCTATGTAAAATCAACAAAAACCATGACGCACTCAATGTGACAGAAAATTGTTATGTGACGCATCGTATTGTACTGCGCAGTGACGTGCCACACTTGGCAGAAACCAGTGTGAACTCAACTTAAACCCTTTATTCAATTCAAAAATTACCTTGATCTTGGGTCACCAGCAATCAGATTGCCAAATTCACCGAGGATGTATCCACCAACTTTGATCATATTTTCGTGACAGTCTGGCGACTGCAGAGCTTCGAATACAGTCTTTGCGGCATATCCTTGAATATCGTCACGATTGATGATGACTTGGATTACTCGGTACCAGACCTCCTCTCCCACGAAATCACCTCCTACTCGGATGAGTTCCAGAATCGTATCAACATACCACGAGTAGTCGGTGGCGAACTTTTCAGCGAGAATCGCAATTTTCAACACCTGCAAAAGTGGAAAACAAGTGCTATTAATTCAAGCAAGATAGAAAAGCAAAGCGGCAAAACTTGGTTCGTTTTTGAAACTTTGCTATTACAGTGAAACAGGCATATAGTTATTGTTGCTAGATAAGTTTCATCAGTGATTTAAACACCTGCTGCAACAAATGGTTTATTTCAATGGTTGATGATGTAATAAAGTTTAATGTCCGTTGTTCTGTTGTTTCAAAACCAAATGTACCCCCCAAAACCACTTCCTTCAATTTACTTTGATCAATTGCATGAGAGCACCGCGCAGAACATTTTGTTAAATAAAGCCGCCTACACGATAAAAAAACTGGCAAGTGTAAACCAGTTTAAAAACTGAAAAGACTTTGGCAAACTAGTTTGTAAAAGTTTGAGACATGCAACTTTATGCCTAATAGGTTTTCAGAAGTTTGCTAGAGTCTAGCCAAGCAAGTGTTTAGCTGTAGTCATGTGCACGATGAAATTTGCAGAAAATGAGTCAATTTTTCCCATTTCTTTGGCAAAGTCTATCAAAGATATTGGTGTGGATAGACACAACAAAATACTCTAAACTGTGGTCAATTGCGAGTTTGCAAATAAATAGTTAGTGAAGTTTGCTAGTGTGGACCGGAGCCACCTCAGATTTAGAAATAAGCAAATTGTGATAAAACTTACCAGTTCTTCTCGTATTGAATAAACAGCATGCTTAAGGTAGTCAAGCATTTCTGTAACGATCTCGATTGCATTTGAACTGTCACACATGGCATACAGAAGGTCAACAGCACGCTGCCGCACACTCACATCTAATTCATTCTAGAAATTAGAAATCAAAGAGGAAATTCATAGTCTTTGATTGATACAGAACTTGAGGATGGCGAGGAAAAGTCAGAAACAGACTATTTTTCTGGCTTAACACTACTGCGGTTGCACATTTAAGTTTCACCAAAATTCCTCCTACCTTTAAAGCGTTAATAACTGTCTCCTGATGTTTCCTGACGGCATCGGCAGAGAATTCTGAATTGGACATTGCACATAAGCTCTCTAGGGCAAGATACCTGTATAGAAAATGAATTTCAGATGAAATCTACATAAGCTTTTTGTCAAAAAGTATTACCGAATATAAGTCAATATCCATATGTAGACACAGTCTAAGGCACTGTTTATTGCTTATGTCATTGTGCACTTGTCAAAAATAGGTTCTCTGTTTCAATCAGCGCCCCCCATACGGGTCATATTGATCAGGCAGTATTTCGGTGCTGATGCATTTGCTGCTGATACCCTTCTTACGTAAATTATCAAAAAGGAGTAGAATCCTAAAATACCCACCTAAGATTTGTTTCTCTGTGGCTGAGATAATTACCAAGCTGGTTACAAGAGCGAATGAGTAGGTGTTGGTCACTGAAATAAACAATATGAAACATTAACTGGACCATATATACAAACCATTCAAATATATAGTGCAAATTAGTACATGAAAGAAAGGTACCAGTGACCCGCAGCAATTTCATATGAAACTGTTACACTAACTGACCATGGAACAATGAGACCAGCCAGTCAGGATGAAATGCAGTTCTTCAGCTAATCATTTCAATATTATGATTCAACTTTTTATCCTTATTATCTCCTCCATACATGTATCATAAGTGATTGAAAAACGAAGTAGGAATATTTTTATATATTTCTTTACTTTGAATAATTGCTTTAGAAACAGAGAAATGTATCAAATATCCCTGCTTCCTTCTTAAATCACTGATGATATAATGAGGGTATATTGTAGTGATTTGCATTCTGAAAGGTTGGAATGCATTATCTAGATTATTTCTCATATATTTTGCCTCTACTAGCATCAGCTTGAATTGTTGTGGATATCACGGTCTGGAACAGGGGAAGATTGTTATTAATCGAAGCCGACTTTGATCAAATAAGGCGTTTTCTTATTTGCAAATCAAATGCCTGATAATTGTTGCAGAAGCACGATGTTTCAAAATCCAAGTTAGCCTTGCGGCTTTAAGATGATATTAAAAACCTTGATCACACACTCATATGATTTGGAATATGGCTATGAAAACAGCGATAACATTAACATCATTCTGGCCATTCATCTCAATGATATGTATAAAAGAACTTAATTTGAGGTTGAATGAACCTTTAGACAAAAAGATGTGGTACTCACTTATCCATGTGAATGATGAGACTAATTGCTTCAAATAAAACTGCATTCTTTGAGTTGGAGTGCTGCACTTTCTTTGATTTTGGTGGTTCCTTGAAAAATAGAGAATCATACCAACTTTAGAGAAAGCAGATAATATGTTTGTACAAAGGGGAGAGGGACTTCTAACAAAAGTATTGAGGGTTAGGTAAATGATTTGCAACGAATTGGCAGCAACACACTATATCAAATCCAGAGATCCGAGTCTTCCACAGGTTTGGAGTACAGGTGGCAACGTCCAAGATGGCAAAAGTATTATCACTACCACAATAAGAAGCTGTATCTTTTTAATGAGGGGTCAACATACATTAGATATAAAATGATTTGTGTGATTGATAATGACCTGATTAGGTTTCGAACCACCGACCTCTGAATCTGCACGTCAAATGCTCTACCAACTAAGAACCAGGGTTCTCAATTCAATTGATACACTAAATGTAGAGAACCTATCTAGAAACTTCGACTACTACACAGAGCCTACTTAAGAGAGACAAATTTCAGAGAGTAGGAGGACCATTGCATGGAGTAGGTCATGGAAACTCACAAACTACCTTAATTTATTTACCATACCTAATTCTTCTCACATTAATAGTTGCATTAAGCATACCTGAGCTTTGTTAAGAATGGTGTCAAGGCATTCTGTTAACTTGCTGATTTGCGCTGCATCATCTGGGTGAAAATTAGATTCGCATCAATAGAATGCATTGAGTCTATTTCTTATTGACTCTTGCATGCATGCATATTATGTATGTCTAATACAAAATCTATAGTTTGGCCCCCATGAAGTCAACACAACATGAAATAGCAAAATATATGTGTAAAAGTAGAGAGTCGAGAGATCGAAAAGTTTTTAAAAGTACCCCAAAACGGCAAGTCCTTTAATGCACACGGTAATAAGAACTAAATTCTGACACCGACACAATAATAAGCCAAACTCTTATCAAAGTTCACACTTCAATGCACAAAAGATTTGCATAGTATTGTATATAGCATCATCATATTCTAATCTGATCATGGTGGCTATGAACTATCGATGCACTAACATTCATATCTTGCAGATACCTAAGGCACATTGCATGAATAAAATTGGGAAAACAATGATAAGAACTGGACAAACCTGGGGCTGGATAATACTGCAGCAATCTGAGAAGTTTAACTGAGAGCCAAGGAGCAGGAACGAAATAATACGTGTAGTCTTGAAGATCAGTATATGATGATGTCACAAGCTGAAAATTTAAAGTCATATAAGTTTAAATGCATGAAGAAAATTATCAATCAAACTACATTCTTTAATTGATAAAATACATCACAAAGGCGACAAAAATCAGACATAAAGCAAAACCAATCCAGCCTTTTTGTCTTTCACACTTTACATCGTTTAGAAATGGGGTTGAAGAGTCGAGCCTCAACCTCAACTGCTACATTACCCTTTTTATTTTCTATTATTATGAGAAAGAAATCGTAAATAAGTAAATTGGAGACATAGAAAAAGATAATAACTACTAAAAGCTTTTTGTCTGTAAATGTTTAGGAAGTCATGAAAATTACAACAAAGTACATACCCTTGCGAGTCTAGAAATTGCCAGATTGACACATCCCTTGTAGTCATCAGGATTCTTCTGGACAAGTTCTTTTATCAGACTACATGCGGCAGTAACTACACCCTGCGGTAGATTAGTTTTGTAAATAATAAGTATTTTATCTCTACAGCAATTGCATTGTCTAACGTCGCATCATAGTACTCAATGTACAAAAGTACAGAGGGATATAGAAGAGAAACAAGAAAGGAGACTGGCTCTCTGTAACTTAAAGTTTTATGCTCCCGCAGTCATCAGATGCAGGACGATTCGCCCAAGTATTTTGGTTAATTCTGCTAAGTGAATTATTAAATCAAACTAACCACCCCTTGGTTAGAAACTAAGTGCCATAACCAAGGTAACCCTCTCCTTTGAGGTTTGAAGGATAGAAAAAAGATATCATGACAATACATTTGAAAATATAACAATTAATCAAATTGATCCAAGTATCATTTCATTGATAATCACGCAGTAAGATAGAAAAATTCAGTAGACTCACCAAATTAGGATCGTTAAGCATTTGACAAATCCTTGATGCCCATTCCCCGCTTTTTGGTACCACAGAAGCATTGATTCTGAACAGTTTGACCAGGCATAGAGCGGCACATTGCTTTACAGAATCACTTGAATCCCTTCAAATAAATAATGTCAGTATAGTGTTCATTAGTATAGTATAGTGATGTATTTTCAGACCACTGCATTTACTAACAACAGGAAGGTCTGTAACAGGATAACTTGTCACTTAACTTGTACGTCATTAACAGCCTCCTTATCGACCCTTGACGTCATAAGTAGTCTCGTAACTATCACGTACCTCATAGCCTCGTTATCGAATGTATGAACATTTTCTTTCCTTTCTATTGTTTATGATTGTATTTAAGTTGTAGTATTTGTAATTATCTTCAGTCACTAATATGTAAATGTCACAAGAGCATGTAAATTCTTGGCTCCGTGTCTTCATAACTTCGCACGTAACATAGAAGCAGAATTGTAAGAATTGATCCCTCTTACAGGCCATGGAGGGGGCTACGGGGTTGAACCTACTCCTTCCAATTCATATGTTCATTTCAGCCACCCTCTATTTTTAACCTTTGATTTCGGTTGGATTAACTTACCCAGAAATCAATAACTTTGGAACATCTTGTCCGACACTTTCCAGCATTTCTTGTCCACCAATATTGGCAATGCATTGCATAGCAAGGCTAACGTGAATAGAATTTCGACTCATCAAGTCGGTCTTAATGCTTTGAATGATGAGACGCATCAGGTCACTGCTGGCTCCAATCAGTACAGATATAAACAAGTATCCCTGTAAAGAGATGATGTCGTATCAGTAAGCATATTACACTACAAAAAACTTGGCTTCTGGTAGAGGCAGGCAAGCACTCACCAGTGGTGAAACTGGTTTGACCAAGACATGCAAGGGTGCACAAGTGTAAACTAAAAATTTAGAAAATGACAGGGAACAACAATGAGAGCAATTATTTATGCTGAGATAATCAGTCAGGCTACTGCCTAATTTTTTCTGCCTATGAAATTATTGATTAATACTGAAACATCATCAGGAGCCCATGTCGATCCTCAAGCAAAATTTTTGAGTTTAGTGCCTATATGGATTAACTTGCAAAAAAGCTATGGTTTCCTATTCAAATAAAGTTTATACGAAAAATGGGCCACTTTTTGTTTTTAACAAGAATGCGCATGCTCACATAGGGAACTAACTAAGGTTTGCCCCAGGCTTGCAATCACACAACAATTTTGATTAACCTGGGATGGCTGCATTTGAATTACAAAAAGTAACACAAGTTTTCCCGAGGGGCATATCACTCGAAAAAATCTGGTACACTTTTTGAAAAATCACAGAAAAATCACAAAAATCACAGAAAAATCACAAAAATCACAGAAAAATGGAAGAAAAATCACACAAAAATCACATAAAAATCACCAAAATCACAAAAAAATTGCTGTGATTTCTGAAATCACAAAAATCTCGTACACTTTTTTGTGAGTGGTATGCCCCTCGGTTTGCCTCCTAAGGAAATCTAGAATTGGCAAAAAGATTTTTGTGGAAGCAATGCATTGATTTGCACATGCAGAGGATCTGGGTTGCGCATGAGCCTTGAATAAATAACGACAAAACAAGAAATACAAGGAATAACAAAATAGCTTACGATTTGTTTTTCAGTATATTTATTTGATGAAAGAAGATTGACAGCCTCCATGTGGCCAAAATCAATGTCATTTCCAAGAAGGAAGATGAATAACAGTTTGCAGACATATTTCTTTTTCTGATATCCATCAAGTTGTTTGTCACCTTAAAAAACACAGAATAATCATGAGTCTAGCTTGGTTTCTGGTGAAATTGTTCAATCTCTAAAACAAACATCAGGGTGCCCCCTTGAGTTTTCTTCTTGAAAACGCAGGCGGATGAAATATTCAGGCAACAGATTCCAAGAACTAATCTCAAAATAAAGACTGGATTGAGCATCTGTCGTTCTGAAATGAAGTCAATTGGCAGCCATATCAGAAGGTCCAATTCAATACATTGATATTCCACAGGGTTATACTTTTTCTTTGATGATTGTTGGAATGTTATGAATAATCAGCACAAGACTGAATAATCATGCAGCTTTTGTTAACAGAGAATCAAGTCAATATAATTTCTTTGGCAGCCACATTGGGAGGCCAAGTTCAAGCCAAAGCAATTGTTTTCAAACATTTGGCTGCAGAAACAAAAGACTGCTTGATCCAGTCTTTATTTTGAGATCAGTGATTCCATGTCACTGGGCTAGGAGGGCTTTGAATTGCATTGTTTTAGGGCACTAGGCTCTTGAAACTCTTGAAGGGTACTAGGCTCGGAAAACCTCTGGGTTGTCTCAGTGTCCTTGACAATATTTTCACCAATTTACATCGTTTCTTTTGCAGTTTTTCCCTAATCATTATAATATTCATGATTTATCCTTAGGCCACCTCATCCTGACCCACACGCAAACACAACCTTGTCACAGGATTGAACAGGCGCAAACAGATAGTTAATAAAAGTATATTATTTCTTATATCAATCATCAATGTATTTGTATCTAATTCACTTTGTGATAATATTAACAGTATGTTGTTGAAGGAAATGACTTGGAATTTGGTCATGAACTACAACAACTACAGGGCAATGAGCCGCAGCTTTGCCTAAGCTTATAAAGAAATACAGGTTCCAAATCATGAGCTACAATAACTACAGGGCTGTGGGTCACAGCTTTGCCTCAGCTTGTAAAGAAATATAAGCACAAACCTTTGAACTTTGATCTAATGTTGGCAAGTTCTTTGTTTATTCTTTTCATCTCAGCTTCCTTTGATTTACCTAAAAATATTTTCAAACATTTTTTAAACTCAATTATTTCAAGAAAATGATCATAATTTGATAAGATAGTCACCACTTATTATGATAAGCCTTTGATATCTAAGACAAGATTTGGGGAGAGATCTGTCTCCCATCATCGAGCAATGAAAAATGTGGTTTTCTCTCTATTCATTACTGAGGCTGAACCCACATGGTTTGATGGCATAAAAAACCTCAGAGGAGGTTTCAGAAATATGCTGCTTCATTTCTAACATAAGAAGCACCAAGATTGCAGTTGGTGCCTTTGATATTATTAAACCAGATTTCTAAGATTTCGTATCAAAGGCTTATCACCATAAGTGGTGACTTTAAAGTCAAATATTGTGTCAGACTACAATCTTGATAAGACTGAATGTAATTACTCTCCAATTATCAAAATATTCAAATTTTGCCCAGGGGAATAGTTTCAAACCATCTGGAAACTATCTTTTCTTATGTTTGTCATAAAATTATTAAAGGAAGGACCTAAATTAACCCCTAACTGTCATCCAAATTCATAAGGAGGTTCAACTGAATATCTAGATTCAAGTTTCAAGATTTTCTAAAACAGTCTTTGGATGGTACAAAACTTCAAAATGGCAAGAAATATCTTAGACATAGCAAAACGAATACATGGAATACCTAAGCTTTTTGTCTGACACTCAACAGAGTAATACGACAGAAAGAGAATGAAACAGAAACCTTACTGATTTATATACCAAGATTTGGATTGAATCAGGCCAACCAGAAAAGAGGTGAATGATTGGTATAGTGTGGGAAAACCATTCAATACCCACGATACAGTGAGATGACCAATAAGATTTCTGTAAGAGTCCTAAGGCAAAAACGAACTCTTTCTGACGTATATTACTCTGTTGAGTTTCAGACAAAAAACTTAAGTAATCCATGGGTGCGTTTTGCTATGTTTCCAATATTACTAGCACTTTTCTAAAAGTGGGGGAAAAACAGATCCAGAAATATAGCCAGAGTAGAGAGACAGGGGAGCTACCGCTTCTCCCTTTTGCAGAAAATTATATACATTGCTTTTAGATAACATTTTATACGCTGTTATCCACTAGTGAGTGCAAAAATGGTCAGCAGCTCCCCCCTTGCAGAGCTGCTGGGTATTTCCTTTTTCAGGAAGCACGTCCATTACAATCGAAATAGTTTACAAAAGCAAAGAGCTGGAAACATCCTCAGCTGGTGCTCTTTTCACGATTTTTGTGTTTTTAGAACATCAATTAGAGGAGATTGATGATAGAATTAAAGGCTGTTTTCAATTTTCATGAATTATTGATTATGCAGACTCTATATATTGAAAGAAAGGACTGCAGTCAAAGAAGCGCCACAATTCTGATAAGTAAAATAACTGATAATAAAATAAGTGCTGCAGTTGAATATGCATCAAGGCGCCTCTAGGATAATATTTTATTATATTAGGAAATTTGTTAAAATGATATTAACGAAACCAGTAAATAAACTTATATGCAGTTGAGTTGCAAATTTTGTCAACTCAAGCAATCACAAACCCCAGCATTCTGTAAAAAGGAATCTTATCGCAAGTTCAAATAACCAAGCAACACAGGAATCAATGCCCAGAAATGCTAATTGCTACACATCATTATTGACTTTTTGGGATTCTAACATGTGGCTACACCTGACAAGCATGATTCTAAATCCTTTGAATTCACAAATTAAAAGCACTTGTGAGAGATTATGTGAGCTAAAGAGTTAATGATTTGGAATAAGTCTGCATAAGGCCAGTGGCATAGCTAAAGAGGCAGCTCCCCTCCCCCCCTCTGCCAACAGTGTTCATCTACTTTTTCTGGAAAATTTTATCTTCTTGTGGCCTATAATGCTACTACTTTTTGAAAAGACTTAATTTTTGCCTTTTAATTTTTGATGCTAATTGGAGCTCTGGGAGCTTCAAGCTTCTTCAGGCAAATTAATCCAAGAAAATTGTTGCCTATCGATTCAATTGCATTTTTGATTTTTTGCATAAAAAACCCTCAATGCTTGACTTGTTACATGTTGACACCATTGCTTATTCAAAAAAGAATCTTCTCAATGAATCTTCTCAATTCTTGTAAAAATTTGGCGACAAGAGGAAACCCAAGATCAAAATTCTACCAATATGAGCCCTTAAGCAAACTCCTAACTCGCTAACAAACAGGGGGGTGGTAGTACTAATGGTGAGTAGACAAATTTTATAAGAGAAAAGGAGAATTAAGCAGGAGAGGAAAACTGCTTTTTGGTAGATTTTGAGATTTGTGCCAGGGAGATTTAGCCCATCCCCCAGCCCTAGATTACAAGGTGCATGTTTTGATAGGTCTGGGAAATCAAGAAGAGGGCTTGCTATTTCTTCAGGGGGCGTGAGATGAAACCTTTAAAAATATGTCTGTACATCAAAACCTGTTAGTATATTGACACTTTTTTCAATAAGCAACTGAACTCAGGTCCTAGCCTTTATATAGTTGCTTTGCATTTTGAAATCGAAGAATTGCAACCACCCCACCTCAAACCTATTTATTTGTATTCTTCCAGTGAGTGAAAGTTAGGAAAACAAATCCCATAAAGCTATCAACTAATGCTTTCCTGCAGAAAAAGTACCTCCAATCCAGGTTTAGTTGCCAATTGACCAGTAGCTAATTAAAAACAAGTGTATTGCACAAAAAAGATAATCTCCCTTGGGATCAATTTTTTTAGCCTGACCTTCTCTGCCTTATCATAATTTATTCTACCTTCTAGTCTTTTACCTGTGAATGGATTAACTTTCAAAAGAAAAAAAATTGATGAAGAGAACAACTGTTCAGGAATTTTATCAAAACTTAAACCAACAAGAAACGCATTTATTAGAGGATTTGGAAATATAATGTGTTGGTGACGTCATTATGTTGCGTGATAAGAAAGTTAAAATCACCTTCTAAACTTTCATTTATTTTTACATTAAAACACCTTTGGTAGGAATTTTACAGGCTAATTCGCCAAAAATGTATTACAAGTATTTCAAAACATGTCAGAGGAAAGTGAATTGAAACAGGCTCTAGCAATAAACCAGCTTTGACAAAACACTAGGAAGCAAAAGTAGTGGCCTAAATTCTGAAAAGGCGTAGGACGAATCGCCCAACACTTTTACTCACATCCTCTAATGTCCGATATAAACACGGAAAGGCCGCGCATTCCTTCTCCTTTAACTGCTGGCATCCTGTCCGATTCGTCAAGAGTTCCAAAAAGTCTTCAACATGAAACGAAGTGGGGTAAATTCACATAATTTGGAGGGCAACTGTTTTCTCTCGTATTCCGGTTGTACTCGCCCATGCACAAGCCGCCATTAGAAAATTCTCCATATCACGTGACGCCACAAGACAATCAAAATCGATAGTGTGAAAGAGAGGCAGATCTGGGAACCCAACCACAGTGCTTCCACTTTGAAGAAAATTTCCTCATCAAGAAAATCTGAGCAAAGAAATATATAAATGAAAAATCTTTGTTGTATTTGGCATTGCTCAAGTCCAAGAAAACATAGACAGTCTTTCTGATAAAGTATAATCAGATGCAAAAATTCAAATCACTAGCATTCCTAGTGCATTATACTCTTTTGTCAAAAAGTCTAAATATACTTTCTGTTTTCTAAAACAAAGGGACAATTAAAGTGAAGACACCCTTAATATCAATTTTTTTGAGAATATCAGGTGTTCTTGCACTAAAATTTGACACTTGAGGTCATTGATGCAATCAATGTTTTGAAGTTCACAATCTGTTTTAAAGTTTTCAATCTATTTCAAAGTTCGGATTTCGGAAAAATGTTTGAAAGTTTGTTTTCCGGTTGATTTTCACAAATTCTGTAAATAATCGAAATTTCGAAACTCTGTTTGTGGGGTTGATTTGGGAACTCTAAGGAAATTTTGGGTCCAGAAAAAGGAGATTCGATTTCTAGCGGTGAAAACACTGCTCGACCACAACAACAACGACAGAACAATTGCAAAAATACCTCACTTCCTGTTCCTTTGACTTTCTGGCAGCGACTAGGAGCAGTGAAAAGATCAAGAGAGGGTTGAAGGGGGCTCGTGTTGTGACCTTAGCCCAGACAAAGGAAATGGACCTAAAGGTAAAAAAACTTGTTTTGCAAGCATTTTGGCTTCACCTAAATAAAATCAAAAAAGTGTTATGTTATTAGGCCCTTACAGGAAGAGCCCCAGGGGGCTGGGCTCTAGACCCAAAAGTTTATTTTCTGCGCGGGAAACTCAATTACTAAAACTACGTCAGTCATTTTTAATTCAAAAAACAAAATGACTCCAGGCTACATTTTCCCTTTCTACCCAAAGCTCTGTCATGACAAGAAACAAGGAGAGAGCAATAGATTTTCCAGGATGATTACAGTAGAAAAAATCTGGATTTGCCTACCAGGGGGGCCATAGCCAGGGAGCCATAGCCCGGTACTTTATACAGGTAAAGAAGACCCCCCAAAATAAAGATAATTGCCTCAGTACCATGGTATAGAAACATTGAATTCAGTCAAATCAAGGTGTTTGGCCCCTAGCCCCCCATTCTCTAAAACTGTCACTGGTTGGGAAGAATACTAGATGTGCAGTACAGTTAACATATCTACGTATCATCATGCAAGTGCAAGGTTAGTGGTTGTTTCCAAGTTTCAATATCACTTTTGCTACTTTATGCAATGGAAGTGAACTGTAGTGAATCCTTGCTTCTAAACCCTTCTAAACCCTTCTAAACTTTGCTAAACCACCTAGACCCTCACTGTGTGAACCCCCAAACCCTTACATCCTGTGAACCCTTATTCAAAACTAACCCCAGCAGAAACCCATAAAATTCACTTAAATTGCCTAGGTGTTTTTGAGCTTAGAAATGCGCACTAGCTAAAATAAGTGCAGTGGTAGAGGAATATATCACTGATCTCAAAACAAAGACTGGATCGAGCTGTCTGTTCTTTCTCGAGCCAAATGTTTGAAGTCCATTTCTTTGGCTTGTGTTTGTCTCCCAATATGGCTGCCAAAGAAATAACATTTACCTTATTCTTTGCTTTCAATAGCTACACGTTTATTCAGTCTCGTGCTGAAGATTCATGAGATTAAAACAATCATCAAAGAAAAAAGCAACCTCTACTGGAATGGACCTGCAAATATGACCGCCAATGACTTCATTTCAGAACCGCAGATGCTCAATGAAGTCTTTATTTTGAAATCAGTTGAATATGCATGTCTCTCATAGTTTCTTGCTAGTGTGCAATCTTTTTTTATGATTGGTTTTTTTTTCTCTTCAGAAAGTCAGTCAGAACCTGAGCGGGGATCCAGATAATGCGGATAGCTGGTTAAAAAAGGTACTTAAACAAATCCCACAAAAATTTATTTTCTCATTGAGTTCTTTTCATCTCTACATCTAATTTCATATACAGTTATCTTTCCAATTTTCCCAAAAATTCAGCGTCAAAACTCAGGCTCAGATTCCTTAAAAAGTTGTAGCTTATAAAAAACATGTGGTTATACCTCATTAGAACACACCTCTATTATAAAAAAAATTCAATTAATCTCAATTTCTAGCCAGTTACCCTTAATGGAACACAATCGTACAAATAAGTAGCTTTGAATTTGTCGTAGAAGTCTTTGATCTACAGTAGATAGTTGGTTGACCAGTTGATTATTGTAGCTTCTTATTCTTCTCATGAAATATCTCGGGGACTGTTTATTTATAAAACTGTACAAGCAATAATATTTTCTGCTGCCATTCAAATGCCCTGAAAACAGTGCTTTTTCCAACTGCCTGATAGCTCAGTAGGAAAAAGCGCTGAGGTATAAAATTAGTTTCTGATAGTTTGAAATTTAAGATACTGTCAAAATAGGAGTTCTTTCTGTTACATTTTTTAAGACTGTTACCAGCATTAGTCTGCAATTTCAACATTTCTTAGAAGGAATTCCTTATTGTTTATAAAAATGTTATTATAAAGAATGATTCCTTCCATCAAATCTGAAAGATGGAATAGAAATAGCTGCTGTTAGCAATGCCATTAATGAAGTTGTTACCAAATATTTTCAAAAATTGAATCTGTTACCATAGATGAAGTTAGTTCTTACCAACTTTTTGAAACATATCGCATTAATTCAAATTGATATTTCAGACCGGATGCAGAAGTCATTTGAGAGCTACTGGGTTTCAGGTATATGCATGCATTTGTACAAAATTTATATAGGCAACATATGAGTATCTCTAGGTTGATGCACCCATTTATATTATTTACAATGATGCAGTTCTTTTTCATATTACCATGTAGAGCAATAAAGAGAAATTTGATGTGTGAACTCTTTCAAACGAAAAGCAAAATAATCAGGGAAAGAGGATATACCAAGCCATTTTTCTGATCCTCAATCGAGTAATTCATCAGAGCAGCCTTTGATCAGCATAGGGCTTCATATTAGCTAGATTAGCAAAATAATCAGCAAAATAATTAGGCAAAGTATTCTGAGACATAAAGTTTCTATTGTATTCTAAGATTTCTTTCCTTTATAAAGCATATAACAAAACAAGCAATAATTTTTTGAGCAATTATATTTGTACCTATCTTTTATCATATTTTATCATCCAACTCATTATTTTACCAACACCTAGTGGTAGTTCCCATATAGCTTCTTCTCATAAAAAATCAACAAACGTATTTACCTTTTTCTGCTCCACCGGGTATGTGAGCAATGTTTAGTCGCACAGTTGTTTCCTATACAAATCAATACAAATGATAGTAATTCTTAAAACGTTTCAATAAATGGCTTATTTCTGTATTTTTTCTCACCCCACACTACTGTTGATTGAAAATGGAAAATTAATCACTTAAGTGTAGTGACTGCTACAAAGGACTACTTAAAAAGCGCAACAATGTACCATATAATTTCATGAAAATTAACTCATTTTTATGTTACGATATTTTCAGGATGAAGATTTCAAAAAGCCGTTCATCACAGTTGGATGCCCCTATAGCAACGCCCTTCCTTGCAACTATCATTTTCGGTAATTATTCAATCTTTTATATGTCAGAGGGGTATGACCAACTCAATCTTTTATATGTCAGAGGGGTATGACCAACCATAGCACTTTTTAACACTGAGATATCGAAAGCTTGCCCTGTTATAACAGAACAGTCTTTGAATGGTACAGAACTTCAAAATAGCCAGAAGAATCGGAATAAAGCAAAGTGACAACATGGAAGCTTTCCGCCTGACATTCATAAGGGTAATAAGTGAGAAAGAGAGCAAAACGATAACCTAACGGATTGCAACCTCGCCACTTATAATACCAATGTTTTCGAAATGATACTGTAATTTCCTGTATCATTTATACTTTTTTATGTCACTTTGATCATGTTGAAAAGCGACGCATTTTTTTAAGGAATCCTGTACCAGTCGTGCCTCCTTTACTAGAGCCTAAGTAGAGTGGGCAAATAAGAAGAGTAAATTTTCACTCTTCTTACCTTCCAACATCCAGCAAGCAAGACCCTACCCTCAGATCCTACCCTTTATAGATTACACAAAATAAAATACAGAATTCTGACTAGAAGTCAAAGGCCTTATCCATTAGTCAAATGATCCATAAATAAATTGCTTCTAACTAATGTACATGACTTATGTAATACGACCCAACCTAGAATCCCCTGATTCGAATTCAGATGCCTTGTCCATTGGGCCACAGGACTTAATAGGTTCACCTATAGTATTCATTCCTCTTACTTATGTACATTCTATGTGTAAAACGACCCTACCATGACTCGAACCTGGAATCCCCTGATTCGAAGTCAGATGCCTTATCCATTAGGCCATAGGGCTAGATGACTTAATAGGTTCATCTATAGTATTCATTCCTCTAACTAATGTACATTCTTTGTGTAAAACGACCCTACCAGGACTCGAACCTGGTATCCCCTGATTCGAGGTCAGATGCCTTATCCATTAGGCTACAGGGCCAGATGATTTAATATGTTCATCTATAGTATTCACTCCTTTACTAATATACATTCTTTGTGTAAAACGACTCTACAAGGACTCGAACCTGGAATCCCCTGATTCGAAGTAAGATGCCTTATCCATTAGGCCACAGGGCCAGATGACTTAATAGGTTCATCTATAGTATTCATTCCTCTAACTAATGTACATTCTTTGTGTAAAACGACCCTACCAGGACTCGAACTGGAATCCCCTGATTCGAAATCAGATGCCCTATCCATTGGGCCCCAGGGCCAGATGACTTTATAGGTTCATTTACTTAAGTAACTCCTTTAACTAATGTACATTCTTTGTGTTAAACAACCCTACCAGGACTAGAACCTGGAATCCCCTGATTCGAAGTCAGATGCCTTATCCATTAGGCCACAGGGCCAGATGACTTAAAAGGTTCATCTATAGTATTCACACCTTTACTAATGTACATTCTTTGTGTAAAACGACCCTACCAGGACTCCAACCTGGAATCCCCTGATTCGAAGTCAGATGCCTTATCCATTAGGCCACAGGGCCAGTTGACTTAAAAGGGCATTTTACTTTACTCACTCCTCTAACTAATGTACATTCTTTGTGTATATCGACCCTGCCAGGACTCGAACCTGGAATCCCCTGATTCGAAGTCAGATGCCTTATCCATTAGGCAACAGGGCCCGATGACTTAATAGTTTCATCAATAGTATTCATTCCTCTAACTAATGTACATTCTTTGTGTAAAACGACCCTACTATGACTCGAACCTTGAACCCCTTTATTTGAAGTCAGATGCCTTATCCATTAGGCCACAGGGCCAGGTGACTTAATAGTTTAATCTATTGGTTTCATTCCTCTAACTAATGTACATTCATTGTGTAAAACGACTCTACCAAGACTCGAACCTGCAATCCCCTGATTCGAAGTTAGATGCCTTATCCATTAGGCCACAGGGCCAGTTGACTTAAAAGGGCATTTTACTTTACTCACTCCTCTAACTAATGTACATTCTTTGTGTATATCGACCCTGCCAGGACTCGAACCTGGAATCCCCTGATTCGAAGTCAGATGCCTTATCCATTAGGCAACAGGGCCCGATGACTTAATAGTTTCATCAATAGTATTCATTCCTCTAACTAATGTACATTCTTTGTGTAAAACGACCCTACTATGACTCGAACCTTGAACCCCTTTATTTGAAGTCAGATGCCTTATCCATTAGGCCACAGGGCCAGGTGACTTAATAGTTTAATCTATTGGTTTCATTCCTCTAACTAATGTACATTCATTGTGTAAAACGACTCTACCAAGACTCGAACCTGCAATCCCCTGATTCGAAGTTAGATGCCTTATCCATTAGGCCACAGGGCCAGATGACTTAATAGTTTCATCTATAGTATTCATTCATCTAACTAATGTACATTCTTTATGTAAAACGACCTTACCAGGACTCGAACCTGGAATCCCCTGATTCGAAGTCAGATGCCTCATCCATTAGGCCACTGGGCCAGTTGACTTAATAGGTTCATCTATAGTATTGATTCCTCTAGCTAATGTACATTCTTTGTGTAAAACGACCCTATCAGGACTCGAACCTGGAGTTCCCTGATTCGAAATCAGATGCCTTATCCATTGGGCCCCAGGGCCAGATGAATTTATAGGTTCATTTACTTAACTAACTCCTTTAACTAATATACATTCTTTGTGTAAAACGACCCTACCAGGACTCGAACCTGGAATCTCCTGATTCGAAGTCAGATGCCTTATCCATTAGGCCACAGGGCCAGATGACTTAAAAGGTTCATCTATAGTATTCACACCTTTACTAATGTACATTCTTTATGTAAAACGACCCTACCAGGACTCGAACCTGGAATCCCCTGATTCGAAGTCAGATGCCTTATCCATTAGGCCACAGGGCAAGATGACTTAATAGGTTAATCTATAGTATTCATTCCTCTAATCTTCCTTATTTTGTGTAAAATGACCCTACCAGGACTCGAACCTGGAATCCCCTGATTCGAAGTCAGATGCCTTATCCATTAGGCCACAGGGCCAGATGACTTAATATGTTCATCTATAGTATTCACTCCTTTACTAATGTACATTCTTTGTGTAAAACGACCCTACCAGGACTCGAACCTGGAATCCCCTGATTCAAAGTCAGATGCCTTATCCATCAGGCCACAGGGCAAGATGACTTTATAGGTTCATCTATAGTACTCATTCCTCTAACTAATGTACATTCTTTGTGTAAAACGACCCTACCAGGACTCGAACCTGGAATCCCCTGATTCGAAGTCAGATGCCTTATCCATTAGGCCACAGGGCCAGATGACTTAAAAGGTTCATCTATAGTATTCACACCTTTACTAATGTACATTCTTTATGTAAAACGACCCTACCAGGACTCGAACCTGGAATCCCCTGATTCGAAGTCAGATGCCTTATCCATTAGGCCACAGGGCCAGATGACTTAATAGGTTTATTTATAGTATTCATTCCTCTAATCTTCCTTATTTTGTGTAAAATGACCCTACCAGGACTCGAACCTGGAATCCCCTGATTCGAAGTCAGATGCCTTATCCATTAGGCCACAGGGCCATATGACTTAATATGTTCATCTATAGTATTCACTCCTTTACTAATGTACATTCTTTGTGTAAAACGACTCTACCAGGACTCGAACCTGGAATCCCCTGATTCGAAGTCAGATGCCTTATCCATCAGGCCACAGGGCCAGATGACTTTATAGGTTCATCTATAGTACTCACTCCTCTAACTAATGTACATTCTTTGTGTAAAACGACCCTACCAGGACTCGAACCTGGAATCCCCTGATTCGAAGTCAGATGCCTTATCCATTAGGCCACAGGGCCAGATGACTTAAAAGGTTCATCTATAGTATTCACACCTTTACTAATGTACATTCTTCATGTAAAACGACCCTACCAGGACTCGAACCTGGAATCCCCTCTTTCGAAGTCAGATGCCTTATCCATTAGGCCACAGGGCCAGATGACTTAATAGGTTTATCTATAGTATTCATTCCTCTAATCTTCCTTATTTTGTGTAAAATGACCCTACCAGGACTCGAACCTGGAATCCCCTGATTCGAAGTCAGATGCCTTATCCATTAGGCCACAGGGCCAGATGACTTAATATGTTCATCTATAGTATTCACTCCTTTACTAATGTACATTCTTTGTGTAAAACGACCCTACCAGGACTCGAACCTGAAATCCCCTGATTCGAAGTCAGATGCCTTATCCATCAGGCCACAGGGCCAGATGACTTTATAGGTTCATCTATAGTACTCATTCCTCTAACTAATGTACATTCTTTGTGTAAAACGACCCTACCAGGACTCGAACCTGGAATCCCCTGATTCGAAGTCAGATGCCTTATCCATTAGGCCACAGGGCCAGATGACTTAAAAGGTTCATCTATAGTATTCACACCTTTACTAATGTACATTCTTTATGTAAAACCACCCTACCCGGACTCGAACCTGGAATCCCCTGATTCGAAGTCAGATGCCTCATCCATTAGGCCACAGGGCCAGATGACTTAAAAGGTTCATCTATAATTTCACACCTTTACTAATGTACATTCTTTATGTAAAACGACCCTACCAGGACTCGAACCTGGAATCCCCTGATTCGAAGTCAGATGCCTTATCCATTAGGCCACAGGGCCAGATGACTTAATAGGTTTATTTATAGTATTCATTCCTCTAATCTTCCTTATTTTGTGTTAAATGACCCTACCAGGACTCGAACTTGGAATCCCCTGATTCGAAGTCAGATGCCTTATCCATTAGGCCACAGGGCCATATGACTTAATATGTTCATCTATAGTATTCACTCCTTTACTAATGTACATTCTTTGTGTAAAACGACTCTACCAGGACTCGAACCTGGAATCCCCTGATTCGAAGTCAGATGCCTTATCCATCAGGCCACAGGACCAGATGACTTTATAGGTTCATCTATAGTCCTCTTAATCTAACTAATGTACATTCTTTGTGTAAAACGACCCTACCAGGACTCGAACCTGGAATCCCCTGATTCGAAGTCAGATGCCTTATCCATTAGGCCACAGGGCCAGATGACTTAAAAGGTTCATCTATAGTATTCACACCTTTACTAATGTACATTCTTTATGTAAAACGACCCTACCAGGACTCGAACCTGGAATCCCCTGATTCGAAGTCAGATGCCTTATCCATTAGGCCACAGGGCCAGATGACTTAAAAGGTTCATCTATAGTATTCACACCTTTACTAATGTACATTCTTTGTGTAAAACGACCCTACCAGGACTCCAACCTGGAATCCCCTGATTCGAAGTCAGATGCCTTATCCATTAGGCCACAGGGCCAGTTGACTTAAAAGGGCATTTTACTTTATTCACTCCTCTAACTAATGTACATTCTTTGTGTATATCGACCCTGCCAGGACTCGAACCTGGAATCCCCTGATTTGAAGTCAGATGCCTTATCCATTAGGCAACAGGGCCCGATGACTTAATAGTTTCATCAATAGTATTCATTCCTCTAACTAATTTACATTCTTTTTGTAAAACGACCCTACTATGACTCGAACCTTGAACCCCTTTATTTGAAGTCACATGCCTTATCCATTAGGCGACAGGGCCAGGTGACTTAATAGTTTAATCTATTGGTTTCATTCCTCTAACTAATGTACATTCATTGTGTAAAACGACTCTACCAAGACTCGAACCTGCAATCCCCTGATTCGAAGTCAGATGCCTTATCCATTAGGCCACAGGGCCAGATGACTTAATAGTTTCATCTATAGTATTCATTCATCTAACTAATGTACATTCTTTATGTAAAACGACCTTACCAGGACTCGAACCTGGAATCCCCTGATTCGAAGTCAGATGCCTCATCCATTAGGCCACTGGGCCAGTTGACTTAATAGGTTCATCTATAGTATTGATTCCTCTAGCTAATGTACATTCTTTGTGTAAAACGACCCTATCAGGACTCGAACCTGGAGTCCACTGATTCGAAATCAGATGCCTTATCCATTGGGCCCCAGGGCCAGATGACTTTATAGGTTCATTTACTTAACTAACTCCTTTAACTAATATACATTCTTTGTGTAAAACGACCCTAAAAGGACTCGAACCTGGAATCCCCTGATTCGAAGTCAGATGCCTTGTCCATTAGGCCACAGGGCCAGATGACTTAAAAGGTTCATCTATAGTATTAACACCTTTACTAATGTATATTCTTTATGTAAAACGACCCTACCAGGACTCGAACCTGGAATCCCCTCATTCGAAGTCAGATGCCTTATCCATTAGGCCACGGGGCCAGATGACTTAATAGGTTTATCTATAGTATTCATTCCTCTAATCTTCCTTATTTTGTGTAAAATGACGCTACCAGGACTCGAACCTGGAATCCCCTGATTCGAAGTCAGATGCCTTATCCATTAGGCCACAGGGCCAGATGACTTAATATGTTCATCTATAGTATTCACTCCTTTACTAATGTACATTCTTTGTGTAAAACGATTCTACCAGGACTCGAACCTGGAATCCCCTGATTCGAAGTCATATGCCTTATCCATCAGGCCACAGGGCCAGATGACTTTATAGGTTCATCTATAGTACTCATTCCTCTAACTAATGTACATTCTTTGTGTAAAACGACCCTACCAGGACTCGAACCTGGAATCCCCTGATTCGAAGTCAGATGCCTTATCCATTAGGCCACAGGGCCAGATGACTTAAAAGGTTCATCTATAGTATTCACACCTTTACTAATGTAGATTCTTTATGTAAAACGACCCTACCAGGACTCGAACCTGGAATCCCCTGATTCGAAGTCAGATGCCTTATCCATTAGGCCACAGGGCCAGATGACTTAAAAGGTTCATCTATAGTATTCACACCTTTATAATGTACATTCTTTATGTAAAACGACCCTACCAGGACTCGAACCTGGAATCCCCTGATTCGAAGTCAGATGCCTTATCCATTAGGCCACAGGGCCATATGACTTTATATGATCATCTATAGTATTCCCTCCTTTACTAATGTACATTCTTTGTGTAAAACGACTCTACCAGGACTCGAACCTGGAATCCCCTGATTCGAAGTCAGATGCCTTTCCATCAGGCCACAGGGCCAGATGACTTTATAGGTTCATCTATAGTACTCATTCCTCTAACTAATGTACATTCTTTGAGTAAAACGACCCTACCAGGACTCGAACCTGGAATCCCCTGATTCGAAGTCAGATGCCTTATCCATTAGGCCACAGGGCCAGATGACTTAAAAGGTTCATCTATAGTATTCACACCTTTACTAATGTACATTCTTTATGTAAAACGACCCTACCAGGACTCGAACCTGGAATCCCCTGATTCGAAGTCAGATGCCTTATCCATTAGGCCACAGGGCCAGATGACTTAAAAGGTTCATCTATACTATTCACACCTTTACTAATGTACATTCTTTATGTAAAACGACCCTACCAGGACTCGAACCTGGAATCCCCTGATTCGAAGTCAGATGCCTTTTCCATTAGGCCACAGGGCCAGATGACTTAATAGGTGTATCTATAGTATTCATTCCTCTAATCTTCCTTATTTTGTCTAAAATGACCCTACCAGGACTCGAACCTGGAATCCCCTGATTCGAAGTCAGATGCCTTATCCATTAGGCCACAGAGCCATATGACTTAATATGTTCATCTATAGTATTCACTCCTTTACTAATGTACATTCTTTGTGTAAAACGACTCTACCAGGACTCGAACCTGGAATCCCCTGATTCGAAGTCAGATGCCTTATCCATCAGGCCACAGGGGCAGATGAATTTATAGGTTCATCTATAGTATTCATTCCTCTCACTAATGTACATTCTTTGTGTAAAACGACCCTACCAGGACTCGGACCTGGAATCCCCTGATTCGAAGTCAGATGCCTTATCCATCAGGCCACAGGGCCAGATGACTTAATAGGTTCATCTATAGTATTAATTCCTCTAATCTACATTCTTTGTGTAAAATGACCTTACCAGGACTCGAACCTGGAATCCCCTGATTCGAAGTCAGATGCCTTATCCATTAGGCCACAGGGCCAGATGACTTAATAGTTTCATCTATAGTATTGATTCCTCTAGCTAATGTACATTCTTTGTGTAAAACGACTCTACCAGGACTCGAACCTGGAATTCCCTGATTCGAAGTCAGATGCCTTATCCATTGGGCCCCAGGGCCAGATGACTTAATAGTTTCATCTTTAGTATTCATTCTCCTAACCAATGTACATTCTTTGTGTAAAACGACCCTACTATGACTCGAACCTTGAACCCCTTTATTTGAAGTCAGATGCCTTATCCATTAGGCCACAGGGCCAGGTGACTTAATAGTTTAATCTATTGGTTTCATTCCTCTAACTAATGTACATTATTTGTATAAAACAACCCTACCATGACTCGAACCTGGATTCCCCTTATTCCCATTCAGATGCCTTATCCATTAGGCCACAGGGTATTCACTCCTATAACTAATGAACATTCTTTGTGTAAAACGACCCTACCAGGACGCGAACCTGGAATCCCTTGATTTGAAGTCAGATGCCTTATCCATTGGGCCACTGGGCCCGATGACTTAATAGGTTCACCTATAGTATTCATTCCTCTTACTTATGTACATTCTATGTATAAAACGACCCTACCAGGACTCGAACCTGGAATCCCCTGATTCGTAGTCAGATGCCTTATCCATTAGGCCATAGGGCCAGATAACTTAATGGGTTCATCTATAGTATTCACTCCTTTACTAATGTACATTCTTTGTGTAAAACGACTCTACCAGGACTCGAACCTGGAATCTTCTGATTCGAGGTCAGATGCCTTATCCACTAGGCCACAGGGCCAGATGACTCAAGAGTTTCATCTATAGTATTCATTCCTTTAACTAATGTACATTCTTTGTGTAAAACGACCCTACCAGGACTCGAACCTGGAATCCCCTGATTCGAAGTCAGATGCCTTATCCATTAGGCCACAGGGCCAGATGACTTAATAGGTTAATCTATAGTATTCATTCCTCTAATCTTCCTTATTTTGTGTAAAATGACCCTACCAGGACTCGAACCTTGAATCCCCTGATTCGAAGTCAGATGCCTTATCCATTAGGCCACAGGGCCAGATGACTTAATATGTTCATCTATAGTATTTACTCCTTTACTAATGTACATTCTTTGTGTAAAACGACTCTACCAGGACTCGAACCAGGAATCCCCTGATTCGAAGTCAGATGCCTTATCCATCAGGCCACAGGGCCAGATGACTTTATAGGTTCATCTATAGTATTGATTCCTCTCACTAATGTACATTCTTTGTGTAAAACGACCCTACCAGGACTCGGACCTGGAATCCCCTGATTCGAAGTCAGATGCCTTATCCATTAGGCCACAGGGCCAGATGACTTAATAGGTTCATCTATAGTATTAATTCCTCTAATCTACATTCTTTGTGTAAAATGACCTTACCAGGACTCGAATCTGGAATCCCCTTATTCGAGGTCAGATGCCTTATCCATTAGGCCACAGGGCCAGATGACTTAACAGTTTCATCTATAGTATTCATTCCTCTAACTAATGTACATTCTTTGTGTAAAACGACTCTACCCTGGAATTCCCTGATTCGAAGTCAGATGCCTTATCCATTGGGCCCCAGGGCCAGATGACTTTATATGTTCATTTACTTAACTCACTCCTTTAACTAATGTACATTCTTTGCGTAAAACGACCCTACCAGGACTCGAACCTGGAATCCCCTGATTCGAAGTCAGATGCCTTATCCATTAGGCCACAGGGCCAGATGACTTAATAGTTTCATCTTTAGTATTCATTCCCCTAACTAATGTACATTCTTTGTGTAAAACGACCCTACTATGACTCGAACCTTGAACCCCTTTATTTGAAGTCAGATGCCTTATCCATTAGGCCACAGGGCCAGGTGACTTATTAGTTTAATCTATTGGTTTCATTCCTCTAACTAATGTACATTATTTGTATAAAACAACCCTACCATGACTCGAACCTGGATTCCCCTTATTCTAAGTCAGATGCCTTATCCATTAGGCCACAGGGCCAGATTACTAAATAGTTTCATCTATAGTATTCATTCCTATAACTAATGAACATTCTTTGTGTAAAACGACCCTACCAGGACTCGAACCTGGAATCCCTTGATTCGAAGTCAGATGCCTTATCCATTGGGCTACTGGGCCCGATGACTTAATAGGTTCACCTATAGTATTCATTCCTCTTACTTATGTACATTCTATGTATAAAACGACCCTACCAGGACTCGAACCTGGAATCCCCTTATTCGTAGTCAGATGCCTTATCCATTAGGCCATAGGGCCAGATGACTTAATGGGTTCATCTATAGTATTCACTCCTTTACTAATGTAAATTCATTATGTAAAACGACTCTACCAGGACTCGAACTTGGAATCCCCTGATTCGAAGTCAGATGCCTTATCCATTAGGCCACAGGGCCAGATGACTCAAGAGTTTCATCTATAGTATTCATTCCTCTAACTAATGTACATTCTTTGTATAAAACGACCCTACCTTGACTCGAACCTTGAACCCCTTTATTTGAAGTCAGATGCCTTATCCATTAAGTCACAGGGCCAGGTGACTTTATAGTTTAATCTATTGGTTTCATTCCTCTAACTAATGTACATTATTTGTATAAAACAACCCTACCATGACTCGAACCTGGATTCCCCTTATTCCAAGTCAGATGCCTTATCCATTAGGCCACAGGGCCAGATGACTTAATAGTTTCATCTATAGTATTCATTCCTATAACTAATGAACATTCCTTGTGTAAAACGACCCTACCAGGACTCGAACCTGGAGTCCCTTGATTCGAAGTCAGATGCCTTATCCATTGGGCCACTGGGCCCGATGACTTAATAGAATCACCTATAGTATTCATTCCTCTTACTTATGTACATTCTATGTGTAAAACGACCCTACCATGACTCGAACCTGGAATCCCCTGATTCGAAGTAAGATGCCTTATCCATTAGGCCATAGGGCTAGATGACTTAATAGGTTCATCTATAGTATTCATTCCTCTAACTAATGTACATTCTTTGTGTAAAACGACCCTACCAGGACTCGAACCTGGAATCCCCTGATTCGAAGTCAGATGCCTTATCCATTAGGCCACAGGGCCAGATGACTTAATAGGTTCATCTATAGTATTCACACCTTTACTAATGTACATTATTTGTTTAAAACGACCCTACCAGGACTCGAACATGGAATCCCCTGATTCGAAGTCAGATGCCTTATCCATTACGCCACAGGGCCAGATGACTTAATAGTTTCATCTATAGTATTCATTCCTCTAACTAATGTACATTCTTTGTGTAAAACGACCCTACCAGGACTCGAACCTGGAATCCCCTGATTCGAAGTCAGATGCCTTATCCATTAGGCCATAGGGCTAGATGACTTAATAGTTTCATCAATAGTATTCATTCCTCTAACTTATGTACATTCTTTGTGTAAAATGACGCTACCTGGTCTCGAACCTGGAATCCCTTGATTCTAAGTCAGATGCCTTATCCATTGGGCCACAGGGCCAGATGACTTAATACGTTCAACGATAGTATTCATTCCTTTACTAATGTTCATTCATTGTGTAAAACGACACTACCAGGACTCGAACCTGGAATCCCCTGATTCGAAGTCAGATGCCTTATCCATTAGGCCACAGGGCCAGATGAATTAATAGTTTCATCTATAGTATTCATTCCTCTAACTAATGTACATTCTTTGTGTAAGAAGACCCTACCAGGACTCGAACCTGGAATCCCCTGATTCGAGGTCAGATGCCTTATCTTTTAGGCTAAAGGGCCAGATGATTTAATATGTTCATCTGTAGTATTCACTCCTTTACTAATATACATTCTTTGTGTAAAACGACTCTACAAGGACTCGAACCTTGAATCCCCTGATTCGAAGTAAGATGCCTTATCCATTAGGCCACAGGGCCAGATGACTTAATAGGTTCATCTATAGTATTCATTCCTCTAACTAATGTACATTCTTTGTGTAAAACGACCCTACCAGGACTCGAACCTGGAATCCCCTGATTCGAAATCAGATGCCCTATCCATTGGGCCCCAGGGCCTGATGACTTTATAGGTTCATTTACTTAAGTAACTCCTTTAACTAATGTACATTATTTTTGTTAAACAACCCTACCAGACATCCCCTGATTCGAAGTCAGATGCCTTATCCATTAGGCCACAGGGCCAGATGACTGAAAAGGTTCATCTATAGTATTCACACTTTTACTAATGTACATTCTTTGTGTAAAACGACCCTACCAGGACTCGAACCTGGAATCCCCTGATTCGAAGTCAGATGCCTTATCCATTAGGCCACAGGGCCAGATGACTTAATAGGTTCATCTATAGTATTCACACCTTTACTAATGTACATTATTTGTTTAAAACGACCCTACCAGGACTCGAACATGGAATCCCCTGATTCGAAGTCAGATGCCTTATCCATTACGCCACAGGGCCAGATGACTTAATAGTTTCATCTATAGTATTCATTCCTCTAACTAATGTACATTCTTTGTGTAAAACGACCCTACCAGGACTCGAACCTGGAATCCCCTGATTCGAAGTCAGATGCCTTATCCATTAGGCCATAGGGCTAGATGACTTAATAGTTTCATCAATAGTATTCATTCCTCTAACTTATGTACATTCTTTGTGTAAAATGACGCTACCTGGTCTCGAACCTGGAATCCCCTGATTCTAAGTCAGATGCCTTATCCATTGGGCCACAGGGCCAGATGACTTAATACGTTCAACGATAGTATTCATTCCTTTACTAATGTTCATTCATTGTGTAAAACGACACTACCAGGAATCGAACCTGGAATCCCCTGATTCGAAGTCAGATGCCTTATCCATTAGGCCACAGGGCCAGATGAATTAATAGTTTCATCTATAGTATTCATTCCTCTAACTAATGTACATTCTTTGTGTAAGAAGACCCTACCAGGACTCGAACCTGGAATCCCCTGATTCGAGGTCAGATGCCTTATCTTTTAGGCTACAGGGCCAGATGATTTAATATGTTCATCTGTAGTATTCACTCCTTTACTAATATACATTCTTTGTGTAAAACGACTCTACAAGGACTCGAACCTGGAATCCCCTGATTCGAAGTAAGATGCCTTATCCATTAGGCCACAGGGCCAGATGACTTAATAGGTTCATCTATAGTATTCATTCCTCTAACTAATGTACATTCTTTGTGTAAAACGACCCTACCAGGACTCGAACCTGGAATCCCCTGATTCGAAATCAGATGCCCTATCCATTGGGCCCCAGGGCCAGATGACTTTATAGGTTCATTTACTTAAGTAACTCCTTTAACTAATGTACATTATTTTTGTTAAACAACCCTACCAGGACTCGAACCTGGAATCCCCTGATTCGAAGTCAGATGCCTTATCCATTAGGCCACAGGGCCAGATGACTGAAAAGGTTCATCTATAGTATTCACACTTTTACTAATGTACATTCTTTGTGTAAAACGACCCTACCAGGACTCGAACCTGGAATCCCCTGATTCGAAGTCAGATGCCTTATCCATTAGGCCACAGGGCCAGTTGACTTAAAAGGGCATTTTACTTTACTCACTCCTCTAACTAATGTAAATTCTTTGTGTATATCGACCCTGCCAGGACTCGAACCTGGAATACCCTGATTCGAAGTCAGATGCCTTATCCATTAGGCAACAGGGCCCGATAACTTAATAGTTTCATCAATAGTATTCATTCCTCTAACTAATGTACATTCTTTGTGTAAAACGACCCTACTATGACTCGAACCTTGAACCCCTTTATTTGAAGTCAGATGCCTTATCCATTAGGCCACAGGGCCAGGTGACTTAATAGGTTCATCTATAGTATTCATTCCTCTAACTAATCTACATTCTTTGTGTAAAACGACCCTACCAGGACTTGAACCTGGAATCCCCTGATTCGAGGTCAGATGCCTTATCCATTGGGCCACAGGGCCAGATGACTTAATATGTTCATCGATAGTATTCATTCCTTTACTAATGAACATTCTTTGTGTAAAACGACCCTACCAGGACTCGAACCAAGAGCCCCCTGATTCGAAGTCAGATGCCTTATCCGTTAGGCCACAGGGCCAGATGACTTTATAGGTTAATCTATAGTACTCATTCCTTTACCTATGTTCATTCTTTGTGTAAAACGAACCTACCAGGACTCGAACCACGAATCCCCTGATTCGAAGTCAGATGCCTTATCCATTAGGCCACAGGGCCAGATGACTTAATAGGTTCATCTATAGTATTCATTCCTCTAGCTAATGTACATTCTTTGTGTAAAACGACCCTATCAGGACTCGAACCTGGAGTCCCCTGATTCGAAATCAGATGCCTTATCCATTGGGCCCCAGGGCCAGATGACTTTATAGGTTCATTTACTTAACTATCTCCTTTAACTAATGTACATTCTTTGTGTAAAACGACCCTACCAGGACTCGAACCTGGAATGCCCTGATTCGAAGTCAGATGCCTTATCCATTAGGCCACAGGGCCAGATGACTTAATATGTTCATCTATAGTAATGACTCCTTTACTAATGTACATTCTTTGTGTAAAACGACTCTACCAGGACTCGAACCTGGAATCCCCTGATTCGAAGTCAGATGCCTTATCCATCAGGCCACAGGGCCAGATGACTTTATAGGTTCATCTATAGTACTCATTCCTCTAACTAATGTACATTCTTTGTGTAAAACGACTCTACCAGGACTCGAACCTGGAATTCCCTGATTCGAAGTCAGATGCCTTATCCATTAGGCCATAGAGCCAGACGATTTAATAGGTTCATCTATAGTATTCACTCCTTTACTAATGTACATTCATTGTATAAAACGACCCTACCAGGACTCGAACCTGGAATCCCCTGATTCGAAGTCAGATGCCTAATCCATCAGGCCACAGGGCCAGATGACTTCATATTTTCATCTATAGTATTCATTCCTCTTACTAATGTACATTCTTTGTGTAAAACGACTCTACCAGGACTCGAACCTGGAATCCCCTGATTCGAAGTAAGATGCCTTATCCATTAGGCCACAGGGCCAGATGACTTTATAGGTTAATCTATAGTACTCATTCCTTTACCTATGTACATTCTCTATGTAAAACGACCCTACCAGGACTCGAACCTGGAATCCCCTGATTCGAAGTCAGATGCCTTATCCATTAGGCCACAGGGCCAGATGACTTTTTAGGTTCATCTATAGTACTCATTCCTTTACCTATGTATATTCATTGTGTAAAACGACCCTACCAGGACTCGAACCTGGAATCCCCTGATTCGAAGTCAGATGCCTTATCCATTAGGCCACAGGGCCAGATGACTTAATGTGTTCATCGATAGTATTCATTCCTTTACTAATGAACATTCTTTGTGTAAAACGACCCTACCAGGACTCGAACCTGGAATCCCCTGATTCGAAGTCAGATGCCTTATCCATTAGGCCACAGGGCCAGATGACTTAATAGGTTTATCTATAGTATTCATTCCTCTAACCTTTCTTATTTTGTGTAAAATGTCCCTACCAGGACTCGAACCTGGAATCCCCTGATTCGAAGTCAGATGCCTTATCCATTAGGCCACAGGGCCAGATGACTTAATATGTTCATCTATAGTAATCACTCCTTTACTAATGTACATTCTTTGTGTAAAACGACTCTACCAGGACTCGAACCTGGAATCCCCTGATTCGAAGTCAGATGCCTTATCCATCAGGCCAAAGGCCCAGATGACTTAATAGTTTCATCTATAGTATTCATTCCTCTAACTAATGTACATTCTTTGTGTAAAACGACTCTACCAGGACTCGAACCTGGAATCCCCTGATTCGAAGTAAGATGCCTTATCCATTAGGCCACAGGGCCAGATGACTTTATAGGTTCATCTATAGTACTCATTCCTTTACCTATGTACATTCTTTGTGTAAAACGACCCTACCAGGACCCGAACCTGGAATCCCCTGATTCGAAGTCAGATGCCTTATCCATTAGGCCACAGGGCCAGATGACTTAAAAGGTTCATCTATAGTATTCACACCTTTACTAATGTACATTCTTTATGTAAAACGACCCTACCTGGACTCGAACCTGGAATCCCCTGATTCAAAATCAGATGCCTTATCCATTAGGCCACAGGGCCAGATGACTTAATAGGTTTATCTATAGTATTCATTCCTCTAATCTTCCTTATTTGTGTAAAATGACCCTACCAGGACTCGAACCTGGAATCCCCTGATTCAAAGTCAGATGCCTTATCCATTAGGCCACAGGGCCAGATGACTTAATATGTTCATCTATAGTATTCACTCCTTTACTAATGTACATTCTTTGTGTAAAACGACTCTACCAGGACTCGAACCTGGAATCCCCTGATTCGAAGTCAGATGCCTTATCCATCAGGCCACAGGGCCAGATGACTTTATAGGTTCATCTATAGTACTCATTCCTCTAACTAATGTACATTCTTTGTTTAAAACAACCCTACCAGGACTCGAACCTAGAATCCCCTGATTCGAAGTCAGATGCCCTATCCATTAGGCTACAGGGCCAGATGACTTAATAGTTTCATCTATAGTATTAATTCCTCTATCTAATGTACATTCTTTATGTAAAATGACCCTACCAGGACTCGAACCTGGAATCCCCTGATTCGAAGTCAGATGCCTTATCCATTAGGCCACATGGCCAGATGACTCAATAGGTTCATCTATAGTATTCACACCTTTACTAATGTATATTCTTTGTTTAAAACGACCCTACCAGGACTCGAACTTGGAATCCCCTGATTCGAAGTCAGATGCCTTATCCATTAGGTCACAGGGCCAGATGAGTTAATAGTTTCATCTATAGAATTCATTCCTCTAACTAATGTACATTCTTTGTGTAAAATGACCGTACCAGGACCCGAACCTGGAATCCCCTGATTCGAGGTCAGATGCCTTTTCCATTAGACCACAGGGCCAGATGACTTAATATGTTCATCGATAGTATTAATTCCTTTACTAATGAACATTCTTTAAGCTGAACGACACTACCAGGACTCGAACCCAAAACCCCCTGATTCGAAGTCAGATGCCTTATGCATTAGGCCACAGGGCCAGATGACTTAATAGGTTTATCTATAGTATTCACTCCTTTACTAATGTACATTCTTTGTGTAAAACGAGTCTACCAGGACTCGAACCTGGAATCCCCTGATTCGAAGTAAGATGCCTTATCCATTAGGCCACAGGGCCAGATGACTTTATAGGTTCATCTATAGTACTCATTCCTTTACTAATGTATATTCTTTGTTTAAAACGACCCTACCAGGACTCGAACCCAGAACCCCCTGATTCGAAGTCAGATGCCTTATGCGTTAGGCCACAGGGCCAGATGACTTAATAGGTTTGTCTATAGTATTCACTCCTTTACTAATGTACATTCTTTGTGTAAAACGAGTCTACAAGGACTCGAACCTGGAATCCCCTGATTCGAAGTAAGATGCCTTATCCATTAGACCACAGGGCCAGATGACTTTGTTGGTTCATCTATAGTACTCATTCCTTTACTAATGTACATTCTTTGTGTAAAACGACCTTACCAGGACTCGAACCTGGAATCCCCTGATTCGTAGTCAGATGCCTTATACATTAGGCCACAGGGCCAGATGACTTAATAGGTTCCTCTATAGTATTCACACCTTTACTAATATATATTCTTTGTTTAAAACGACCCTACCAGGACTCGAGCCTGGAATCCCCTGATTCCAAGTCAGATGCCTTATCCATTAGGCCACAGGGACAGATGACTTAATAGTTTCATCTATACTATTCGTTCCTCTAACTAATGTACATTCTTTGTGTAAAACCACTCTACCAGGACTCGAACCTGGAATCCCCTGATTCGAGGTCAGATGCCTTTTCCATTAGACCACAGGGCCAGATGACTTAATATGTTCATCGATAGTATTAATTCCTTTATTAATGAACATTCTTTAAGCAAAACGACACTACCAGGACTCGAACCCAGAACCCCCTGATTCGAAATCAGATGCCTTATTCATTAGGCCACAGGGCCAGATGACTTAATAGTTTCATCTATACTATTCGTTCCTCTAACTAATGTACATTCTTTGTGTAAAACGACTCAACCAGAACTCGAACCTGGAATCCCCTGATTCGAAGTCAGATGCCTTATCCATTAGGCTACAGGGGCAGATGACTTAATAGTATCATCTATAGTATTAATTCCTCTCACTAATGTACATTCTTTATGTAAAATGACCGTACCAGGACTCGAACCTGGAATCCCCTGATTCGAAGTCAGGTGCCTTATCCATTAGGCCACATGGCCAGATGACTTAATAGGTTCATCTATAGTATTCACACCTTTACTAATGTATATTCTTTGTTTAAAACGACCCTACCAGGACTTGAACCTGGAATCCCCTGATTCGAAGTCAGATGCCTTATCTATTAGGCCACAGGGCCAGATGACTTAATAGTTTCATCTATAGAATTCATTCCTCTAACCAATGTACATTCTTTGTGTAAAATGACCGTACCAGGACTCGAACCTGAAATCCCCTGATTTGAGGTCAGATGCCTTTTCCATTAGACCACAGGGCCAGATGACTTAATATGTTCATCGATAGTATTAATTCCTTTACTAATGAACATTCTTTAAGCAAAACGACCCTACCAGGACTCGAACCCAGAACCCCCTGATTCGAAGTCAGATGCCTTATGCCTTAGGCCACAGGGCCAGATGACTTAATAGGTTTATCTATAGTATTCACTCCTTTACTAATGTACATTCTTTGTGTAAAACGAGTCCACAAGGACTCGAACCTGGAATCCCCTGATTCGAAGTAAGATGCCTTATCCATTAGACCACAGGGCCAGATGACTTTGTAGGTTCATCTATAGTACTCATTCCTTTACCTATGTACATTCTTTGTGTAAAACGACCCTACCAGGACTCGAACCTGGAATCCCCTGATTCGAAGTAAGATGCCTTATCCATTAGGGCACAGGGCCAGATGACTTAATAGGTTCATCTATAGTATTCATTCCTCTAATCTACATTCTTTGTGTAAAATAACCCTACCAGGACTCGAACCTGGAATCCCCTGATTCGAAGTCAGATGCCTTATCCATTAGGCCACAGGGCCAGATGACTTAATGTGTTCATCGATAGTATTCATTCCTTTACTAATGAACATTCTTTGTGTAAAACGACCCTACCAGGACTCGAACCTGGAATCCCCTGATTCGAAGTCAGATGCCTTATCCATTAGGTCACAGGGCCAGATGACTTAATAGTTTCATCTATAGAATTCATTCCTCTAACTAATGTACATTCTTTGTGTAAAATGACCGTACCAGGACTCGAACCTGGAATCCCCTGATTCGAGGTCAGATGCCTTTTCCATTAGACCACAGGGTCAGATGACTTAATATGTTCATCGATAGTATTAATTCCTTTACTAATGAACATTCTTTAAGCTGAACGACACTACCAGGACTCGAACCCAAAACCCCCTGATTCGAAGTCAGATGCCTTATGCATTAGGCCACAGGGCCAGATGACTTAATAGGTTTATCTATAGTATTCACTCCTTTAATAATGTACATTCTTTGTGTAAAACGAGTCTACCAGGACTCGAACCTGGAATCCCCTGATTCGAAGTAAGATGCCTTATCCATTAGGCCACAGGGCCAGATGACTTTATAGGTTCATCTATAGTACTCATTCCTTTACTAATGTATATTCTTTGTTTAAAACGACCCTACCAGGACTCCAACCCAGAACCCCCTGATTCGAAGTCAGATGCCTTATGCGTTAGGCCACAGGGCCAGATGACTTAATAGGTTTGTCTATAGTATTCACTCCTTTACTAATGTACATTCTTTGTGTAAAACGAGTCTACAAGGACTCGAACCTGGAATCCCCTGATTCGAAGTAAGATGCCTTATCCATTAGACCACAGGGCCAGATGACTTTGTAGGTTCATCTATAGTACTCATTCCTTTACTAATGTACATTCTTTGTGTAAAACGACCTTACCAGGACTCGAACCTGGAATCCCCTGATTCGTAGTCAGATGCCTTATACATTAGGCCACAGGGCCAGATGACTTAATAGGTTCCTCTATAGTATTCACACCTTTACTAATATATATTCTTTGTTTAAAACGACCCTACCAGGACTCGAGCCTGGAATCCCCTGATTCCAAGTCAGATGCCTTATCCATTAGGCCACAGGAACAGATGACTTATTAGTTTCATCTATACTATTCGTTCCTCTAACTAATGTACATTCTTTGTGTAAAACAACTCTACCAGGACTCGAACCTGGAATCCCCTGATTCGAGGTCAGATGCCTTTTCCATTAGACCACAGGGCCAGATGACTTAATATGTTCATCGATAGTATTAATTCCTTTATTAATGAACATTCTTTAAGCAAAACGACACTACCAGGACTCGAACCCAGAACCCCCTGATTCGAAATCAGATGCCTTATCCATTAGGCCACAGGGCCAGATGACTTAATAGTTTCATCTATACTATTCGTTCCTCTAACTAATGTACATTCTTTGTGTAAAACGACTCAACCAGAACTCGAACCTGGAATCCCCTGATTCGAAGTCAGATGCCTTATCCATTAGGCTACAGGGGCAGATGACTTAATAGTATCATCTATAGTATTAATTCCTCTCACTAATGTACATTCTTTCTGTAAAATGACCGTACCAGGACTCGAACCTGGAATCCCCTGATTCGAAGTCAGGTGCCTTATCCATTAGGCCACATGGCCAGATGACTTAATAGGTTCATCTATAGTATTCACACCTTTACTAATGTATATTCTTTGTTTAAAACGACCCTACCAGGACTTGAACCTGGAATCCCCTGATTCGAAGTCAGATGCCTTATCGATTAGGCCACAGGGCCAGATGACTTAATAGTTTCATCTATAGAATTCACTCCTCTAACCAATGTACATTCTTTGTGTAAAATGACCGTACCAGGACTCGAACCTGGAATCCCCTGATTCGAGGTCAGATGCCTTTTCCATTAGACCACAGGGCCAGATGACTTAATATGTTCATCGATAGTATTAATTCCTTTACTAATGAACATTCTTTAAGCAAAACGACCCTACCAGGACTCGAACCCAGAACCCCCTGATTCGAAGTCAGATGCCTTATGCCTTAGGCCACAGGGCCAGATGACTTAATAGGTTTATCTATAGTATTCACTCCTTTACTAATGTACATTCTTTGTGTAAAACGAGTCTACAAGGACTCGAACCTGGAATCCCCTGATTCGAAGTAAGATGCCTTATCCATTAGACCACAGGGCCAGATGACTTCGTAGGTTCATCTATAGTACTCATTCCTTTACCTATGTACATTCTTTGTGTAAAACGACCCTACCAGGACTCGAACCTGGAATCCCCTGATTCGAAGTAAGATGCCTTATCCATTAGGGCACAGGGCCAGATGACTTAATAGGTTCATCTATAGTATTCATTCCTCTAATCTACATTCTTTGTGTAAAATAACCCTACCAGGACTCGAACCTGGAATCCCCTGATTCGAAGTCAGATGCCTTATCCATTAGGCCACAGGGCCAGATGACTTAATGTGTTCATCGATAGTATTCATTCCTTTACTAATGAACATTCTTTGTGTAAAACGACCCTACCAGGACTCGAACCTGGAATCCCCTGATTCGAAGTCAGATGCCTTATCCATTAGGCCACAGGGCCAAATGACTTAAAGGGTTCATCTATAGTATTCACACCTTTACTAATGTACATTCTTTGTGTAAAATGACTCTACCAGGACTCGAACCCGGAATCCCCTGATTAGATGTCAGATGCCTTATCCATTAGGCCACAGGGCCAGATGACTTAATATGTTCATCGATAGTATTCATTCCTTTACTAATGAACCTTCTTTGTGTAAAACGACCCTATCTATAGTATTCACTCCTTTACTAATGTACATTCTTTGTCTAAAACGACCCTAGCAGGACTCGAACCTGGAATCCCCTGATTCGAAGTCAGATGCCTTATCCATTAGGCCACAGGGCCAGATGGCTTGATAAGTTCATCTATAGTATTCACTCCTTTACTAATGTACATTCTTTGTGTAAAACGACTCTACCAGGACTCGAACCTGGAATCTAGTTTCATCTATAGTATTCATTCCTTTAACTAATGTACATTCTTTATGATAAACGACCCTACCAGGAGTCGAACATGGAATCCCCTGATTCGAAGTCAGATGCCTTATCCATTAGGCCACAGGGCCAAATGACTTAATAGGTTTATCTATAGTATTCACTCCTCTAACTAATGTACATTCTTTGTGTAAAACGACCCTACCAGGACTCGAACCTGGAATCCCCTGATTCGAAGTAAGATGCCTTATCCATTAGGCCACAGGGCCAGATGACTTAATAGTTTCATCTATAGTATTCATTCCTCTAACTAATGTACATTCTTTGTGTAAAACGACTCTACCGGGACTCGAACCTGGAATCCCCTGATTCGAAGTCAGATGCCTTATCCATTAGGCCACAGGGCCAGTTGACTTAATAGGTTCATCTATAGTATTCATTCCTCTTATCTACATTCTTTGTGTAAAATAACCCTACCAGGACTCGAACCTGGAATCCCCTGATTCGAAGTCAGATGCCTTATCCATTAGGCCATAGGGCCAGATGACTTAATCTGTTCATCGATAGTATTCACTCCTTTACTAATGAACATTCTTTGTGTAAAACGACCCTACCAGGACTCGAACCTGGAATCCCCTGATTCGAAGTCAGATGCCTTATCCATTAGGCCCCAGGGCCAGATGTCTTAATAATTTCATCTATAGTATTCATTCCTCTAACTAATCTACATTCTTTGTGTAAAACGACCCTACCAGTACTCGAACCTGGAATCCCCTGGTTCGAAGTCAGATGCCTTATCCATTAGGCCACAGGGCCATCTATAGTACAGGGCCACAGGTTAATCTATAGTACTCTTTCCTTTACCTATGTACATTCTTTGTGTAAAACGACCCTACCAGGACTCGAACCTGGAATCCCATGATTCGAAGTCAGATGCCTTATCCATTAGGCCACAGGGCCAGATTCGAAGTCAGATGCCTTATCCATTAGGCCACAGGGCCAGATGACTTAATCTGTTCATCGATAGTATTCATTCCTTTACAAATGAACATTCTTTGTGTAAAACGACCCTACCAGGACTCGAACCTGGAATCCCCTGATTCGAAGTCAGATGCCTTATCCATTAGGCCACAGGGCCAGATGTCTTAATAATTTCATCTATAGTATTCATTTCTCTAACTAATCTACATTCTTTGTGTAAAATGACCCTACCAGGACTCGAACCTGGAATCCCCTGATTCGAAGTCAGATGCCTTATCCATTAGGCCACATGGCCAGATGACTTAATAATTTCATCTATAGTATTCATTCCTCTAACTAATCTACATTCTTTGTGTAAAACGACCCTACCAGGACTCGAACCTGGAATCCCCTGATTCGAAGTCAGATGCCTTATCCATTAGGCCACAGGGCCAGATGACTTAATATATTCATCGATAGTATTCATTCCTTTACTAATGAACCTTCTTTGTGTAAAACGACCCTATCTATAGTATTCACTCCTTTATTAATGTACATTCTTTGTGTAAAACGACCCTACCAGGACTCAAACCTGGTATCCCTTGATTGAAAGTCAGATGCCTTATCCATTAGGCCACAGGGCCAGATGGCTTGATAGGTTCATCTATAGTATTCACTCCTTTACTAATGTACATTCTTTGTGTAAAACGACCCTATCAGGACTCGAACCTGGAATCTCCTGATTCGAAGTCAAATGCCTTATCCTTTAGGCCACAGGGCCAGATGATTTAATATGTTCATCGATAGTATTCATTCCTTTACTAATGAACATTCTTTGTGTAAAACGACCTTACCAGGACTCGAACCTGGAATCCCCTGATTCGAAGTCAGATGCCTTATCCATTAGGCCACAGGGCCAGATGACTTAATATGTTCATCGATAGTATTCATTCCTTTACTAATGAACATTCTTTGTGTAAAACGACCCTACCAAGACTCGAACCTGGAATCCCCTGATTCGAAGTCAGATGCCTTATCCATCAGGCCACAGGGCCAGATGACTTCATTGTTTCATCTATAGTATTCATTCCTCTAACTAATGTACATTCTTTGTGTAAAACGACTCTACCAGGACTCGAACCTGGAATCCCCTGATTCGAAGTCAAATGCCTTATCCTTTAGGCCACAGGGCCAGATGATTTAATATGTTCATCGATAGTATTCATTCCTTTACTAATGAACATTCTTTGTGTAAAACGACCCTACCAAGACTCGAACCTGGAATCCCCTGATTCGAAGTCAGATGCCTTATCCATTAGGCCATAGAGCCAGACGATTTAATAGGTTCATCTATAGTATTCACTTCTTTACTAATGTACATTCATTGTGTAAAACGACCCTACCAGGACTCGAACCTGGAATCCCCTGATTCGAAGTCAAATGCCTTATCCTTTAGGCCACAGGGCCAGATGATTTAATATGTTCATCGATAGTATTCATTCCTTTACTAATGAACATTCTTTGTGTAAAACGACCTTACCAGGACTCGAACCTGGAATCCCCTGATTCGAAGTCAGATGCCTTATCCATTAGGCCACAGGGCCAGATGACTTAATATGTTCATCGATAGTATTCATTCCTTTACTAATGAACATTCTTTGTGTAAAACGACCCTACCAAGACTCGAACCTGGAATCCCCTGATTCGAAGTCAGATGCCTTATCCATCAGGCCACAGGGCCAGATGACTTCATTGTTTCATCTATAGTATTCATTCCTCTAACTAATGTACATTCTTTGTGTAAAACGACTCTACCAGGACTCGAACCTGGAATCCCCTGATTCGAAGTCAGATGCCTTATCCATTAGGCCATAGAGCCAGACGATTTAATAGGTTCATCTATAGTATTCACTTCTTTACTAATGTACATTCATTGTGTAAAACGACCCTACCAGGACTCGATCCTGGAATCCCCTGATTCGAAGTCAGATGCCTTATCCATTAGGCCACAGGGCCAGATGACTTAATAGTTTCATCTATAGTATTCATTCCTCTCACTAATGTACATTCTTTGTGTAAAACGACTCTACCAGGACACGAACCTGGAATCCCCTGATTCGAAGTCAGATGCCTTATCCATTAGGCCACATGGCCAGATGACTTAATAGTTTCATCTATAGTATTCATTCCTCTCACTAATGTACATTCTTTGTGTAAAACGACCCTACCAGGACACGAACCTGGAATCCCCTGATTCGAAGTCAGATGCCTTATCCATTAGGCCATAGGGCCAGATGACTTAATCTGTTCATCGATAGTATTCATTCCTTTACTAATGAACATTCTTTGTGTAAAACGACCCTACCAGGACTCGAACCTGGAATCCCCTGATTCGAAGTCAGATGCCTTATCCATTAGGCCACAGGGCCAGATGTCTTAATAATTTCATCTATAGTATTCATTCCTCTAACTAATCTACATTCTTTGTGTAAAACGACCCTACCAGTACTCGAACCTGGAATCCCCTGATTCGAAGTCAGATGCCTTATCCATTAGGCCACAGGGCCATCTATAGTACAGGGCCACAGGTTCATCTATAGTACTCTTTCCTTTACCTATGTACATTCTTTGTGTAAAACGACCCTACCAGGACTCGAACCTGGAATCCCATGATTCGAAGTCAGATGCCTTATCCATTAGGCCACAGGGCCAGATTCGAAGTCAGATGCCTTATCCATTAGGCCACAGGGCCAGATGACTTAATCTGTTCATCGATAGTATTCATTCCTTTACAAATGAACATTCTTTGTGTAAAACGACCCTACCAGGCCTCGAACCTGGAATCCCCTGATTCGAAGTCAGATGCCTTATCCATTAGGCCACATGGCCAGATGACTTAATAGTTTCATCTATAGTATTCATTCCTCTAACTAATGTACATTCTTTGTGTAAAACGACCCTACCAGGCCTCGAACCTGGAATCCCCTGATTCGAAGTCAGATGCCTTATCCATTAGGCCACAGGGCCAGATGTCTTAATAGTTTCATCTATAGTATTCATTCCTCTCACTAATGTACATTCTTTGTGTAAAACGACCCTACCAGGACACGAACCTGGAATCCCCTGATTCGAAGTCAGATGCCTTATCCATTAGGCCACAGGGCCAGATGTCTTAATAATTTCATCTATAGTATTCACTCCTCTAACTAATCTACATTCTTTGTGTAAAACGACCCTACCAAGACTCGAACCTGGAATCCCCTGATTCGAAGTCAGATGCCTTATCCATTAGGCCACAGGGCCAGATGTCTTAATAATTTCATCTATAGTATTCACTCCTCTAACTAATCTACATTCTTTGTGTAAAACGACCCTACCAAGACTCGAACCTGGAATCCCCTGATTCGAAGTCAGATGCCTTATCCATTAGGCCACAGGGCCAGATGACTTAATATATTCATCGATAGTATTCATTCCTTTACTAATGAACCTTCTTTGTGTAAAACGACCCTATCTATAGTATTCACTCCTTTATTAATGTACATTCTTTGTGTAAAACGACCCTACCAGGACTCGAACCTGGTATCCCCTGATTGAAAGTCAGATGCCTTATCCATTAGGCCACAGGGCCAGATGGCTTGATAGGTTCATCTATAGTATTCACTCCTTTACTAATGTACATTCTTTGTGTAAAACGACCCTATCAGGACTCGAACCTGGAATCCCCTGATTCGAAGTCAAATGCCTTATCCTTTAGGCCACAGGGCCAGATGATTTAATATGTTCATCGATAGTATTCATTCCTTTACTAATGAACATTCTTTGTGTAAAACGACCTTACCAGGACTCGAACCTGGAATCCCCTGATTCGAAGTCAGATGCCTTATCCATTAGGCCACAGGTCCAGATGACTTAATATGTTCATCGATAGTATTCATTCCTTTACTAATCAACATTCTTTGTGTAAAACGACCCTACCAAGACTCGAACCTGGAATCCCCTGATTCGAAGTCAGATGCCTTATCCATCAGGCCACAGGGCCAGATGACTTCATAGTTTCATCTATAGTATTCATTCCTCTAACTAATGTACATTCTTTGTGTAAAACGACTCTACCAGGACTCGAACCTGGAATCCCCTGATTCGAAGTCAGATGCCTTATCCATTAGGCCATAGAGCCAGACGATTTAATAGGTTCATTTATAGTATTCACTTCTTTACTAATGTACATTCATTGTGTAAAACGACCCTACCAGGACTCGAACCTGGAATCCCCTGATTCGAAGTCAGATGCCTTATCCATTAGGCCACAGGGCCAGATGACTTAATAGTTTCATCTATAGTATTCATTCCTCTCACTAATGTACATTCTTTGTGTAAAACGACCCTACCAGGACACGAACCTGGAATCCCCTGATTCGAAGTCAGATGCCTTATCCATTAGGCCACATGGCCAGATGACTTAATAGTTTCATCTATAGTATTCATTCCTCTCACTAATGTACATTCTTTGTGTAAAACGACCCTACCAGGACACGAACCTGGAATCCCCTGATTCGAAGTCAGATGCCTTATCCATTAGGCCACAGGGCCAGATGTCTTAATAATTTCATCTATAGTATTCATTCCTCTAACTAATCTACATTCTTTGTGTAAAACGACCCTACCAGGACTCGAACCTGGAATCCCTTGATTCGAAGTGAGATCCCTTATCCATTAGGCCACAGGGCCAGATGACTTAATATGTTCATCGATAGTATTCATTCCTTTACTAATGAACCTTCTTTGTGTAAAACGACCCTATCTATAGTATTCACTCCTTTACTAATGTACATTCTTTGTGTAAAACGACCCTACCAGGACTCGAACCTGGTATCCCCTGATTCGAAGTCAGATGCCTAATCCATTAGGCCACAGGGCCAGATGGCTTGCTAGGTTCATCTATAGTATTCACTCCTTTACTAATGTACATTCTTTGTGTAAAACGACTCTATCAGGACTCGAACCCGGAATCCCCTGATTCGAAGTCCGATGCCTTATCCATTAGGCCACAGGGCCAAATGACTTTATAGGTTCATCGATAGTATTCATTCCTTTACTAATGAACATTCTTTGTGTAAAACGACCTTACCAGGACTCGAACCTGGAATCCCCTGATTCGAAGTCAGATGCCTTATCCATTAGGCCACAGGTCCAGATGACTTAATATGTTCATCGATAGTATTCATTCCTTTACTAATCAACATTCTTTGTGTAAAACGACCCTACCAAGACTCGAACCTGGAATCCCCTGATTCGAAGTCAGATGCCTTATCCATCAGGCCACAGGGCCAGATGACTTCATAGTTTCATCTATAGTATTCATTCCTCTAACTAATGTACATTCTTTGTGTAAAACGACTCTACCAGGACTCGAACCTGGAATCCCCTGATTCGAAGTCAGATGCCTTATCCATTAGGCCATAGAGCCAGACGATTTAATAGGTTCATTTATAGTATTCACTTCTTTACTAATGTACATTCATTGTGTAAAACGACCCTACCAGGACTCGAACCTGGAATCCCCTGATTCGAAGTCAGATGCCTTATCCATTAGGCCACAGGGCCAGATGACTTAATAGTTTCATCTATAGTATTCATTCCTCTCACTAATGTACATTCTTTGTGTAAAACGACCCTACCAGGACACGAACCTGGAATCCCCTGATTCGAAGTCAGATGCCTTATCCATTAGGCCACATGGCCAGATGACTTAATAGTTTCATCTATAGTATTCATTCCTCTCACTAATGTACATTCTTTGTGTAAAACGACCCTACCAGGACACGAACCTGGAATCCCCTGATTCGAAGTCAGATGCCTTATCCATTAGGCCACAGGGCCAGATGTCTTAATAATTTCATCTATAGTATTCATTCCTCTAACTAATCTACATTCTTTGTGTAAAACGACCCTACCAGGACTCGAACCTGGAATCCCTTGATTCGAAGTGAGATCCCTTATCCATTAGGCCACAGGGCCAGATGACTTAATATGTTCATCGATAGTATTCATTCCTTTACTAATGAACCTTCTTTGTGTAAAACGACCCTATCTATAGTATTCACTCCTTTACTAATGTACATTCTTTGTGTAAAACGACCCTACCAGGACTCGAACCTGGTATCCCCTGATTCGAAGTCAGATGCCTAATCCATTAGGCCACAGGGCCAGATGGCTTGATAGGTTCATCTATAGTATTCACTCCTTTACTAATGTACATTCTTTGTGTAAAACGACTCTATCAGGACTCGAACCCGGAATCCCCTGATTCGAAGTCCGATGCCTTATCCATTAGGCCACAGGGCCAAATGACTTTATAGGTTCATCTATAGTACTCTTTCCTTTACCTATGTACATTCTTTGTGTAAAATGACCCTATCAGGACTCGAACCTGGAATCCCCTGATTCGAAGTCAGATGCCTTATCCATTAGGCCACAGGGCCAGATGACTTAATAGTTTCATCTATAGTATTCATTCCTCTCACTAATGTGCATTCTTTGTGTAAAACGACTCTACCAGGACTCGAACCTGGAATCCCCTGATTCGAAGTCAGTTGCCTTATCCATTAGGCCACAGGGCCAGATGACTTAATAGGTTCATCTATAGTATTCATTCCTCTAATCTACATTCTTTGTGTAAAATGACCCTACCAGGACTCGAACCTGGAATCCCCTGATTCGAAGTCAGATGCCTTATCCATTAAGCCACAGGGCCAGATGACTTGATAGGTTGATCTTTAGTATTCACTCCTTTACTAATGTACATTCTTTGTGTAAAACGACTCTACCAGAACTCGAACCTGGAATCCCCTGATTCGAAGTCAGATGCCTTATCCATCAGGCCACAGGGCCAGATGACTTTATAGGTTCATCTATTGTACTCATTCCTCTAACTAATGTACATTCTTTGTGTAAAACGACCCTGCCAGGACTCGAACCTGGAATCCCTTGATTCGAAGTCAGATGCCTTATCCATTAAGCCACAGGGCCAGATGACTTAATAGGTTCATCTATAGTATTCATTCCTCTAATCTACATTCTTTGTGTAAAATGACCCTACCAGGACTCGAACCTGGAATCCCCTGATTTGAAGTTAGATGCCTTATCCATTAAGCCACAGGGCCAGATGACTTGATAGGTTGATCTATAGTATTCACTCCTCTTATCTACATTCTTTGTGTAAAACGACTCTACCAGAACTCGAAACTGGAATCCCCTGATTCGAAGTCAGATGCCTTATCCATCAGGCCACAGGACCAGATAACTTTATAGGTTCATCTATAGTACTCATTCCCCTAACTAATGTACATTCTTTGTGTAAAACGACCCTACCAGGACTCAAACCTGGAATCCCCTGATTCGAAGTCAGATCCCTTATCCATTAGGCCACAGGGCCAGATGACTTTATAGGTTCGATTACTTAACTCACTCCTTTAACTAATGTACATTCTTTGTGTAAAACGACCCTACCAGGACTCAAACCTGGAATCCCCTGATTCGAAGTCAGATGCCTTATCCATTAGGCCACAGGGCCAGATTACTTAATAGGTTCATCTATAGTATTCATTCCTGTAATCTACATTCTTTGTGTAAAATAACCCTACCAGGACTCGAACCTGGAATCCCCTGATTCGAAGTCAGATGCCTTATCCATTAGGCCACAGGGCCAGATGACTTTATAGGTTCATCTATAGTACTCACTCCTTTACCTATGTACATTCTTTGTGTAAAACGACCCTACCAGGACTCGAACCTGGAATCCCCTGATTCGAAGTCAGATGCCTTATCCATTAGGCCACAGGGCCAGATGGCTTGATAGGTTCATCTATAGTATTCACTCCTTTACTAATGTACATTTTTTGTGTAAAACGACTCTACCAGGACTGGAACCTGGAATCTCCTGATTCGAAGTCAGATGCCTTATCCATAAGGCCACAGGGCCAGATGACTTTATAGGTTCATCTATAGTACTCACTCCTTTACTAATGTACATTTTTTGTGTAAAACGACTCTACCAGGACTGGAACCTGGAATCTCCTGATTCGAAGTCAGATGCCTTATCCATAAGGCCACAGGGCCAGATGACTTTATAGGTTCATCTATAGTACTCACTCCTTTACCTATGTACATTCTTTGTGTAAAACGACTCTACCAGGACTCGAACCTGGAATCCCCTGATTCGAAGTCAGATGCCTTATCCATAAGGCCACAGGGCCAGATGACTTTATAGGTTCATCTATAGTACTCACTCCTTTACCTATGTACATTCTTTGTGTAAAACGACTCTACCAGGACTCGAACCTGGAATCCCCTGATTCGAAGTCAGATGCCTTATCCATTAGGCCACAGGGCCAGATGACTTTATAGGTTAATCTATAGTATTCATTCCTTTCCTAATGAACATTCTTTGTGTAAAACGACCCTACCAGGACTCGAACCTGGAATCCCCTGATTCGAAGTCAGATGCCTTATCCATTAGGCCACAGGGCCAGATGGCTTGATAGGTTCATCTATAGTATTCACTCCTTTACTAATGTACATTTTTTGTGTAAAACGACTCTACCAGGACTGGAACCTGGAATCTCCTGATTCGAAGTCAGATGCCTTATCCATAAGGCCACAGGGCCAGATGACTTTATAGGTTCATCTATAGTACTCACTCCTTTACCTATGTACATTCTTTGTGTAAAACGACCCTACCAGGACTCGAACCTTGAATCCCCTGATTCGAAGTCAGATGCCTTATCCATTAGGCCACAGGGCCAAATGGCTTTATAAATTCATCTATAGTACTCATTCCTTTACCTATGTACATTCATTGTGTAAAATGACCCTACCAGGACTCGAACCTGGAATCCTCTGATTCGAAGTCAGATGCCTTATCCATTAGGCCACAGGGCCAGATGACTTGATATGTTCATCTATAGTATTCATTCCTTTACAAATGTACATTCATTGTGTAAAACGACCCTACCAGGACTCGAACCTGGAATCCTCTGATTCGAAGTCAGATGCCTTATCCATTAGGCCACAGGGCCAGATGACTTGATATGTTCATCGATAGTATTCATTCCTTTACTAATGAACATTCTTTGTGTAAAACGACTCTACCAGGACTCGAACCTGGAATCCCCTGATTCGAAGTCAGATGCCTTATCCATTAGGCCACAGGGCCAGATGACTTTATAGGTTAATCTATAGTACTCATTCCTCTAATCTACATTCTTTTTGTAAAACGACCCTATCAGGACTCGAACCTGGAATCCCCTGATTCGATGTCAGATGCCTTATCCATTAGGCCACAGGGCCAGATGACTCAATAGGTTCATCTATAGTATTCATTCCTTTACTAATGAACATTCTTTGTGTAAAACGACCCTACCAGGACTCGAACCTGGAATCCCCTGATTCGAAGTCAGATGCCTTATCCATTAGGCCACAGGGCCAGATGACTTGATTTGTTCATCGATAGTATTCATTCCTTTACTAATGAACATTCTTTGTGTAAAACGACCCTACCAGGACTCGAACCTGGAATCCCCTGATTCGAAGTCAGATGCCTTATCCATCAGGCCACAGGGTCAGATGACTTTATAGGTTCATCTATAGTACTCATTCCTCTAACTAATGTACATTCTTTGTGTAAAACGACCCTACCAGGACTCGAACCTGGAATCCCCTGATTCGAAGTCAGATGCCTTATCCATTAGGCCACAGGGCCAAATGGCTTTATAATTTCATCTATAGTACTCTTTCCTTTACCTATGTACATTCATTGTGTAAAACGACGCTACCAGGACTCGAACCTGGAATCCTCTGATTCGAAGTCAGATGCCTTATCCATTAGGCCACAGGGCCAGATGACTTGATATGTTCATCGATAGTATTCATTCCTTTACTAATGAACATTCTTTGTGTAAAACGACCCTACCAGGACCGGAACCTGGAATCTCCTGATTCGAAGTCAGATGCCTTATCCATTAGGCCACAGGGCCAGTTGGCTTGCAAGGTTCATCTATAGTATTCATTCCTTTACAAATGTACATTCATTGTGTAAAACGACCCTACCAGGACTCGAACCTGGAATCCTCTGATTCGAAGTCAGATGCCTTATCCATTAGGCCACAGGGCCAGATGACTTGATATGTTCATCGATAGTATTCATTCCTTTACTAATGTACATTCTTTGTGTAAAACGACTCTACCAGGACTCGAACCTGGAATCCCCTGATTCGAAGTCAGATGCCTTATCCATTAGGCCACAGGGCCAGATGACTTGATATGTTCATCGATAGTATTCATTCCTTTACTAATGAACATTCTTTGTGTAAAACGACCCTACCAGGACTCGAACCTGGAATCCCCTGATTCGAAGTCAGATGCCTTATCTATCAGGCCACAGGGTCAGATGACTTTATAGGTTCATCTATAGTACTCATTCCTCTAACTAATGTACATTCTTTGTGTAAAACGACCCTACCAGGACTCGAACCTGGAATCCCCTGATTCGAAGTCAGATGCCTTATCCATTAGGCCACAGGGCCAGATGACTTATGGGTTCATCTATAGTATTCATTCCTCTAATCTACATTCTTTGTTTAAAATAACCCTACCAGGACTCGAACCTGGAATCCCCTGATTCGAAGTCAGATGCCTTATCCATTAGGCCACAGGGTCAGATGACTTAATGTGTTCATCGATAGTATTGATTCCTTTACTAATGAACATTCTTTGTGTAAAACGACCCTATCAGGACTCGAACCTGGAATCCCCTGATTCGATGTCAGATGCCTTATCCATTAGGCCATAGGGCCAGTTGACTTAATAGGTTCATCTTTAGTACTCATTCCTCTAACTAATGTACATTCTTTGTGTAAAACGACCCTACCAGGACTCGAACCTGGAATCCCCTGATTCGAAGTCAGATGCCTTATCCATTAGGCCACAGGGCCAGATGACTTTATAGGTTCATCAATAGTACTCATTCCTCTAACTAATGTACATTCTTTGTGTAAAACGACCCTATCAGGACTTGAACCTGGAATCCCCTGATTCGATGTCAGATGCCTTATCAATTAGGCCACAGGGCCAGATGACTTAATAGGTTCATCTATAGTATTCATTCCTCTAATCTACATTCTTTGTGTAAAATAACCCTACCAGGACTCGAACCTGGAATCCCCTGATTCGAAGTCAGATGCCTTATCCATTAGGCCACAGGGCCAGATGACTTAATGTGTTCATCGATAGTATTCATTCCTTTACTAATGAACATTCTTTGTGTAAAACGACCCTACCAGGACTAGAACCTGGAATCCCCTGATTCGAAGTCAGATGCCTTATCCATTAGGCCACAGGGCCAGATGACTTAATAAGTTCATCGATAGTATTCATTCCTTTACTAATGAACATTCTTTGTGTAAAACAACCCTACCAGGAATCGAACCTGGAATTCCCTGATCCATTAGGCCACAGGGCCAGATGGCTTGATAGGTTCATCTATAGTATTCACTCCTTTACTAATGTACATTCTTTGTGTGAAACGACTCTACCAGGACTCGAACCTTGAATCCCCTGATTCGAAGTCAGATGCCTTATCCATGAAGGCCACAGGGCCAGATGACTTGATAGGTTGATCTATAGTATTCACTCCTTTACTAATGTACATTCTTTGTGTAAAACGACTCTACTAGAACTCGAACCTGGAATCCCCTGATTCGAAGTCAGATGCCTTATCCATCAGGCCACAGGGCCAGATGACTTTATAGGTTCATCTATTGTACTCATTCCTCTAACTAATGTACATTCTTTGTGTAAAACGACCCTACCAGGACTCGAACCTGGAATCCCCTGATTCGAAGTCAGATGCCTTATCCATTAGGCCACAGGGCCAGATGACTTAATAGGTTCATCTATAGTATTCATTCCTCTAATCTACATTCTTTGTGTAAAATAACCCTACCAGGACTCGAATCTGGAATCCCCTGATTCGAAGTCAGATGCCTTATCCATTAGGCCTCAGGGCCAGATGACTTAATGTGTTCATCGACAGTATTTATTCCTTTACTAATGAACATTCTTTGTGTAAAACGACCCTACCAGGACTCGAACCTGGAATCCCCTGATTCGAAGTCAGATGCCTTATCCATTAGGCCACAGGGCCAGATGACTTGATATGTTCATTGATAGTATTCATTCCTTTACTAATGAACATTCTTTGTGTAAAACGACCCTACCAGGACTCGAACCTGGAATCCCCTGATTCGAAGTCAGATGCCTTATCCATTAGGCCACAGAGCCAGATTACTAAATAGGTTCATCTATAGTATTCATTCCTGTAATCTACATTCTTTGTGTAAAATAACCCTACCAGGACTCGAACCTGGAATCCCCTGATTTGAAGTCAGATGCCTTTTCCATTAGGCCACAGGGCCAGATGACTTAATATGTTCATCGATAGTATTCATTCCTTTACTAATGAACATTCTTTGTGTAAAACGACCCTACCAGGACTCGAACCTGGAATCCCCTGATTCGAAGTCAGATGCCTTATCCATTAGGCCACAGAGCCAGATTACTTAATAGGTTCATCTATAGTATTCATTCCTGTAATCTACATTCTTTGTGTAAAATAACCCTACCAGGACTCGAACCTGGAATCCCCTGATTTGAAGTCAGATGCCTTTTCCATTAGGCCACAGGGCCAGATGACTTAATATGTTCATCTATAGTATTCATTCCTCTAACTAATGTACATTTTTTGTGTAAAACGACTCTACCAGGACTGGAACCTGGAATCTCCTGATTCGAAGGCAGATGCCTTATCCATCAGGCCACAGGGCCAGATGACTTTATAGGTTCATCTATAGTACTCACTCCTTTACCTATGTACATTCTTTGTGTAAAACGACCCTACCAGGACTCGAACCTGGAATCCCCTGATTCGAAGTCAGATGCCTTTTCCATTAGGCCACAAGGCCAGATGACTTAATATGTTCATCGATAGTATTCATTCCTTTACTAATAAACATTCTTTGTGTAAAACGACCCTACCAGGACTCGAACCTGGAATCCCCTGATTCGAAGTCAGATGCCTTATCCATTAGGCCACAGGGCGAGATGGCTTGATAGGTTCATCTATAGTATTCACTCCTTTACTAATGTACATTTTTTGTGTAAAACGACCCTACCAGGACTCGAACCTGGAATCCCCTGATTCGAAGTCAGATGCCTTTTCCATTAGGCCACAAGGCCAGATGACTTAATATATTCATCGATAGTATTCATTCCTTTACTAATGAACATTCTTTGTGTAAAACGACCCTACCAGGACTCGAACCTGGAATCCCCTGATTCGAAGTCAGATGCCTTATCCATCAGGCCACAGGGCCAGATGACTTTATAGGTTCATCTATAGTACTCACTCCTTTACCTATGTACATTCTTTGTGTATAACGACCCTACCAGGACTCGAACCTGGAATCCCCTGATTCGAAGTCAGATGCCTTATCCATTAGGCCACAGGGCCAGATGGCTTTATAAATTCATCTATAGTACTCATTTCTTTACCTATGTACATTCATTGTGTAAAATGACCCTACCAGGACTCGAACCTGGAATCCTCTGATTCGAAGTCAGATGCCTTATCCATTAGGCCACAGGGCCAGATGACTTGCAAGGTTCATCTATAGTATTCATTCCTTTACAAATGTACATTCTTTGTGTAAAACGACTCTACCAGGACTCGAACCTGGAATCCCCTGATTCGAAGTCAGATGCCTTATCCATTAGGCCACAGGGCCCGATGACTTTATAGGTTAATCTATAGTACTCATTCCTCTAATCTACATTCTTTGTGTAAAACGACCCTACCAGGACTCGAACCTAGAATCCCCTGATTCGAAGTCAGATGCCTTAGCCATTAGGCCACAGGGCCAGATGGCTTGATAGGTTCATCTATAGTATTCACTCCTTTACTAATGTACATTCTTTGTGTAAAACGACCCTACCAGGACTCGAACCTGGAATCCCCTGATTCGAAGTCAGATGCCTTATCCATTAAGCCACAGGGCAGATGACTTAATATGTTCATCGATAGTATTCATTCCTTTACTAATTAACATTCTTTGTGTAAAACGACGCTACCAGGACTCGAACCTGGAATCCCCTGATTCGAAGTCAGATGCCTTATCCATTAGGCCACAGGGCCAGATGACTTAATAGGTTCATCTATAGTATTCATTCCTCTAATCTACATTCTTTGAGTAAAATAACCCTACCAGGACTCGAACCTGGAATCCCCTGATTCGAAGTCAGATGCCAGATGCCTTATCCATTAGGCCTGAGGGCCAGATGACTTAATGTGTTCATCGATAGTATTGATTCCTTTACTAATGAACATTCTTTGTGTAAAACGAACCTATCAGGACTCGAACCTGGAATCCCCTGATTCGATGTCAGATGCCTTATCCATTAGGCCACAGGGCCAGATCACTTAATAGGTTCATCTATAGTATTCATTCCTCTAATCTACATTCTTTGTGTAAAATAACCCTACCAGGACTCGAACCTGGAATCCCCTGATTCGAAGTCAGATGCCTTATCCATTAGGCCACAGGGCCAGATGACTTGATATGTTCATCGATAGTATTCATTCCTTTACTAATGAACATTCTTTGTGTAAAACGACCCTACTAGGACTCGAACCTGGAATCCCCTGATTCGAAGTCAGATGCCTTATCCATCAGGCCACAGGGTCAGATGACTTTTTAGGTTCATCTATAGTACTCATTCCTCTAACTAATGTACATTCTTTGTGTAAAACGACCCTACCAGGACTCGAACCTGGAATCCCCTGATTCGAAGTCAGATGCCTTATCCATTAGGCCACAGGGCCAGATGACTTAATAAGTTCATCGATAGTATTCATTCCTTTACTAATGAACATTCTTTGTGTAAAACAACCCTACCAGGACTCGAACCTGGAATCCCCTGATTCGAAGTCAGATGCCTTATCCATTAAGCCACAGGGCCAGATGACTTAATATGTTCATCGATAGTATTCATTCCTTTACTAATGAACATTCTTTGTGTAAAATGACCCTACCAGGACTCGAACCTGGAATCCCCTGATTCGAAGTCAGATGCCTTATCCATTAGGCCACAGGGCCAGATGACTTTATAGGTTCATCTATAGTACTCATTCCTCTAACTAATGTACATTCTTTGTGTAAAACGACCCTACCAGGACTCGAACCTGGAATCCCCTGATTCGAAGTCAGATGCCTTATCCATTAGGCCACAGGGCCAGATGACTTAATGTGTTCATCGATAGTATTCATTGCTTTACTAATGAACATTCTTTGTGTACAACGACCCTACCAGGACTCGAACCTGGAATCCCCTGATTCGAAGTCAGATGCCTTATCCATTAAGCCACAGGGCCAGATGACTTAATATGTTCATCGATAGTATTCATTCCTTTACTAATGAACATTCTTTGTGTAAAATGACCCTACCAGGACTCGAACCTGGAATCCCCTGATTCGAAGTCAGATGCCTTATCCATTAGGCCACAGGGCCAGATGACTTTATAGGTTCATCTATAGTACTCATTCCTCTAACTAATGTACATTCTTTGTGTAAAACGACCCTACCAGGACTCAAACCTGGAATCCCCTGATTCGAAGTCAGATGCCTTATCCATTAGGCCACAGGGCCAGATGACTTAATAGGTTCATCTATAGTATTCATTCCTCTAATCTACATTCTTTGTGTAAAATAACCCGACCAGGACTCGAACCTGGAATCCCCTGATTCGAAATCAGATGCCTTATCCATCAGGCCACAGGGCCAGATGACTTTATAGGTTCATCGATAGTATTCATTCCTTTACTAATGAACATTCTTTGTGTAAAACGACCCCTACCAGGACTCGAACCTGGAATCCCCTGATTCGAAGTCACATGCCTTATCCATTAGGCCACAGGGCCAGATGACTTAATAAGTTCATCGATAGTATTCATTCCTTTACTAATGAACATTCTTTGTGTAAAAACACCCTACCAGGACTCGAACCTGGAATCCCCTGATTCGAAATCAGATGCCTTATCCATTGGGCTCCAGGGCCAGATGACTTGATAGGTTCATCTATAGTATTCATTCCTTTACTAATGAACATTCTTTGTGTAAAACAACCCTACCAGGACTCGAACCTGGAATCCCCTGATTCGAAGTCAGATGCCTTATCCATTAAGCCACAGGGCCAGATGACTTGATATGTTCATCGATAGTATTCATTCCTTTACTAATGAACATTCTTTGTGTAAAACGACCCTACCAGGACTCGAACCTGAAATCCCCTGATTCGAAGTCAGATGCCTTATCCATTAGGCCACAGGGCCAGATGACTTTATAGGTTCATCTATAGTACTCATTCCTCTAACTAATGTACATTCTTTGTGTAAAACGACCCTACCAGGACTCGAACCTGGAATTCCCTGATTCGAAGTCAGATGCCTTATCCATCAGGCCACAGGGCCAAATGACTTTATAGGTTCATCTATAGTACTCATTCCTCTAACTAATGTACATTCTTTGTGTAAAACGACCCTACCAGGACTCGAACCTTGAATCCCCTGATTCGAAGTCAGATGCCGTATCCATTAGGCCACAGGGCCAGATGACTTAATAGGTTCATCTATAGTATTCATTCCTCTAATCTACATTCTTTGTGTAAAATAACCCTACCAGGACTCGAACCTGGAATCCCCTGATTCGAAGTCAGATGCCTTATCCATTAGGCCACAGGACCAGATGACTTAATGTATTCATCGATAGTATTGATTCCTTTACTAATGAACATTCTTTCTGTAAAACGACCCTACCAGGACTCGAACCTGGAATCCCCTGATTCGAAGTCAGATGCCTTATCCATCAGGCCACAGGGCCAGATGACTTTATAGGTTCATCTATAGTACTCATTCCTCTAACTAATCTACATTCTTTGTGTAAAACGACCCTACCAGGACTCGAACCTGGAATCCTCTGATTCGAAGTCAGATGCCTTATTAATTAGGCCACAGGGCCAGATGACTTGATATGTTCATCGATAGTATTCATTCCTTTACTAATGAACATTCTTTGTGTAAAACGACCCTACCAGGACTCGAACCTGGAATCCCCTGATTCGAAATCAGATGCCTTATCCATTGGGCCCAAGGGCCAGATGACTTGATAGGTTCATCTATAGTATTCATTCCTCTAATCTACATTCTTTGTGTAAAATAACCCTACCAGGACTCGAACCTGGAATCCCCTGATTCGAAGTCAGATGCCTTATCCATTAGGCCACAGGGCCAGATTACTTAATATGTTCATCTTTAGTATTCATTCCTCTAACTATTGTACATTCTTTGTGTAAAACGACCCTACCAGGACTCGAACCTGGAATCCCCTGATTCGAAGTCAGATGCCTTATCCATTAGGCCACAGGGCCAGATGACTTTATAGGTTCATCTATAGTACTCATTCCTTTACTTATGTACTTTATTTGTGTAAAACAACCCTTCCAGGATTCGAACCTGGAATCCCCTGATACAAAGTCAGATACCTTATCTATTAGGCCACAGGGCCAGATGACTTAATAGGTTCATCTATAGTATTCATTCCTCCAACTAATGTATATTCTTTTTGTAAAACGACCCTACCAGGACTCGAACCTGGAATCCTTTGATTCGAAATTAGATGCCTTATCCATCGGGCCCCAGGGCCAGATGACTTAATAGGATTATTTACTTTACTCATTCCTTTAACTAATGTACTTTTTTGTGTATATCGACCCTGCCAGGACTCGAACCTGAAATCCCCTTATTCGAAGTCAGATAGCTTATCGATTAGGCCACAGGGCCAGATAACTCGATAGTTTCATCTATAGTATTCATTCCTTTAACTAATGTACATTCATTGTGTAAAAAGACCCTACCAGGACTCGAACCTGGAATCCCCTGATTCGAAGTCAGATGCCTTATCCATTAGGCCACAGGGCCAGATGACTTAATATTTTCATCTAGAGTTTTCATTCTTCTCACTGATGTACATTCTTTGTGTAAAACGACTCTACCAGGACTCCAACCTGGAATCCCCTGATTCGAAGTCACATGCCTTATCCATTAGGCCAAAGGGCCAGATGACTTGATAGGATCCTCTATAGTATTCACTCCTTTACTAATGTACATTCATTGTGTAAAACGACCCTACCAGGACTCGAACCTGGAATCCCCTGATTCGAAGTCAGATGCCTTATCCATTAGGCCACAGGACCAGATGACTTAATAGTTTCATCTATAGTATTCATTCCTCTTACTAATGTACATTCTTTGTGTAAAACGACCCTACCAGGACTCGAACCTGGAATCCGCTGATTCGAAGTCAGATGCCTTTTCCATTAGGCCACAGGGCCAGATGACTTAATAAGTTCATCGATAGTATTCATTCCTTAACTAAGGAACATTCTTTGTGTAAAACGACCCTACCAGGACTCGAACCTGGAATCCCCTGATTCGAAGTCAGATGCCTTATCCATCAGGCCACAGGGCCAGATGACTCTATAGGTTCATCTATAGTATTCATTCCTTTAACTAATGTACATTCTTTGTGTAAAACGACCCTACCAGGACTCGAACCTGGAATCCCCTGATTCGAAGTCAGATGCCTTATCCATTAGGCCACAGGGCCAGATGACTTAATAGGTTCATCTATAGTATTCATTCCTCTAACTAATGTACATTCTTTGTGTAAAACGACCCTACCAGGACTCGGACCTGGAATCCCCTGATTCGAAATCAGATGCCTTATCCATTCGGCCCCAGGGCCAGATGACTTTATAGGTTCATTTACTTAACTCATTCCTCTAACTAATGTACATTCTTTGTGTAAAACAACTCTACCAGGACTCGAACCTGGAATCCCCTGATTCGAAGTCAGATGCCTTATCCATTAGGCCACAGGGCCAGATGACTTTATAGGTTCATCTATAGTATTCACTCCTTTACTAATGTACATTCTTTGTGTGAAACGACTCTACCAGGACTCGAACCTTGAATCCCCTGATTCGAAGTCAGATGCCTTATCCATGAAGGCCACAGGGCCAGATGACTTTATAGGTTCATCTATAGTACTCATTCCTTTACCTATGTACATTCTTTGTGTAAAACGACCCTACCAGGACTCGAACCTGGAATCCCCTGATTCGAAGTCAGATGCCTTATCCATTAGGCCACAGGGCCAGACGACTTTATAGGTTCATCTATAGTACTCATTCCTTTACCTATGTACATTCATTGTGTAAAACGACCCTACCAGGACTCGAACCTGGAATCCCCTGATTCGAAGTCAGATGCCTTATCCATTGGGCCCCAGGGCCAGATGACTTTATAGGTTATTTACTTAACTCATTCCTCTAACTAATGTACATTCTTTGTGCAAAACGACCCTACCAGGACTCGAACCTGGAATCCCCTGATTCGAAGTCAGATGCCTTATCCATTAGGCCACAGGGCCAGATGACTTTATAGTTTCATCTATAGTATTCATTCCTCTAACTAAAGTACATTCTTTGTGTTAAACGACCATACCAGGACTCGAACTTGGAAGCCCCTGATTCGAAGTCAGATACCTTATCCATTAGGCGACAGGGCCAGATGACTTTATAGGTTCATCTATAGTACTCATTCCTCTAACTAATGTACTTTATTTGTGTAAAACGACCCTACCAGGACTCCAACCTGGAATTCCCTGATTCGAAGTCAGATGCCTTATCCATCAGGCCACAGGGCCAGATGACTTTATAGGTTCATCTATAGGACTCATTCCTCTAACTAATGTACATTCTTTGTGTAAAACGACCCTACCAGGACTCGAACCTTGAATCCCCTGATTCGAAGTCAGATGCCGTTTCCATTAGGCCACAGGGCCAGATGACTTAATAGGTTCATCTATAGTATTCATTCCTCTAATCTACATTCTTTGTGTAAAATAACCCTACCAGGACTCGAACCTGGAATCCCCTGATTCGAAGTCAGATGCCTTATCCATTAGGCCACAGGACCAGATGACTTAATGTATTCATCGATAGTATTGATTCCTTTACTAATGAACATTCTTTGTGAAAAACGACCCTACCAGGACTCGAACCTGGAATCCCCTGATTCGAAGTCAGATGCCTTATCCATCAGGCCACAGGGCCAGATGACTTTATAGGTTCATCTATAGTACTCATTCCTCTAACTAATCTACATTCTTTGTGTAAAACGACCCTACCAGGACTCGAACCTGGAATCCTCTGATTCGAAGTCAGATGCCTTATCAATTAGGCCACAGGGCCAGATGACTTGATATGTTCATCGATAGTATTCATTCCTTTTCTAATGAACATTCTTTGTGTAAAACGACCCTACCAGGACTCGAACCTGGAATCCCCTGATTCGAAATCAGATGCCTTATCCATTGGGCCCAAGGGCCAGATGACTTGATAGGTTCATCTATAGTATTCATTCCTCTAATCTACATTCTTTGTGTAAAATAACCCTACCAGGACTCGAACCTGGAATCCCCTGATTCGAAGTCAGATGCCTTATCCATTAGGCCACAGGGCCAGATTACTTAATATGTTCATCTTTAGTATTCATTCCTCTAACTCTTGTACATTCTTTGTGTAAAACGACCCTACCAGGACTCGAACCTGGAATCCCCTGATTCGAAGTCAGATGCCTTATCCATTAGGCCACAGGGCCAGATGACTTTATAGTTTCATCTATAGTTTTCATTCCTCTAACTAATGTACATTCTTTGTGTTAAACGAACCTACCAGGACTCGAACCTAGAATCCCCTGATTCGAAGTCAGATGCCTTATCCCTTAGGCCACAGGGCCAGATGACTTTATAGGTTCATCTATAGTACTCATTCCTTTACTTATGTACTTTATTTGTGTAAAACAACCCTTCCAGGATTCGAACCTGGAATCCCCTGATACAAAGTCAGATACCTTATCTATTAGGCCACAGGGCCAGATGACTTAATAGGTTCATCTATAGTATTCATTCCTCCAACTAATGTATATTCTTTTTGTAAAACGACCCTACCAGGACTCGAACCTGGAATCCTTTGATTCGAAGTTAGATGCCTTATTCATCGGGCCCCAGGGCCAGATGACTTAATAGGTTTATTTACTTTACTCATTCCTTTAACTAATGTACTTTTTTGTGTATATCGACCCTGCCAGGACTCGAACCTGGAATCCCCTTATTCGAAGTCAGATAGCTTATCGATTAGGCCACAGGGCCAGATAACTCGATAGTTTCATCTATAGTATTCATTCCTTTAACTAATGTACATTCATTGTGTAAAAAGACCCTACCAGGACTCGAACCTGGAATCCCCTGATTCGAAGTCAGATGCCTTATCCATTAGGCCACAGGGCCAGATGACTTAATATTTTCATCTAGAGTTTTCATTCTTCTCACTGATGTACATTCTTTGTGTAAAACGACTCTACCAGGACTCCAACCTGGAATCCCCTGATTCGAAGTCACATGCCTTATCCATTAGGCCAAAGGGCCAGATGACTTGATAGGATCCTCTATAGTATTCAGTCCTTTACTAATGTACATTCATTGTGTAAAACGACCCTACCAGGACTCGAACCTGGAATCCCCTGATTCGAAGTCAGATGCCTTATCCATTAGGCCACAGGGCCAGATGACTTAATAGTTTCATCTATAGTATTCATTCCTCTTACTAATGTACATTCTTTGTGTAAAACGACCCTACCAGGACTCGAACCTGGAATCCGCTGATTCGAAGTCAGATGCCTTATCCATTAGGCCACAGGGCCAGATGACTTAATAAGTTCATCGATAGTATTCATTCCTTAACTAAGGAACATTCTTTGTGTAAAACGACCCTACCAGGACTCGAACCTGGAATCCCCTGATTCGATGTCAGATGCCTTATCCATCAGGCCACAGGGCCAGATGACTCTATAGGTTCATCTATAGTATTCATTCCTTTAACTAATGTACATTCTTTGTGTAAAACGACCCTACCAGGACTCGAACCTGGAATCCCCTGATTCGAAGTCAGATGCCTTATCCATTAGGCCACAGGGCCAGATGACTTAATAGGTTCATCTATAGTATTCATTCCTTTAACTAATGTACATTCTTTGTGTAAAACGACCCTACCAGGACTCGAACCTGGAATCCCCTGATTCGAAGTCAGATGCCTTATCCATTAGGCCACAGGGCCAGATGACTTAATAGGTTCATCTATAGTATTCATTCCTCTAACTAATGTACATTCTTTGTGTAAAACGACCCTACCAGGACTCGGACCTGGAATCCCCTGATTCGAAATCAGATGCCTTATCCATTCGGCCCCAGGGCCAGATGACTTTATAGGTTCATTTACTTAACTCATTCCTCTAACTAAGGAACATTCTTTGTGTAAAACGACCCTACCAGGACTCGAACCTGGAATCCCCTGATTCGAAGTCAGATGCCTTATCCATTAGGCCACAGGGCCAGACGACTTTATAGGTTCATCTATAGTACTCATTCCTATACCTATGTACATTCATTGTGTAAAACGACCCTACCAGGACTCGAACCTGGAATCCCCTGATTCGAAGTCAGATGCCTTATCCATTGGGCCCCAGGGCCAGATGACTTTATAGGTTATTTACTTAACTCATTCCTCTAACTAATGTACATTCTTTGTGTAAAACGACCCTACCAGGACTCGAACCTGGAATCCCCTGATTCGAAGTCAGATGCCTTATCCATTAGGCCACAGGGCCAGATGACTTTATAGTTTCATCTATAGTATTCATTCCTCTAACTAAAGTACATTCTTTGTGTTAAACGACCATACCAGGACTCGAACTTGGAAGCCCCTGATTCGAAGTCAGATACCTTATCCATTAGGCGACAGGGCCAGATGACTTTATAGGTTCATCTATAGTACTCATTCCTTTACTTATGTACTTTATTTATGTAAAACAACCCTTCCAGGATTCGAACCTGGAATCCCCTGATACAAAGTCAGATACCTTATCTATTAGGCCACAGGGCCAGATGACTTAATAGGTTAACTATAGTATTCATTCCACCAACTAATGTATATTCTTTTTGTAAAACGACCCTACCAGGACTCGAACCTTGAATCCTATGATTCGAACATAGATGCCTTATCCATCGGGCCCCAGGGCCAGATGACTTAATAGGTTTATTTACTTTACTCATTCCTTTAACTAATGTACTTTTTTGTGTATATCGACCCTGCCAGGACTCGAACCTGGAATCCCCTGATTCGAAGTCAGATAGCTTATCGATTAGGCCACAGGGCCAGATAACTCGATAGTTTCATCTATAGTATTCATTCCTTTAACTAATGTACATTCTTTGTGTAAAACGACCCTACCAGGACTCGAACCTGGATTCCCCTTATTCGAAGTCAGATGCCCTATCCATTAGGCCACATGGCCAGATGACTTAATAGTTTCATCTATAGTATTCACTCCTTTACTAATGTACATTCATTGTGTAAAACGACCCTACCAGGATTTGAACCTTGAATACCCTGATTCGAAGTCAGATGCCTCATCCATTAGGCCACAGGGCCAGATGACTTAATAGTTTCACCTATAGTATTCATTCCTCTCACTAATGTACATTCTTTGTGTAAAACGACCCTACCAGGACTCGAACCTGGAATCCCCTGATTCGAAGTCAGATGCCTTATCCATTAAGCCACAGGGCCACATGACTTAACATGTTCATCGATAGTATTCATTCCTTTATTAATGAACATTCTTTGTGTAAAACGACTCTACCAGAACTCGAACCTGGAGTCCCCTGATTCGAAGTCAGATGCCTTATCCATCAAGCCACAGGGCCAGATGACTTTATAGGTTCATCTATAGTAATCATTCCTCTAACTAATGTACATTCCTTATGTAAAACGATCCTACCAGGACTCGAACCTGGAATCCCCTGATTCGAAGTCAGATGCCTATCCATTAGGCCACAGGGCCAGATGACTTAATAGGTTCATCTATAATATTCATTCCTCTAATCTACATTCTTTGTGTAAAACAACCCTACCAGGACTCGAACCTGGAATCCCCTGATTCGAAGTCAGATGCCTTATCCATTAGGCCACAGGGCCAGATGACTTATTAGTTTCATCTATAGTATTCATTCCTCTAACTAATGTACATTCTTTGTGTAAAACAACTCTACCAGGACTTGAACCTGGAATTCTCTGATTCGAAGTCAGATGCCTTATCCATTAGGCCATAGAGCCAGACGATTTAATAGGTTCATCTATAGTATTCACTCCTTTACTAATGTACATTCATTGTGTAAAACGACCCTACCAGGACTCGAACCTGGAATCCCCTGATTCGAAGTCAGATGCCTATCCATTAGGCCACAGGGCCAGATGACTTAATAGGTTCATCTATAGTATTCATTCCTCTAATCTACATTCTTTGTGTAAAATGACCCTACCAGGACTCAAACCTGGAATCCCCTGATTCGAAGTCAGATGCCTTATCCATTAAGCCACAGGGCCAGATGACTTAATATGTTCATCGATAGTATTCATTCCTTTACTAATGTACATTCTTTGTGTAAAACGACTCTACCAGAACTCGAACCTGGAATCCCCTGATTCGAAGTCAGATGCCTTATCCATGAAGGCCACAGGGCCAGATGATTTTATAGGTTCATCTATAGTACTCATTGCTCTAACTAATGTACATTCTTTGTGTGAAACGACTCTACCAGGACTCGAACCTGGAATCCCCTGATTCGAAGTCAGATGCCTTATCCATCAGGCCACAGGGCCAGATGATTTTATAGGTTCATCTAAAGTACTCATTGCTCTAACTAATGTACATTCTTTGTGTGAAACGACTCTACCAGGACTCGAACCTTGAATCCCCTGATTCGAAGTCAGATGCCTTATCCATGAAGGCCACAGGGCCAGATGACTTTATAGTTTCATCTATAGTATTCATTCCTCTAACTAAAGTACATTCTTTATGTTAAACGACCCTACCAGGACGCCAACCTGGAAGCCCCTGATTCGAAGTCAGATGCCTTATCCATTAGGCCACAGGGCCAGATGGCTTGATAGGTTCATCTATAGTATTCACTCCTTTACTAATGTACATTCTTTGTGTGAAACGACTCTACAAGGACTCGAACCTTGAATCCCCTGATTCGAAGTCAGATGCCTTATCCATGAAGGCCACAGGGCCAGATGACTTTATAGGTTCATCTATAGTACTCATTCCTTTACCTATGTACATTCTTTGTGTAAAACGACCCTACCAGGACTCGAACCTGGAATCCCCTGATTCGAAGTCAGATGCCTTATCCATTAGGCCACAGGGCCAAACGACTTTATAGGTTCATCTATAGTACTCATTCCTTTACCTATGTACATTCATTGTGTAAAACGACCCTACCAGGACTCGAACCTGGAATCCCCTGATTCGATGTCAGATGCCTTATCCATCAGGCCACAGGGCCAGATGACTCTATAGGTTCATCTATAGTATTCATTCCTTTAACTAATGTACATTCTTTGTGTAAAACGACCCTACCAGGACTCGAACCTGGAATCCCCTGATTCGAAATCAGATGCCTTATCCATTAGGCCACAGGGCCAGATGACTTAAAGTGCCTCTTCACCTTTTTTTTTTCTTTGCGTAATTTGATAGAGCTCGATGCGCTGATTTTGAAGCAAAAAAAATTTTTACGATCAGAGTTGTGGTTGCTGAGTTATGATCTCTCAAAGTCGTGAAATTCGGGGTTTTTCGTAAAAAACGATGTTACATATAGGCGTTGGCCGAGGGCGGGGCGTGACGTCATAGTAGGAACCCAATTTTTTTTCCATACTGAAGCCTTATAATAAAAAAATAGTTTAAAAATAGTAAAAATAGAGATATATGCATGAAAATTTGTTTGCATGGACAGTTTGATGCGCGCAAGACGACAGGGTACTTTTTATTCTCAAATGTACCCCCATTCTATTTTTAGAATGGGGTACAATGCTCTATTGTTCTATATCTCTAAAGTTCTCAATGCAATTAACTTTGCTCAGCTTATCAACACAACAATGAAACTTGGTACTTATACGCAATTGGATGCGCAGAAAAAGATGAACTGTCAGCCTTCTTCAAGCTGTGCCCCCTATTGCTATTTTTAGAATGGGGTACTAGTTCCCAGGTCTCTAAAGTAATGATTCTATAACTATGCTTAGCAATGAGATAGAGCAATGAAACTTGGTATTTTGGCGCAACGTGATGCCTGGAAAGAGATGAACTCTCAGCCCTCTTCAAGCTGTGCCCCCTATTGCTATTTTTAGAATGGGGCACTAGTTCCCATGTCCCTGAAGTAATGATTCTATAACTATGCCTAGCAATGAGATAGAGCAATGAAACTTGGTACTTATACGCAATGCGATGCAAAGAAAAAGATGAACTGTCAGCCTTCTTCAAGCTGTGCCCCCTATTGCTATTTTTAGAATGGGGCACTAGTTCCCATGTCCCTGAAGTAATGATTCTAGAACTATGCCTAGCAATGAGATAGAGCAATGAAACTTGGTACTTATACGCAATGCGATGCAAAGAAAAAGATGAACTGTCAGCCTTCTTCAAGCTGTGCCCCCTATTGCTATTTTTAGAATGGGGCACTAGTTCCCATGTCCCTGAAGTAATGATTCTATAACTATGCCTAGCAATGAGATAGAGCAATGAAACTTGGTACTTATACGCAATGCGATGCAAAGAAAAAGATCAACTGTCAGCCTTCTTCAAGCTGTGCCCCCTATTGCTATTTTTAGAATGGGGCACTAGTTCCCATGTCCCTGAAGTAATGAATCTATAACTTTACTTAGCAATTAGATACAGCAATGAAACTTAGTACTTATACGCAATGCGATGCGCAGAAAAAGATGAAGCCATCTTCAAACTGTGCCCCCTATTGCTATTTTTAGAATGGGGTACTACTAGTTTCCAGGTCCCTGAAGTAATAATTCTGTAACTTTGCTTAGCAATGAGATACAGCAATGAAACTTGGTATTCATAAGCAATAGGAAACAACTGAATAGTTATAGATTGTCCAAAGAATAAATAATACTAAGTAAAAATAAAGTCCACTAATACATTTATTACTGCATAGAATTAATACATTTAATCTGAGTCAATTGCTGCTTCCTTGATATAACCAGTCAGTTTGCCTGCTTCAACTGGAAGTGCTATTCGAATTGCTGTATATGCACAGGCAGATAGTGGGATTCTTTTATTCCTTCCCAAGTATCCATGCATCAGACGGATGAATTCACGATAGGATACACTTTGTAGAAATCTATAATGATAGATTGATATTCGATAAACTAGTGCAGTGAATTTAAGATACATATTGCTTGCCCTAGAGAAAAAAAAGGTATAAGTTTATTAGGAAAATCAAAAAATGGTAACCAGTTAGCAAAAGATTCCTGAAACTTATAGAAGACAGGCCCGGCGCAGGGGCTCTTCAGAGTTGGTCTGGTTCAAGCTAAACCTCTTGTGCCCGGGGCCATACCCCGTGAATATTCCGAAAGCTACCGTAAAAATCGAATGTTCTAAAAACCAATATCATTTTTGACAAAAGGGATGTTTTGGCCCAAAAGTTGGTCGAGCCAACACTGCACCAACCGGACCGATTCTGCCAGGCCTGGAAGAGGCAGATGAACATAAATTTTATAGTTGGCACTAGCCCGAAGACAATTCTAAATTTGAAATTCAAGAATGTATGATAAAAGCAGTTAAATGATTATGTTAGGCTAGGGTGATGGTTGGTACTTACTGTCTTTCATGGCGTTTTAAACAAATAACATATAGAAAGGTTGCAGAGAAGATAGGTGGTTCTAAAAAGTGCTTCTTAACTCCAGTTTGATCACTGAAGCTCCTTCAAAAGTTTGGAATTCTAATTTGTACCTGCCTTACACTTTCTTATCTCTACCTACTTTGATGAATTGTTTATTGGTGAAGAAATTAATTATATCAGAAACAGAGGAAAAAGACTGGCCTATTAAAAGGCCTTAGCCTACTTACCAAGACGCCACAGGCTCTATCTCCTCAAATCGCCTGTTCAATTCATTGTCTTTTTCTAACTCTTTCTCCACTTCCTTTCGTAATTGACGATGGACTGCTCGTCTGCGATGAGGTCGAACTGATGTAGGCCATCATCATCAGCACAACTACTGGTTTCAACAGCGCTCTTGGTTGAATTATTTGCCCGAAGAAACTCTCTTCCTTCTTCTACGCTTCTACAGCATATTCTGAGTTGCTCGAATCCTAAAAGTTGTTTTCTTCAGAGGAAGACATCGCGAAAAAGATAGGCCTAGCAGTTGACAGACCTGATAATCGTCGAAAGAGAGTAAAAACATTGCGGGGCAGCGCCTGCGTGACAGTTGATCATGTGATTGTGGTCGGCATGCGCCTTACCACTATGACATCAGAGATTCCCTCGTTCCCAGACTGCTCGTGTAACACCACGATGGGGCACAAAACTGCCCCTAGCTCAACAAATACACCTCTGATTGCAAAAATTTTTTCATTCTCGAAATCAGCGCATTTAGATCTATCGAATGACGTGAAGTCAAAAAAAAGGTGAAGAGGCACTTTAATAGGTTCATCTATAGTATTCATTCCTCTAACTAATGTACATTCTTTGTGTAAAACGACCCTACCAGGACTTGGACCTGGAATCCCCTGATTCGAAATCAGATGCCTTATCCATTCGGCCCCAGGGCCAGATGACTTTATAGGTTCATTTACTTAACTCATTCCTCTAACTAATGTACATTCTTTGTGTAAAACAACTCTACCAGGACTCGAACCTGGAATCCCCTGATTCGAAGTCAGATGCCTTATCCATTAGGCCACAGGGCCAGATGACTTTATAGGTTCATCTATAGTATTCACTCCTTTACTAATGTACATTCTTTGTGTGAAACGACTCTACCAGGACTCGAACCTTGAATCCCCTGATTCGAAGTCAGATGCCTTATCCATGAAGGCCACAGGGCCAGATGACTTTATAGGTTCATCTATAGTACTCATTCCTTTACCTATGTACATTCTTTGTGTAAAACGACCCTACCAGGACTCGAACCTGGAATCCCCTGATTCGAAGTCAGATGCCTTATCCATTAGGCCACAGGGCCAGACGACTTTATAGGTTCATCTATAGTACTCATTCCTTTACCTATGTACATTCATTGTGTAAAACGACCCTACCAGGACTCGAACCTGGAATCCCCTGATTCGAAGTCAGATGCCTTATCCATTGGGCCCCAGGGCCAGATGACTTTATAGGTTATTTACTTAACTCATTCCTCTAACTAATGTACATTCTTTGTGCAAAACGACCCTACCAGGACTCGAACCTGGAATCCCCTGATTCGAAGTCAGATGCCTTATCCATTAGGCCACAGGGCCAGATGACTTTATAGTTTCATCTATAGTATTCATTCCTCTAACTAAAGTACATTCTTTGTGTTAAACGACCATACCAGGACTCGAACTTGGAAGCCCCTGATTCGAAGTCAGATACCTTATCCATTAGGCGACAGGGCCAGATGACTTTATAGGTTCATCTATAGTACTCATTCCTCTAACTAATGTACTTTATTTGTGTAAAACGACCCTACCAGGACTCCAACCTGGAATTCCCTGATTCGAAGTCAGATGCCTTATCCATCAGGCCACAGGGCCAGATGACTTTATAGGTTCATCTATAGGACTCATTCCTCTAACTAATGTACATTCTTTGTGTAAAACGACCCTACCAGGACTCGAACCTTGAATCCCCTGATTCGAAGTCAGATGCCGTATCCATTAGGCCACAGGGCCAGATGACTTAATAGGTTCATCTATAGTATTCATTCCTCTAATCTACATTCTTTGTGTAAAATAACCCTACCAGGACTCGAACCTGGAATCCCCTGATTCGAAGTCAGATGCCTTATCCATTAGGCCACAGGACCAGATGACTTAATGTATTCATCGATAGTATTGATTCCTTTACTAATGAACATTCTTTGTGAAAAACGACCCTACCAGGACTCGAACCTGGAATCCCCTGATTCGAAGTCAGATGCCTTATCCATCAGGCCACAGGGCCAGATGACTTTATAGGTTCATCTATAGTACTCATTCCTCTAACTAATCTACATTCTTTGTGTAAAACGACCCTACCAGGACTCGAACCTGGAATCCTCTGATTCGAAGTCAGATGCCTTATCAATTAGGCCACAGGGCCAGATGACTTGATATGTTCATCGATAGTATTCATTCCTTTTCTAATGAACATTCTTTGTGTAAAACGACCCTACCAGGACTCGAACCTGGAATCCCCTGATTCGAAATCAGATGCCTTATCCATTGGGCCCAAGGGCCAGATGACTTGATAGGTTCATCTATAGTATTCATTCCTCTAATCTACATTCTTTGTGTAAAATAACCCTACCAGGACTCGAACCTGGAATCCCCTGATTCGAAGTCAGATGCCTTATCCATTAGGCCACAGGGCCAGATTACTTAATATGTTCATCTTTAGTATTCATTCCTCTAACTCTTGTACATTCTTTGTGTAAAACGACCCTACCAGGACTCGAACCTGGAATCCCCTGATTCGAAGTCAGATGCCTTATCCATTAGGCCACAGGGCCAGATGACTTTATAGTTTCATCTATAGTATTCATTCCTCTAACTAATGTGCATTCTTTGTGTTAAACGAACCTACCAGGACTCGAACCTAGAATCCCCTGATTCGAAGTCAGATGCCTTATCCCTTAGGCCACAGGGCCAGATGACTTTATAGGTTCATCTATAGTACTCATTCCTTTACTTATGTACTTTATTTGTGTAAAACAACCCTTCCAGGATTCGAACCTGGAATCCCCTGATACAAAGTCAGATACCTTATCTATTAGGCCACAGGGCCAGATGACTTAATAGGTTCATCTATAGTATTCATTCCTCCAACTAATGTATATTCTTTTTGTAAAACGACCCTACCAGGACTCGAACCTGGAATCCTTTGATTCGAAGTTAGATGCCTTATTCATCGGGCCCCAGGGCCAGATGACTTAATAGGTTTATTTACTTTACTCATTCCTTTAACTAATGTACTTTTTTGTGTATATCGACCCTGCCAGGACTCGAACCTGGAATCCCCTTATTCGAAGTCAGATAGCTTATCGATTAGGCCACAGGGCCAGATAACTCGATAGTTTCATCTATAGTATTCATTCCTTTAACTAATGTACATTCATTGTGTAAAAAGACCCTACCAGGACTCGAACCTGGAATCCCCTGATTCGAAGTCAGATGCCTTATCCATTAGGCCACAGGGCCAGATGACTTAATATTTTCATCTAGAGTTTTCATTCTTCTCACTGATGTACATTCTTTGTGTAAAACGACTCTACCAGGACTCCAACCTGGAATCCCCTGATTCGAAGTCACATGCCTTATCCATTAGGCCAAAGGGCCAGATGACTTGATAGGATCCTCTATAGTATTCAGTCCTTTACTAATGTACATTCATTGTGTAAAACGACCCTACCAGGACTCGAACCTGGAATCCCCTGATTCGAAGTCAGATGCCTTATCCATTAGGCCACAGGGCCAGATGACTTAATAGTTTCATCTATAGTATTCATTCCTCTTACTAATGTACATTCTTTGTGTAAAACGACCCTACCAGGACTCGAACCTGGAATCCGCTGATTCGAAGTCAGATGCCTTATCCATTAGGCCACAGGGCCAGATGACTTAATAAGTTCATCGATAGTATTCATTCCTTAACTAAGGAACATTCTTTGTGTAAAACGACCCTACCAGGACTCGAACCTGGAATCCCCTGATTCGATGTCAGATGCCTTATCCATCAGGCCACAGGGCCAGATGACTCTATAGGTTCATCTATAGTATTCATTCCTTTAACTAATGTACATTCTTTGTGTAAAACGACCCTACCAGGACTCGAACCTGGAATCCCCTGATTCGAAGTCAGATGCCTTATCCATTAGGCCACAGGGCCAGATGACTTAATAGGTTCATCTATAGTATTCATTCCTTTAACTAATGTACATTCTTTGTGTAAAACGACCCTACCAGGACTCGAACCTGGAATCCCCTGATTCGAAGTCAGATGCCTTATCCATTAGGCCACAGGGCCAGATGACTTAATAGGTTCATCTATAGTATTCATTCCTCTAACTAATGTACATTCTTTGTGTAAAACGACCCTACCAGGACTCGGACCTGGAATCCCCTGATTCGAAATCAGATGCCTTATCCATTCGGCCCCAGGGCCAGATGACTTTATAGGTTCATTTACTTAACTCATTCCTCTAACTAAGGAACATTCTTTGTGTAAAACGACCCTACCAGGACTCGAACCTGGAATCCCCTGATTCGAAGTCAGATGCCTTATCCATTAGGCCACAGGGCCAGACGACTTTATAGGTTCATCTATAGTACTCATTCCTATACCTATGTACATTCATTGTGTAAAACGACCCTACCAGGACTCGAACCTGGAATCCCCTGATTCGAAGTCAGATGCCTTATCCATTGGGCCCCAGGGCCAGATGACTTTATAGGTTATTTACTTAACTCATTCCTCTAACTAATGTACATTCTTTGTGTAAAACGACCCTACCAGGACTCGAACCTGGAATCCCCTGATTCGAAGTCAGATGCCTTATCCATTAGGCCACAGGGCCAGATGACTTTATAGTTTCATCTATAGTATTCATTCCTCTAACTAAAGTACATTCTTTGTGTTAAACGACCATACCAGGACTCGAACTTGGAAGCCCCTGATTCGAAGTCAGATACCTTATCCATTAGGCGACAGGGCCAGATGACTTTATAGGTTCATCTATAGTACTCATTCCTTTACTTATGTACTTTATTTATGTAAAACAACCCTTCCAGGATTCGAACCTGGAATCCCCTGATACAAAGTCAGATACCTTATCTATTAGGCCACAGGGCCAGATGACTTAATAGGTTAACTATAGTATTCATTCCACCAACTAATGTATATTCTTTTTGTAAAACGACCCTACCAGGACTCGAACCTTGAATCCTATGATTCGAACATAGATGCCTTATCCATCGGGCCCCAGGGCCAGATGACTTAATAGGTTTATTTACTTTACTCATTCCTTTAACTAATGTACTTTTTTGTGTATATCGACCCTGCCAGGACTCGAACCTGGAATCCCCTGATTCGAAGTCAGATAGCTTATCGATTAGGCCACAGGGCCAGATAACTCGATAGTTTCATCTATAGTATTCATTCCTTTAACTAATGTACATTCTTTGTGTAAAACGACCCTACCAGGACTCGAACCTGGATTCCCCTTATTCGAAGTCAGATGCCCTATCCATTAGGCCACATGGCCAGATGACTTAATAGTTTCATCTATAGTATTCACTCCTTTACTAATGTACATTCATTGTGTAAAACGACCCTACCAGGATTTGAACCTTGAATACCCTGATTCGAAGTCAGATGCCTCATCCATTAGGCCACAGGGCCAGATGACTTAATAGTTTCACCTATAGTATTCATTCCTCTCACTAATGTACATTCTTTGTGTAAAACGACCCTACCAGGACTCGAACCTGGAATCCCCTGATTCGAAGTCAGATGCCTTATCCATTAAGCCACAGGGCCACATGACTTAACATGTTCATCGATAGTATTCATTCCTTTATTAATGAACATTCTTTGTGTAAAACGACTCTACCAGAACTCGAACCTGGAGTCCCCTGATTCGAAGTCAGATGCCTTATCCATCAAGCCACAGGGCCAGATGACTTTATAGGTTCATCTATAGTAATCATTCCTCTAACTAATGTACATTCCTTATGTAAAACGATCCTACCAGGACTCGAACCTGGAATCCCCTGATTCGAAGTCAGATGCCTTATCCATTAGGCCACAGGGCCAGATGACTTATTAGTTTCATCTATAGTATTCATTCCTCTAACTAATGTACATTCTTTGTGTAAAACAACTCTACCAGGACTTGAACCTGGAATTCTCTGATTCGAAGTCAGATGCCTTATCCATTAGGCCATAGAGCCAGACGATTTAATAGGTTCATCTATAGTATTCACTCCTTTACTAATGTACATTCATTGTGTAAAACGACCCTACCAGGACTCGAACCTGGAATCCCCTGATTCGAAGTCAGATGCCTATCCATTAGGCCACAGGGCCAGATGACTTAATAGGTTCATCTATAGTATTCATTCCTCTAATCTACATTCTTTGTGTAAAATGACCCTACCAGGACTCAAACCTGGAATCCCCTGATTCGAAGTCAGATGCCTTATCCATTAAGCCACAGGGCCAGATGACTAAATATGTTCATCGATAGTATTCATTCCTTTACTAATGTACATTCTTTGTGTAAAACGACTCTACCAGAACTCGAACCTGGAATCCCCTGATTCGAAGTCAGATGCCTTATCCATTAGGCCACAGGGCCAGATGACTTAATAGGTTCATCTATAGTATTCATTCCTCTAACTAATGTACATTCTTTGTGTAAAACGACCCTACCAGGACTCGGACCTGGAATCCCCTGATTCGAAATCAGATGCCTTATCCATTCGGCCCCAGGGCCAGATGACTTTATAGGTTCATTTACTTAACTCATTCCTCTAACTAAGGAACATTCTTTGTGTAAAACGACCCTACCAGGACTCGAACCTGGAATCCCCTGATTCGAAGTCAGATGCCTTATCCATTAGGCCACAGGGCCAGACGACTTTATAGGTTCATCTATAGTACTCATTCCTATACCTATGTACATTCATTGTGTAAAACGACCCTACCAGGACTCGAACCTGGAATCCCCTGATTCGAAGTCAGATGCCTTATCCATTGGGCCCCAGGGCCAGATGACTTTATAGGTTATTTACTTAACTCATTCCTCTAACTAATGTACATTCTTTGTGTAAAACGACCCTACCAGGACTCGAACCTGGAATCCCCTGATTCGAAGTCAGATGCCTTATCCATTAGGCCACAGGGCCAGATGACTTTATAGTTTCATCTATAGTATTCATTCCTCTAACTAAAGTACATTCTTTGTGTTAAACGACCATACCAGGACTCGAACTTGGAAGCCCCTGATTCGAAGTCAGATACCTTATCCATTAGGCGACAGGGCCAGATGACTTTATAGGTTCATCTATAGTACTCATTCCTTTACTTATGTACTTTATTTATGTAAAACAACCCTTCCAGGATTCGAACCTGGAATCCCCTGATACAAAGTCAGATACCTTATCTATTAGGCCACAGGGCCAGATGACTTAATAGGTTAACTATAGTATTCATTCCACCAACTAATGTATATTCTTTTTGTAAAACGACCCTACCAGGACTCGAACCTTGAATCCTATGATTCGAACATAGATGCCTTATCTATCGGGCCCCAGGGCCAGATGACTTAATAGGTTTATTTACTTTACTCATTCCTTTAACTAATGTACTTTTTTGTGTATATCGACCCTGCCAGGACTCGAACCTGGAATCCCCTGATTCGAAGTCAGATAGCTTATCGATTAGGCCACAGGGCCAGATAACTCGATAGTTTCATCTATAGTATTCATTCCTTTAACTAATGTACATTCTTTGTGTAAAACGACCCTACCAGGACTCGAACCTGGATTCCCCTTATTCGAAGTCAGATGCCCTATCCATTAGGCCACATGGCCAGATGACTTAATAGTTTCATCTATAGTATTCACTCCTTTACTAATGTACATTCATTGTGTAAAACGACCCTACCAGGATTTGAACCTTGAATACCCTGATTCGAAGTCAGATGCCTCATCCATTAGGCCACAGGGCCAGATGACTTAATAGTTTCACCTATAGTATTCATTCCTCTCACTAATGTACATTCTTTGTGTAAAACGACCCTACCAGGACTCGAACCTGGAATCCCCTGATTCGAAGTCAGATGCCTTATCCATTAAGCCACAGGGCCACATGACTTAACATGTTCATCGATAGTATTCATTCCTTTATTAATGAACATTCTTTGTGTAAAACGACTCTACCAGAACTCGAACCTGGAGTCCCCTGATTCGAAGTCAGATGCCTTATCCATCAAGCCACAGGGCCAGATGACTTTATAGGTTCATCTATAGTAATCATTCCTCTAACTAATGTACATTCCTTATGTAAAACGATCCTACCAGGACTCGAACCTGGAATCCCCTGATTCGAAGTCAGATGCCTTATCCATTAGGCCACAGGGCCAGATGACTTATTAGTTTCATCTATAGTATTCATTCCTCTAACTAATGTACATTCTTTGTGTAAAACAACTCTACCAGGACTTGAACCTGGAATTCTCTGATTCGAAGTCAGATGCCTTATCCATTAGGCCATAGAGCCAGACGATTTAATAGGTTCATCTATAGTATTCACTCCTTTACTAATGTACATTCATTGTGTAAAACGACCCTACCAGGACTCGAACCTGGAATCCCCTGATTCGAAGTCAGATGCCTATCCATTAGGCCACAGGGCGAGATGACTTAATAGGTTCATCTATAGTATTCATTCCTCTAATCTACATTCTTTGTGTAAAATGACCCTACCAGGACTCAAACCTGGAATCCCCTGATTCGAAGTCAGATGCCTTATCCATTAAGCCACAGGGCCAGATGACTAAATATGTTCATCGATAGTATTCATTCCTTTACTAATGTACATTCTTTGTGTAAAACGACTCTACCAGAACTCGAACCTGGAATCCCCTGATTCGAAGTCAGATGCCTTATCCATGAAGGCCACAGGGCCAGATGATTTTATAGGTTCATCTATAGTACTCATTGCTCTAACTAATGTACATTCTTTGTGTGAAACGACTCTACCAGGACTCGAACCTGGAATCCCCTGATTCGAAGTCAGATGCCTTATCCATCAGGCCACAGGGCCAGATGATTTTATAGGTTCATCTATAGTACTCATTGCTCTAACTAATGTACATTCTTTGTGTGAAACGACTCTACCAGGACTCGAACCTTGAATCCCCTGATTCGAAGTCAGATGCCTTATCCATGAAGGCCACAGGGCCAGATGACTTTATAGTTTCATCTATAGTATTCATTCCTCTAACTAAAGTACATTCTTTATGTTAAACGACCCTACCAGGACTCGAACCTGGAAGCCCCTGATTCGAAGTCAGATGCCTTATCCATTAGGCCACAGGGCCAGATGGCTTGATAGGTTCATCTATAGTATTCACTCCTTTACTAATGTACATTCTTTGTGTGAAACGACTCTACAAGGACTCGAACCTTGAATCCCCTGATTCGAAGTCAGATGCCTTATCCATGAAGGCCACAGGGCCAGATGACTTTATAGGTTCATCTATAGTACTCATTCCTTTACCTATGTACATTCTTTGTGTAAAACGACCCTACCAGGACTCGAACCTGGAATCCCCTGATTCGAAGTCAGATGCCTTATCCATTAGGCCACAGGGCCAAACGACTTTATAGGTTCATCTATAGTACTCATTCCTTTACCTATGTACATTCATTGTGTAAAACGACCCTACCAGGACTCGAACCTGGAATCCCCTGATTCGATGTCAGATGCCTTATCCATCAGGCCACAGGGCCAGATGACTCTATAGGTTCATCTATAGTATTCATTCCTTTAACTAATGTACATTCTTTGTGTAAAACGACCCTACCAGGACTCGAACCTGGAATCCCCTGATTCGAAGTCAGATGCCTTATCCATTAGGCCACAGGGCCAGATGACTTTATAGGTTCATTTACTTAACTCATTCTTCTAACTTATGTACATTCTTTGTGTAAAACAACTCTACCAGGACTCGAACCTGGAATCCCCTGATTCGAAGTCAGATGCCTTATCCATTAGGCCACAGGGCCAGATGACTTTATAGGTTCATCTATAGTATTCACTCCTTTACTAATGTACATTCTTTGTGTGAAACGACTCTACCAGGACTCGAACCTTGAATCCCCTGATTCGAAGTCAGATGCCTTATCCATGAAGGCCACAGGGCCAGATGACTTTATAGGTTCATCTATAGTACTCATTCCTTTACCTATGTACATTCTTTGTGTAAAACGACCCTACCAGGACTCGAACCTGGAATCCCCTGATTCGAAGTCAGATGCCTTATCCATTAGGCCACAGGGCCAGACGACTTTATAGGTTCATCTATAGTACTCATTCCTTTACCTATGTACATTCATTGTGTAAAACGACCCTACCAGGACTCGAACCTGGAATCCCCTGATTCGAAGTCAGATGCCTTATCCATTGGGCCCCAGGGCCAGATGACTTTATAGGTTATTTACTTAACTCATTCCTCTAACTAATGTACATTCTTTGTGTAAAACGACCCTACCAGGACTCGAACCTGGAATCCCCTGATTCGAAGTCAGATGCCTTATCCATTAGGCCACAGGGCCAGATGACTTTATAGTTTCATCTATAGTATTCATTCCTCTAACTAAAGTACATTCTTTGTGTTAAACGACCATACCAGGACTCGAACTTGGAAGCCCCTGATTCGAAGTCAGATACCTTATCCATTAGGCGACCAGGCCAGATGACTTTATAGGTTCATCTATAGTACTGATTCCTTTACTTATGTACTTTATTTGTGTAAAACAACCCTTCCAGGATTCGAACCTGGAATCCCCTGATACAAAGTCAGATACCTTATCTATTAGGCCACAGGGCCAGATGACTTAATAGGTTTATCTATAGTATTCATTCCACCAACTAATGTATATTCTTTTTGTAAAACGACCCTACCAGGACTCGAACCTTGAATCCTATGATTCGAACATAGATGCCTTATCCATCGGGCCCCAGGGCCAGATGACTTAATAGGTTTATTTACTTTACTCATTCCTTTAACTAATGTACTTTTTTGTGTATATCGACCCTGCCAGGACTCGAACCTGGAATCCCCTGATTCGAAGTCAGATAGCTTATCGATTAGGCCACAGGGACACATGACTTAACATGTTCATCGATAGTATTCATTCCTTTATTAATGAACATTCTTTGTGTAAAACGACTCTACCAGAACTCGAACCTGGAGTCCCCTGATTCGAAGTCAGATGCCTTATCCATCAAGCCACAGGGACAGATGACTTTATAGGTTCATCTATAGTAATCATTCCTCTAACTAATGTACATTCCTTATGTAAAACAACCCTACCAGGACTCGAACCTGGAATCCCCTGATTCGAAGTCAGATGCCTTATCCATTAGGCCACAGGGCCAGATGACTTAATAGTTTCATCTATAGTATTCATTCCTCTAACTAATGTACATTCTTTGTGTAAAACAACTCTACCAGGACTCGAACCTGGAATTCCCTGATTCGAAGTCAGATGCCTTATCCATTAGGCCATAGAGCCAGACGATTTAATAGGTTCATCTATAGTATTCACTCCTTTACTAATGTACATTCATTGTGTAAAACGATCCTACCAGGACTCGAACCTGGAATCCCCTGATTCGAAGTCAGATGCCTATCCATTAGGCCACAGGGCCAGATGACTTAATAGGTTCATCTATAGTATTCATTCCTCTAATCTACATTCTTTGTGTAAAATGACCCTACCAGGACTCAAACCTGGAATCCCCTGATTCGAAGTCAGATGCCTTATCCATTAAGCCACAGGGCCAAAAGACTTAAAATGTTCATCGATAGTATTAATTCCTTTACTAATGTACATTCTTTGTGTAAAACGACTCTACCAGAACTCGAACCTGGAATCCCCTGATTCGAAGTCAGATGCCTTATCCATGAAGGCCACAGGGCCAGATGACTTTATAGGTTCATCTATAGTACTCATTCCTTTACCTATGTACATTCTTTATGTAAAACGACCCTACCAGGACTCGAACCTGGAATCCCCTGATTCGAAGTCAGATGCCTTATCCATCAGGCCACAGGGCCAGACTATTTTATAGGTTCATCTATAGTACTCATTGCTCTAACTAATGTACATTCTTTGTGTGAAACGACTCTACCAGGACTCGAACCTTGAATCCCCTGATTCGAAGTCAGATGCCTTATCCATGAAGGCCACAGGGCCAGATGACTTTATAGTTTCATCTATAGTATTCATTCCTCTAACTAAAGTACATTCTTTGTGTTAAACGACCCTACCAGGACTCGAACCTGGAAGCCCCTGATTCGAAGTCAGATGCCTTATCCATTAGGCCACAGGGCCAGATGGCTTGATAGGTTCATCTATAGTATTCACTCCTTTACTAATGTACATTCTTTGTGTGAAACGACTCTACCAGGACTCGAACCTTGAATCCCCTGATTCGAAGTCAGATGCCTTATCCATGAAGGCCACAGGGCCAGATGACTTTATAGGTTCATCTATAGTACTCATTCCTTTACCTATGTACATTCTTTGTGTAAAACGACCCTACCAGGACTTGAACCTGGAATCCCCTGATTCGAAGTCAGATGCCTTATCCATTAGGCCACAGGGCCAAACGACTTTATAGGTTCATCTATAGTACTCATTCCTTTACCTATGTACATTCATTGTGTAAAACGACCCTACCAGGACTCGAACCTGGAATCCCCTGATTCGAAGTCAGATGCCTTATCCATTGGGCCCCAGGGCCAGATGACTTTATAGGTTATTTACTTAACTCATTCCTCTAACTAATGTACATTCTTTCTGTAAAACGACCCTACCAGGACTCGAACCTGGAATCCCCTGATTTGAAGTCAGATGCCTTATCCATTAGGCCACAGGGCCAGATGACTTTACAGTTTCATCTATAGTATTCATTCCTCTAACTAAAGTACATTCTTTGTGTTAAACGACCATACCAGGACTCGAACTTGGAAGCCCCTGATTCGAAGTCAGATACCTTATCCATTAGGCGACAGGGCCAGATGACTTTATAGGTTCATCTATAGTACTCATTCCTTTACTTATGTACTTTATTTGTGTAAAACAACCCTTCCAGGATTCGAACCTGGAATCCCCTGATACAAAGTCAGATACCTTATCTATTAGGCCACAGGGCCAGATGACTTAATAGGTTTATCTATAGTATTCATTCCACCAACTAATGTATATTCTTTTTGTAAAACGACCCTACCAGGACTCGAACCTTGAATCCTATTATTCGAACATAGATGCCTTATCCATCGGGCCCCAGGGCCAGATGACTTAATAGGTTTATTTACTATACTCATTCCTTTAACTAATGTACTTTTTTGTGTATATCGACCCTGCCAGGACTCGAACCTGGAATCCCCTGATTCGAAGTCAGATAGCTTATCGATTAGGCCACAGGGCCAGATAACTCGATAGTTTCATCTATAGTATTCATTCCTTTAACTAATGTACATTCTTTGTGTAAAACGACCCTACCAGGACTCGAACCTGGATTCCCCTTATTCGAAGTCAGATGCCTTATCCATTAGGCCACAGGGCCAGATGACTTAATAGTTTCATCTATAGTATTCACTCCTTTACTAATGTACATTCATTGTGTAAAACGACCCTACCAGGATTCGAACCTGGAATACCCTGATTCGAAGTCAGATGCCTTATCCATTAGGCCACAGGGCCAGATGACTTAATAGTTTCACCTATAGTATTCATTCCTCTCACTAATGTACATTCTTTGTGTAAAACGACCCTACCAGGACTCGAACCTGGAATCCCCTGATTCGAAGTCAGATGCCTTATCCATTAAGCCACAGGGCCACATGACTTAACATGTTCATCTATAGTATTCATTCCTCTAATCTACATTCTTTGTGTAAAACAACCCTACCAGGACTCGAACCTGGAATCCCCTGATTCGAAGTCAGATGCCTTATCCATTAGGCCACAGGGCCAGATGACTTATTAGTTTCATCTATAGTATTCATTCCTCTAACTAATGTACCTTCTTTGTGTAAAACAACTCTACCAGGACTTGAACCTGGAATTCTCTGATTCGAAGTCAGATGCCTTATCCATTAGGCCATAGAGCCAGACGATTTAATAGGTTCATCTATAGTATTCACTCCTTTACTAATGTACATTCATTGTGTAAAACGACCCTACCAGGACTCGAACCTGGAATCCCCTGATTCGAAGTCAGATGCCTATCCATTAGGCCACAGGGCCAGATGACTTAATAGGTTCATCTATAGTATTCATTCCTCTAATCTACATTCTTTGTGTAAAATGACCCTACCAGGACTCGAACCTGGAATCCCCTGATTCGAAGTCAGATGCCTTATCCATTAAGCCACAGGGCCAGATGACTTAATATGTTCATCGATAGTATTCATTCCTTTACTAATGTACATTCTTTGTGTAAAACGACTCTACCAGAACTCGAACCTGGAATCCCCTGATTCGAAGTCAGATGCCTTATCCATCAGGCCACAGGGCCAGATGATTTTATAGGTTCATCTATAGTACTCATTGCTCTAACTAATGTACATTCTTTGTGTAAAACGACCTTACCAGGACTCGAACCTGGAATCCCCTGATTCGAAGTCAGATGCCTTATCCATTAGGCAACAGGGCCAGATGACTTAATAGTTTCATCTATAGTATTCATTCCTCTCACTAATGTATATTCTTTGTGTAAAACGACCCTACCAGGACTCGAACCTGGAATCCCCTGATTCGAAGTCAGATGCCTTATCCATTAGGCCACAGGGCCAGATGACTTAATAGGTTCATCTATAGTATTCATTCCTCTAATCTACATTCTTTGTGTAAAATAACCCTACCAGGACTAGAAACCTGGAATCCCCTTATTCGAAGTCAGATGCCTTATCCATTATGCCACAGGGCCAGATGACTTAATATGTTCATCGATAGTATTCATTCCTTTACTAATGAACATTCTTTGTGTAAAACGACCCTACCAGGACTCGAACCTGGAATCCCCTGATTCGAAGTCAGATGCCATATCCATTAGGCCACAGGGCCAGATGGCTTGATAGGTTCATCTATAGTACTCATTCCTTTACCTATGTACATTCTTTGTGTAAAACGACCCTACCAGGACTCGAACCTGGAATCCCCTGATTCGAAGTCAGATGCCTTATCCATTGGGCCCCAGGGCCGGATGACTTTAAAGGTTCGATTACTTAACTCACTCCTTTAACTAATGTACATTTTTTGTGTAAAACGACCCTACCAGGACTCAGATGACTTTATAGGTTCATCTATAGTACTCATTCCTTTAACTAATGTACATTCTTTGTGTAAAACGACCCTACCAGGACTCGAACCTGGAATCCCCTGATTCGAAGTCAGATGCCTTATCCATTAGGCCACAGGGCCAGATGACTTAATAGGTTCATCTATAGTATTCATTCCTCTAATCTTCATTCTTTGTGTAGAATGACCCTACCAAGACTCGAACCTGGAATACCCTGATTCGAAGTCAGATGCCTTATCCATTAAGCCACAGGGCCAGATGACTTAATATGTTCATCGATAGTATTCATTCCTTTACTAATGTACATTCTTTGTGTAAAACGACTCTACCAGAACTCCAACCTGGAATCCCCTGATTCGAAGTCAGATGCCTTATCCATCAGGCCACAGGGCCAGATGACTTTATAGGTTCATCTATAGTACTCATTGCTCTAACTAATGTACATTCTTTGTGTAAAACGACCCTACCAGGACTCGAATGCGGAATCCCCTGATTCGAAGTTAGATGCCTTATCCATTGGGCCCCAGGGCCAGATGACTTTATAGGTTCGATTACTTAACTCACTCCTTTAACTAATGTACATTCTTTGTGTAAAACGACCCTACCAGGACTCAAACCTGGAATCCCCTGATTCGAAGTCAGATGCCTTATCCATTAGGCCACAGGGCCAGATGACTTTATAGGTTCATCTATAAGACTCATTCCTTTAACTAATGTACATTCTTTGTGTAAAACGACCCTACCAGGACTCTAACCTGGAATCCCCTGATTCGAAGTCAGATGCCTTATCCATTAGGCCACAGGGCCAGATGACTTAATAGGTTCATCTATAGTATTCATTCCTCTAATCTACATTTTTTGTGTAAAATGACCCTACCAAGACTCGAACCTGGAATACCCTGATTCGAAGTCAGACGCCTTATCCATTAAGCCACAGGTTCAGATGACTTAATATGTTCATCGATAGTTTTCATTCCTTTACTAATGTACATTCTTTGTGTAAAACGACCCTACCAGGACTCGAACCTGGAATCCCCTGATTCGAAGTCAGATGCCTTATCCATTGGGCCCCAGGGCCGGATGACTTTATAGGTTCGATTACTTAACTCACTCCTTTAACTAATGTACATTCTTTGTGTAAAACGACCCTACCAGGACTCGAACCTGGAATCCCCTGATTCGAAGTCAGATGCCTTATCCATTAGGCCACAGGGCCAGATGACTTAATAGGTTCATCTATAGTATTCATTCCTCTAATCTTCATTCTTTGTGTAGAATGACCCTACCAAGACTCGAACCTGGAATACCCTGATTCGAAGTCAGATGCCTTATCCATTAAGCCACAGGGCCAGATGACTTAATATGTTCATCGATAGTATTCATTCCTTTACTAATGTACATTCTTTGTGTAAAACGACTCTACCAGAACTCCAACCTGGAATCCCCTGATTCGAAGTCAGATGCCTTATCCATCAGGCCACAGGGCCAGATGACTTTATAGGTTCATCTATAGTACTCATTGCTCTAACTAATGTACATTCTTTGTGTAAAACGACCCTACCAGGACTCGAACGCGGAATCCCCTGATTCGAAGTTAGATGCCTTATCCATTGGGCCCCAGGGCCAGATGACTTTATAGGTTCGATTACTTAACTCACTCCTTTAACTAATGTACATTCTTTGTGTAAAACGACCCTACCAGGACTCAAATCTGGAATCCCCTGATTCGAAGTCAGATGCCTTATCCATTAGGCCACAGGGCCAGATGACTTTATAGGTTCATCTATAGTACTCATTCCTTTAACTAATGTACATTCTTTGTGTAAAACGACCCTACCAGGACTCTAACCTGGAATCCCCTGATTCGAAGTCAGATGCCTTATCCATTAGGCCACAGGGCCAGATGACTTAATAGGTTCATCTATAGTATTCATTCCTCTAATCTACATTCTTTGTGTAAAATGACCCTACCAAGACTCGAACCTGGAATACCCTGATTCGAAGTCAGACGCCTTATCCATTAAGCCACAGGTTCAGATGACTTAATATGTTCATCGATAGTTTTCATTCCTTTACTAATGTACATTCTTTGTGTAAAACGACCCTACCAGGACTCGAACCTGGAATCCCCTGATTCGAAGTCAGATGCCTTATCCATTGGGCCCCAGGGCCGGATGACTTTATAGGTTCGATTACTTAACTCACTCCTTTAACTAATGTACATTCTTTGTGTAAAACGACCCTACCAGGACTCAAACCTGGAATCCCCGGATTCGAAGTCAGATGCCTTATCCATTAGGCCACAGGGCCAGATGACTTTATAGGTTCATCTATAGTACTCATTCCTTTAACTAATGTACATTCTTTGTGTAAAACGACCCTACCAGGACTCTAACCTGGAATCCCCTGATTCAAAGTCAGATGCCTTATCCATTAGGCCACAGGGCCAGATGACTTAATAGGTTCATCTATAGTATTCATTCCTCTAATCTACATTCTTTGTGTAAAATGACCCTACCAAGACTCGAACCTGGAATACCCTGATTCGAAGTCAGACGCCTTATCCATTAAGCCACAGGTTCAGATGACTTAATATGTTCATCGATAGTTTTCATTCCTTTACTAATGTACATTCTTTGTGTAAAACGACCCTACCAGGACTCGAACCTGGAATCCCCTGATTCGAAGTCAGATGCCTTATCCATTGGGCCCCAGGGCCGGATGACTTTATAGGTTCGATTACTTAACTCACTCCTTTAACTAATGTACATTCTTTGTGTAAAACGACCCTACCAGGACTCAAACCTGGAATCCCCGGATTCGAAGTCAGATGCCTTATCCATTAGGCCACAGGGCCAGATGACTTTATAGGTTCATCTATAGTACTCATTCCTTTAACTAATGTACATTCTTTGTGTAAAACGACCCTACCAGGACTCGAACCTGGAATCCCCTGATTCAAAGTCAGATGCCTTATCCATTAGGCCACAGGGCCAGATGACTTAATAGGTTCATCTATAGTATTCATTCCTCTAATCTACATTCTTTGTGTAAAATGACCCTACCAAGACTCGAACCTGGAATACCCTGATTCGAAGTCAGATGCCTTATCCATTAAGCCACAGGGCCAGTTGACTTAATATATTCATCGATAGTTTTCATTCCTTTACTAATGTACATTCTTTGTGTAAAACGACCCTACCAGGACTGGAACCTGGAATCCCCTGATTCGAAGTCAGATGCCTTATCCATCAGGCCACAGGGCCAGATGACTTTATAGGTTCATCTATAGTACTCATTCCTTTACCTATGTACATTCTTTGTGTAAAACGACCCTACCAGGACTCGAACCTGGAATCCCCTGATTCGAAGTCAGATGCCTTATATATTGGGCCCCAGGGCCAGATGACTTTATAGGTTCGATTACTTAACTCACTCCTTTAACTAATGTACATTCTTTGTGTAAAACGACCCTACCAGGACTCAAACCTGGAATCCCCTGATTCGAAGTCAGATGCCTTATCCATTAGGCCACAGGGCCAGATGACTTTATAGGTTCATCTATAGTACTCATTCCTTTAACTAATGTACATTCTTTGTGTAAAACGACCCTACCAGGACTCGAACCTGGAATCCCCTGATTCGAAGTCAGATGCCTTATCCATTAGGCCACAGGGCCAGATGACTTAATAGGTTCATCTATAGTATTCATTCCTCTAATCTACATTCTTTGTGTAAAATGACCCTACCAAGACTCGAACCTGGAATACCCTGATTCGAAGTCAGATGCCTTAACCATTAGGCCACAGGGCCAGATGACTTAATAGGTTCATCTATAGTATTCATTCCTCTAATCTACATTCTTTGTGTAACATGACCCTACCAGGACTCGAACCTGGAATCCCCTGATTCGAAGTCAGATGCTTTATCCATTAAGCCACAGGGCCAGATGATTTTATAGGTTCATCTATAGTACTCATTGCTCTAACTAATGTACATTCTTTGTGTAAAACGACCTTACCAGGACTCGAACCTGGAATCCCCTGATTCGAAGTCAGATGCCTTATCCATTAGGCAACAGGGCCAGATGACTTAATAGTTTCATCTATAGTATTCATTCCTCTCACTTATGTATATTCTTTGTGTAAAACAACCCTACCGGGAATCGAACTGGGAATCCACTGATTCGAAGTCAGATGCCTTATCCATTAGGCGACAGGGCCAGATGACTTAATAGGTTCATCTATAGTATTCACTCCTCTAATCTACATTCTTTGTGTAAAATAACCCTACCAGGACTAGAAACCTGGAATCCCCTGATTCGAAGTCAGATGCCTTATCCATTATGCCACAGGGCCAGATGACTTGATATGTTCATCGATAGTATTCATTCCTTTACTAATGAACATTCTTTGTGTAAAACGACCCTACCAAGACTCGAACCTGGAATCCCCTGATTCGAAGTCAGATGCCTTATCCATTAGGCCACAGGGCCAGATGGCTTGATAGGTTCATCTATAGTATTCATTCCTTTACCTATGTACATTCTTCGTGTAAAACGACTCTACCAGGACTGGAACCTGGAATCCCCTGATTCGAAGTCAGATGCCTTATCCATCAGGCCACAGGGCCAGATGACTTTATAGGTTCATTTATAGTACTCATTCCTTTACCTATGTACATTCTTTGTGTAAAACGACCCTACCAGGACTCGAACCTGGAATCCCCTGATTCGAAATCAGATGCCTTATCCATTGGGCCCCAGGGCCAGATGACTTTATAGGTTCGATTACTTAACTCACTCCTTTAACTAATGTACATTCTTTGTGTAAAACGACCCTACCAGGACTCAAACCTGGAATCCCCTGATTCGAAGTCAGATGCCTTATCCATCAGGCCACAGGGCCAGATGACTTTATAGGTTCATCTATAGTACTCATTGCTCTAACTAATGTACATTCTTTGTGTAAGACGACCCTACCAGGACTCGAACGCGGAATCCCCTGATTCGAAGTCAGATGCCTTATCCATTAGGCCACAGGGCCAGATGACTTAATAGTTTCATCTATAGTATTCATTCCTCTCACTAATGTATATTCTTTGTGTAAACCGACCCTACCAGGACTCGAACCTGGAATCCCCTGATTCGAAGTCAGATGCCTTATCCATTAGGCCACAGGGCCAGATGACTTAATAGGTTCATCTATAGTATTCATTCCTCTAATCTACATTCTTTGTGTAAAATAACCCTACCAGGACTCGAACCCGGAATCCACTGATTCGAAGTCAGATGCCTTATCCATTGGGCCCCAGGGCCAGATGACTTTATAGGTTCGATTACTTAAGTCACTCCTTTAACTAATGTACATTCTTTGTGTAAAACGACCCTACCAGGACTCAAACCTGGAATCCCCTGATTCGAAGTCAGATGCCTTATCCATTAGGCCACAGGGCCAGATGACTTTATAGGTTCATCTATAGTACTCAGCCCTTTAACTAATGTACATTCTTTGTGTAAAACGACCCTACCAGGACTCGAACCTGGAATCCCCTGATTCGAAGTCAGATGCCTTATCCATTAGGCCACAGGGCCAGATGACTTTATAGGTTCATCTATAGTACTCAGCCCTTTAACTAATGTACATTCTTTGTGTAAAACGACCCTACCAGGACTCGAACCTGGAATCCCCTGATTCGAAGTCAGATGCCTTATCCATTAGGCCACAGGGCCAGATGACTTAATAGTTTCATCTATAGTATTCATTCCTCTAATCTACATTCTTTGTGTAAAATGACCCTACCAAGACTCGAACCTGGAATACCCTGATTCGAAGTCAGATGCTTTATCCATTAAGCCACAGGGCCAGATGACTTAATATGTTCATCGATAGTTTTCATTCCTTTACTAATGTACATTCTTTGTGTAAAACGACCCTACCAGGACTCAAACCTGGAATCCCCTGATTCGAAGTCAGATGCCTTATCCATTGGGTCCCAGGGCCAGATGACTTTATAGGTTCGATTACTTAACTCACTCCTTTAACTTATATACATTCTTTGTGTAAAACGACCCTACCAGGACTCAAACCTGGAATCCCCTGATTCGAAGTCAGATGCCTTATCCATTAGGCCACAGGGCCAGATGACTTTATAGGTTCATCTATAGTACTCATTCCTTTAACTAATGTACATTCTTTGTGTAAAACGACCCTACCAGGACTCGAACCTGGAATCCCCTGATTCGAAGTCAGATGCCTTATCCATTAGGCCACAGGGCCAGATGACTTAATAGGTTCATCTATAGTATTCATTCCTCTAATCTACATTCTTTGTGTAAAATGACCCTACCAAGACTCGAACCTGGAATACCCTGATTCGAAGTCAGATGCCTTATCCATTAGGCCACAGGGCCAGATGACTAAATAGGTTCATCTATAGTATTCATTCCTCTAATCTACATTCTTTGTGTAAAATGACCCTACCAAGACTCGAACCTGGAATCCCCTGATTCGAAGTCAGATGCCTTATCCATTAAGCCACAGGGCCAGATGACTTAATATGTTCATCGATAGTATTCATTCCTTTACTAATGTACATTCTTTGTGTAAAACGACTCTACCAGAACTCGAACCTGGAATCCCCTGATTCGAAGTCAGATGCCTTATCCATCAGGCCACAGGGCCAGATGACTTTATAGGTTCATCTATAGTGCTCATTGCTCTAACTAATGTACATTCTTTGTGTAAAACGACCCTACCAGGACTCGAACGTGGAATCCCCTGATTCGAAGTCAGATGCCTTATCCATTAGGCCACAGGGCCAGATGACTTAATAGTTTCATCTATAGTATTCATTCCTCTCACTAATGTATATTCTTTGTGTAAAACGACCCTACCAGGACTCGAACCTGGAATCCCCTGATTCGAAGTCAGATGCCTTATCCATTAGGCCACAGGGCCAGATGACTTAATAGGTTCATCTATGGTATTCATTCCTCTAATCTACATTCTTTGTGTGAAATAACCCTACCAGGACTCGAACCTGGAATCCCCTGATTCGAAGTCAGATGCCTTATCCATTGGGCCCCCGAGCCAGATGACTTTATATGTTCGATTACTTAACTCACTCCTTTAACTAATGTACATTCTTTGTGTAAAACGACCCTACCAGGACTCGAACCTGGAATCCCCTGATTCGAAGTCAGATGCCTTATCCATTAAGCCACAGGGCCAGATGACTTAATATGTTCATCGATAGCTTTCATTCCTTTACTAATGTACATTCTTTTTGTAAAACGACCCTTCCAGGACTCGAACCTGGAATCCCCTGATTCGAAGTCAGATGCCTTATCCATTAGGCCACAGGGCCAGATGACTTAATAGTTTCATCTATAGTATTCATTCCTCTAACTAATGTACATTCTTTGTGTAAAACAACTCTACCAGGACTCGAACCTGGAATTCCCTGATTCGAAGTCAGATGCCTTATCCATTAGGCCATAGAGCCAGACGATTTAATAGGTTCATCTATAGTATTCACTCCTTTACTAATGTACATTCATTGTGTAAAACGACCCTACCAGGACTCGAACCTGGAATCCCCTGATTCGAAGTCAGATGCCTATCCATTAGGCCACAGGGCCAGATGACTTAATAGGTTCATCTATAGTATTCATTCCTCTAATCTACATTCTTTGTGTAAAATGACCCTACCAGGACTCGAACCTGGAATCCCCTGATTCGAAGTCAGATGCCTTATCCATTAAGCCACAGGGCCAGATGACTTAAAATGTTCATCGATAGTATTAATTCCTTTACTAATGTACATTCTTTGTGTAAAACGACTCTACCAGAACTCGAACCTGGAATCCCCTGATTCGAAGTCACATGCCTTATCCATCAGGCCACAGGGCCAGATGATTTTATAGGTTCATCTATAGTACTCATTGCTCTAACTAATGTACATTCTTTGTGTAAAACGACCCTACCAGGGCTCGAACGTGGAATCCCCTGATTCGAAGTCAGATGCCTTATCCATTAGGCCACAGGGCCAGATGACTTAATTGTTTCATTTATAGTATTCATTCCTCTCACTAATGTATATTCTTTGTGTAAAACGACCCTACCAGGACTCGAACCTGGAATCCCCTGATTCGAAGTCAGATGCCTTATCCATTAGGCCACAGGGCCAGATGACTTAATAGGTTCATCTATAGTATTCATTCCTCTAATCTACATTCTTTGTGTGAAATAACCCTACCAGGACTCGAACCTGGAATCCCCTGATTCGAAGTCAGATGCCTATCCATTAGGCCACAGGGCCAGATGACTTAATAGGTTCATCTATAGTATTCATTCCTCTAATCTACATTCTTTGTGTAAAATGACCCTACCAGGACTCGAACCTGGAATCCCCTGATTCGAAATCAGATGCCTTATCCAGTAAGCCACAGGGCCAGATGACTTAAAATGTTCATCGATAGTATTAATTCCTTTACTAATGTACATTCTTTGTGTAAAACGACTCTACCAGAACTCGAACCTGGAATCCCCTGATTCGAAGTCACATGCCTTATCCATCAGGCCACAGGGCCAGATGATTTTATAGGTTCATCTATAGTACTCATTGCTCTAACTAATGTACATTCTTTGTGTAAAACGACCCTACCAGGGCTCGAACGTGGAATCCCCTGATTCGAAGTCAGATGCCTTATCCATTAGGCCACAGGGCCAGATGACTTAATTGTTTCATTTATAGTATTCATTCCTCTCACTAATGTATATTCTTTGTGTAAAACGACCCTACCAGGACTCGAACCTGGAATCCCCTGATTCGAAGTCAGATGCCTTATCCATTGGGCCACAGGGCCAGATGACTTTATAGGTTCATCTATAGTACTCATTCCTTTAACTAATGTACATTCTTTGTGTAAAACGACCCTACCAGGACTCTAACCTGGAATCCCCTGATTCGAAGTCAGATGCCTTATCCATTAGGCCACAGGGCCAGATGACTTAATAGGTTCATCTATAGTATTCATTCCTCTAATCTACATTCTTTGTGTAAAATGACCCTACCAAGACTCGAACCTGGAATACCCTGATACCAAGTCAGATGCCTTATCCATTAAGCCACAGGGCCAGATGACTTAATATGTTCATCGATAGTTTTCATTCCTTTACTAATGTACATTCTTTCTGTAAAACGACCCTACCAGGACTCGAACATGGAATCCCCTGATTCGAAGTCAGATGCCTTATCCATTAGGCCACAGGGCCAGATGACTTAATAGTTTCATCTATAGTATTCATTACTCTAACTAATGTACATTCTTTGTGTAAAACAACTCTACCAGGACTCGAACCTGGAATTCCCTGATTCGAAGTCAGATGCCTTATCCATTAGGCCATAGAGCCAGACGATTTAATAGGTTCATCTATAGTATTCACTCCTTTACTAATGTACATTCATTGTGTAAAACGACCCTACCAGGACTCGAACCTGGAATCCCCTGATTCGAAATCAGATGCCTATCCATTAGGCCACAGGGCCAGATGACTTAATAGGTTCATCTATAGTATTCATTCCTCTAATCTACATTCTTTGTGTAAAATGACCCTACCAGGACTCGAACCTGGAATCCCCTGATTCGAAGTCAGATGCCTTATCCATTAAGTCACAGGGCCAGATGACTTAATATGTTCATCGATAGTATTAATTCCTTTACTAATGTACATTCTTTGTGTAAAACGACTCTACCAGAACTCGAACCTGGAATCCCCTGATTCGAAGTCAGATGCCTTATCCATCAGGCCACAGGGCCAGATGATTTTATAGGTTCATCTATAGTACTCATTGCTCTAACTAATGTACATTCTTTGTGTAAAACGACCTTACAAGGACTCGAACCTGGAATCCCCTGATTCGAAGTCAGATGCCTTATCCATTAGGCACCAGGGCCAGATGACTTAATAGTTTCATCTATAGTATTCATTCCTCTCACTAATGTATATTCTTTGTGTAAAACAACCCTACTGGGAATCGAACCTGGAATCCACTGATTCGAAGTCAGATGCCTTATCCATTAGGCCACAGGGCCAGATGACTTAATAGGTTCATCTATAGTATTCATTCCTCTAATCTACATTCTTTGTGTAAAATGACCCTACCAAGACTCGAACCTGGAATACCCTGATTCGAAGTCAGATGCCTTATCCATTAAGCCACAGGGCCAGAACTTAATATGTTCATCGATAGTTTTCATTCCTTTACTAATGTACATTCTTTGTGTAAAACGACCCTACCAGGACTCGAACCTGGAATCCCCTGATTCGAAGTCAGATGCCTTATCCATTGGGCCCCAGGGCCAGATGACTTTATAGGTTCGATTACTTAACTCACTCCTTTAACTAATGTACATTCTTTGTGTAAAACGACCCTACCAGGACTCAAACCTGGAATCCCCTGATTCGAAGTCAGATGCCTTATCCATTAGGCCACAGGGCCAGATGACTTTATAGGTTCATCTATAGTACTCATTCCTTTAACTAATGTACATTCTTTGTGTAAAACGACCCTACCAGGACTCGAACCTGGAATCCCCTGATTCGAAGTCAGATGCCTTATCCAATAGGCCACAGGGCCAGATGACTTAATAGTTTCATCTATAGTATTCATTCCTCTAATCTACATTCTTTGAGTAAAATGACCCTACCAACACTCGAACCAGGAATACCCTGATTCGAAGTCAGATGCCTTATCCAATAGGCCACAGGGCCAGATGACTTAATAGTTTCATCTATAGTATTCATTCCTCTAATCTACATTCTTTGAGTAAAATGACCCTACCAACACTCGAACCAGGAATACCCTGATTCGAAGTCAGATGCCTTATCCATTAAGCCACAGGGCCAGATGACTTAATATATTCATCGATAGTTTTCATTCCTTTACTAATGTACATTCTTTGTGTGAAACGACCCTACCAGGACTGGAACCTGGAATCCCCTGATTCGAAGTCAGATGCCTTATCCATCAGGCCACAGGGCCAGATGACTTTATGATTCATCTAAAGTACTCATTCCTTTACCTATGTACATTCTTTGTGTAAAACGACCCTACCAGGACTCGAACCTGGAATCCCCTGATTCGAAGTCAGATGCCTTATCCATTGGGCCCCAGGGCCAGATGACTTTATAGGTTCGATTACTTAACTCACTCCTTTAACTAATGTACATTCTTTGTGTAAAACGACCCTACCAGGACTCAAACCTGGAATCCCCTGATTCGAAGTCAGATGCCTTATCCATTAGGCCACAGGGCCAGATGACTTTATAGGTTCATCTATAGTACTCATTCCTTTAACTAATGTACATTCTTTGTGTAAAACGACCCTACCAGGACTCGAACCTGGAATCCCCTGATTCGAAGTCAGATGCCTTATCCATTAGGCCACAGGGCCAGATGACTTAATAGGTTCATCTATAGTATTCATTCCTCTAATCTACATTCTTTGTGTAAAATGACCCTACCAAGACTCGAACCTGGAATACCCTGATTCGAAGTCAGATGCCTTATCCATTAAGCCACAGGGCCAGATGACTTTATAGTTTTATCTATAGTATTCATTCCTCTAACTAAAGTACATTCTTTGTGTTAAACGACCCTACCAGGACTCAAACCTGGAAGCCCCTGATTCGAAGTCAGATGCCTTATCCATTAAGCCACAGGGCCAGATGACTTGATAGGTTGATCTATAGTATTCACTCCTTTACTAATGTACATTCTTTGTGTAAAACGACTCTACCAGAACTCGAACCTGGAATCCCCTGATTCGAGGTCAGATGCCTTATCCATCAGGCCACAGGGCCAGATGATTTTATAGGTTCATCTATAGTACTCATTGCTCTAACTAATGTACATTCTTTGTGTAAAACGACCTTACCAGGACTCGAACCTGGAATCCCCTGATTCGAAGTCAGATGCCTTATCCATTAGGCAACAGGGCCAGATGACTTAATAGTTTCATCTATAGTATTCATTTCTCTCACTAATGTATATTCTTTGTGTAAAACAAACCTACCGGGAATCGAACCTGGAATCCACTGATTCGAAGTCAGATGCCTTATCCATTAGGCCACAGGGCCAGATGACTTAATAGGTTCATCTATAGTATTCATTCCTCTAATCTACATTCTTTGTGTAAAATGACCCTACCAAGACTCGAACCTGGAATACCCTGATTCGAAGTCAGATGCCTTATCCATTAAGCCACAGGGCCAGATGACTTAATATGTTCATCGATAGTTTTCATTCCTTTACTAATGTACATTCTTTGTGTAAAACGACCCTACCAGGACTCGAACCTGGAATCCCCTGATTCGAAGTCAGATGCCTTATCCATTGGGCCCCAGGGCCAGATGACTTTATAGGTTCGATTACTTAACTCACTCCTTTAACTAATGTACATTCTTTGTGTAAAACGACCCTACCAGGACTCAAACCTGGAATCCCCTGATTCGAAGTCAGATGCCTTATCCATTAGGCCACAGGGCCAGATGACTTTATAGGTTCATCTATAGTACTCATTCCTTTAACTAATGTACATTCTTTGTGTAAAACGACCCTACCAGGACTCGAACCTGGAATCCCCTGATTCGAAGTCAGATGCCTTATCCATTAGGCCACAGGGCCAGATGACTTAATAGGTTCATCTATAGTATTCATTCCTCTAATCTACATTCTTTGAGTAAAATGACCCTACCAAGACTCGAACCTGGAATACCCTGATTCGAAGTCAGATGCCTTATCCATTAAGCCACAGGGCCAGATGACTTAATATATTCATCGATAGTTTTCATTCCTTTACTAATGTACATTCTTTGTGTAAAACGACCCTACCAGGACTGGAACCTGGAATCCCCTGATTCGAAGTCAGATGCCTTATCCATCAGGCCACAGGGCCAGATGACTTTATAGGTTCATCTAAAGTACTCATTCCTTTACCTATGTACATTCTTTGTGTAAAACGACCCTACCAGGACTCGAACCTGGAATCCCCTGATTCGAAGTCAGATGCCTTATCCATTGGGCCCCAGGGCCAGATGACTTTATAGGTTCGATTACTTAACTCACTCCTTTAACTAATGTACATTCTTTGTGTAAAAGGACCCTACCAGGACTCAAACCTGGAATCCCCTGATTCGAAGTCAGATGCCTTATCCATTAGGCCACAGGGCCAGATGACTTAATAGGTTCATCTATAGTATTCATTCCTCTAATCTACATTCTTTGTGTAAAATGACCCTACCAAGACTCGAACCTGGAATACCCTGATTCGAAGTCAGATGCCTTATCCATTAAGCCACAGGGCCAGATGACTTAATATGTTCATCGATAGTATTCATTCCTTTACTAATGTACATTCTTTGTGTAAAACGACTCTACCAGAACTCGAACCTGGAATCCCCTGATTCGAAGTCAGATGCCATATCCATCAGGCCACAGGGCCAGATGACTTTATAGGTTCATCTATAGTACTCATTGCTCTAACTAATGTACATTCTTTGTGTAAAACGACCCTGCCAGGACTCGAACCTGGAATCCCTTGATTCGAAGTCAGATGCCTTATCCATTATACCACAGGGCCAGATGACTTGATAGGTTGATCTATAGTATTCACTCCTTTACTAATGTACATTCTTTGTGTAAAACGACTCTACCAGAACTCGAACCTGGAATCCCCTGATTCGAGGTCAGATGCCTTATCCATCAGGCCACAGGGCCAGATGATTTTATAGGTTCATCTATAGTACTCATTGCTCTAACTAATGTACATTCTTTGTGTAAAACGACCTTACCAGGACTCGAACCTGGAATCCCCTGATTCGAAGTCAGATGCCTTATCCATTAGGCCACAGGGCCAGATGACTTAATAGTTTCATCTATAGTATTCATTTCTCTCACTAATGTATATTCTTTGTGTAAAACAAACCTACCGGGAATCGAACCTGGAATCCACTGATTCGAAGTCAGATGCCTTATCCATTAGTCCACAGGGCCAGATGACTTAATAGGTTCATCTATAGTATTCATTCCTCTAATCTACATTCTTTGTGTAAAATGACCCTACCAAGACTCGAACCTGGAATACCCTGATTCGAAGTCAGATGCCTTATCCATTAAGCCACAGGGCCAGATGACTTAATATGTTCATCGATAGTTTTCATTCCTTTACTAATGTACATTCTTTGTGTAAAACGACCCTACCAGGACTCGAACCTGGAATCCCCTGATTCGAAGTCAGATGCCTTATCCATTGGGCCCCAGGGCCAGATGACTTTATAGGTTCGATTACTTAACTCACTCCTTTAACTAATGTACATTCTTTGTGTAAAACGACCCTACCAGGACTCAAACCTGGAATCCCCTGATTCTAAGTCAGATGCCTTATCCATTAAGCCACAGGGCCAGATGACTTAATATGTTCATCGATAGTATTCATTCCTTTACTAATGTACATTCTTTGTGTAAAACGACTCTACCAGAACTCAAACCTGGAATCCCCTGATTCGAAGTCAGATGCCTTATCCATCAGGCCACAGGGCCAGTCGACTTTATAGGTTCATCTATAGTACTCATTGCTCTAACTAATGTACATTCTTTGTGTAAAACGACCCTACCAGGACTCGAACGTGGAATCCCCTGATTCGAAGTCAGATGCCTTATCCACTAGGCCACAGGGCCAGATGACTTAATAGTTTCATCTATAGTATTCATTCCTCTCACTAATGTATATTCTTTGTGTAAAACGACCCTACCAGGACTCGAACCTGGAATCCCCTGATTCGAAGTCAGATGCCTTATCCATTAGGCCACAGGGCCAGATGACTTAATAGGTTCATCTATAGTATTCATTCCTCTAATCTACATTATTTGTGTAAAATAACCCTACCAGGACTCGAACCTGGAATCCCCTGATTCGAAGTCAGATGCCTTATCCATTGGGCCCCAGGGCCAGATGACTTTATAGGTTCGATTACTTAACTCACTCCTTTAACTAATGTACATTCTTTGTGTAAAACGACCCTACCAGGACTCAAACCTGGAATCCCCTGATTCGAAGTCAGATGCCTTATCCATTAGGCCACAGGGCCAGATCACTTTATAGGTTCATCTATAGTACTCATTCCTTTAACTATTGTACATTCTTTGTGTAAAACGACCCTACCAGGACTCGAACCTGGAATCCCCTGATTCGAAGTCAGATGCCTTATCCATTAGGCCACAGGGCCAGATGACTTTATAGGTTCATCGATAGTACTCATTCCTTTAACTAATGTACATTCTTTGTGTAAAACGACCCTACCAGGACTCGAACCTGGAATCCCCTGATTCGAAGTCAGATGCCTTATCCATCAGGCCACAGGGCCAGATGACTTTATAGGTTCATCTATAGTACTCATTGCTCTAACTAATGTACATTCTTTGTGTAAAACGACCCTGCCAGGACTCGAACCTGGAATCCCTTGATTCGAAGTCAGATGCCTTATCCATTAAGCCACAGGGCCAGATGACTTGATAGGTTGATCTATAGTATTCACTCCTTTACTAATGTACATTCTTTGTGTAAAACGACTCTACCAGAACTCGAACCTGGAATCCCCTGATTCGAGGTCAGATGCCTTATCCATCAGGCCACAGGGCAGATGATTTTATAGGTTCATCTATAGTACTCATTGCTCTAACTAATGTACATTCTTTGTGTAAAACGACCTTACCAGGACTCGAACCTGGAATCCCCTGATTCGAAGTCAGATGCCTTATCCATTAGGCAACAGGGCCAGATGACTTAATAGTTTCATCTATAGTATTCATTTCTCTCACTAATGTATATTCTTTGTGTAAAACAAACCTACCGGGAATCGAACCTGGAATCCACTGATTCGAAGTCAGATGCCTTATCCATTAGGCCACAGGGCCAGATGACTTAATAGGTTCATCTATAGTATTCATTCCTCTAATCTACATTCTTTGTGTAAAATGACCCTACCAAGACTCGAACCTGGAATACCCTGATTCGAAGTCAGATGCCTTATCCATTAAGCCACAGGGCCAGATGACTTAATATGTTCATCGATAGTTTTCATTCCTTTACTAATGTACATTCTTTGTGTAAAACGACCCTACCAGGACTCGAACCTGGAATCCCCCGATTCGAAGTCAGATGCCTTATCCATTGGGCCCCAGGGCCAGATGACTTTATAGGTTCGATTACTTAACTCACTCCTTTAACTAATGTACATTCTTTGTGTAAAACGACCCTACCAGGACTCAAACCTGGAATCCCCTGATTCGAAGTCAGATGCCTAATCCATTAGGCCACAGGGCCAGATGACTTTATAGGTTCATCTATAGTACTCATTCCTTTAACTAATGTACATTCTTTGTGTAAAACGACCCTACCAGTACTCGAACCTGGAATCCCCTGATTCGAAGTCAGATGCCTTATCCATTAGGCCACAGGGCCAGATGACTTAATAGGTTCATCTATAGTATTCATTCCTCTAATCTACATTCTTTGAGTAAAATGACCCTACCAAGACTCGAACCTGGAATACCCTGATTCGAAGTCAGATGCCTTATCCATTAAGCCACAGGGCCAGATGACTTAATATATTCATCGATAGTTTTCATTCCTTTACTAATGTACATTCTTTGTGTAAAACGACCCTACCAGGACTGGAACCTGGAATCCCCTGATTCGAAGTCAGATGCCTTATCCATCAGGCCACAGGGCCAGATGACTTTATAGGTTCATCTAAAGTACTCATTCCTTTACCTATGTACATTCTTTGTGTAAAACGACCCTACCAGGACTCGAACCTGGAATCCCCTGATTCGAAGTCAGATGCCTTATCCATTGGGCCCCAGGGCCAGATGACTTTATAGGTTCGATTACTTAACTCACTCCTTTAACTAATGTACATTCTTTGTGTAAAACGACCCTACCAGGACTCAAACCTGGAATCCCCTGATTCGAAGTCAGATGCCTTATCCATTAGGCCACAGGGCCAGATGACTTTATAGGTTCATCTATAGTACTCATTCCTTTAACTAATGTACATTCTTTGTGTAAAACGACCCTACCAGGACTCGAACCTGGAATCCCCTGATTCGAAGTCAGATGCCTTATCCATTAGGCCACAGGGCCAGATGACTTAATAGGTTCATCTATAGTATTCATTCCTCTAATCTACATTCTTTGTGTAAAATGACCCTACCAAGACTCAAACCTGGAATACCCTGATTCGAAGTCTGATGCCTTATCCATTAAGCCACAGGGCCAGATGACTTAATATGTTCATCGATAGTATTCATTCCTTTACTAATGTACATTCTTTGTGTAAAACGACTCTACCAGAACTCAAACCTGGAATCCCCTGATTCGAAGTCAGATGCCTTATCCATCAGGCCACAGGGCCAGATGACTTTATAGGTTCATCTATAGTACTCATTGCTCTAACTAATGTACATTCTTTGTGTAAAACGACCCTACCAGGACTCGAACGTGGAATCCCCTGATTCGAAGTCAGATGCCTTATCCACTAGGCCACAGGGCCAGATGACTTAATAGTTTCATCTATAGTATTCATTCCTCTCACTAATGTATATTCTTTGTGTAAAACGACCCTACCAGGACTCGAACCTGGAATCCCCTGATTCGAAGTCAGATGCCTTATCCATTAGGCCACAGGGCCAGATGACTTAATAGGTTCATCTATAGTATTCATTCCTCTAATCTACATTATTTGTGTAAAATAACCCTACCAGGACTCGAACCTGGAATCCCCTGATTCGAAGTCAGATGCCTTATCCATTGGGCCCCAGGGCCAGATGACTTTATAGGTTCGATTACTTAACTCACTCCTTTAACTAATGTACATTCTTTGTGTAAAACGACCCTACCAGGACTCAAACCTGGAATCCCCTGATTCGAAGTCAGATGCCTTATCCATTAGGCCACAGGGCCAGATGACTTTATAGGTTCATCTATAGTACTCATTCCTTTAACTATTGTACATTCTTTGTGTAAAACGACCCTACCAGGACTCGAACCTGGAATCCCCTGATTCGAAGTCAGATGCCTTATCCATTAGGCCACAGGGCCAGATGACTTAATAGGTTCATCTATAGTATTCATTCCTATAATCTACATTCTTTATGTAAAATGACCCTACCAAGACTCGAACCTGGAATACCCTGATTCGAAGTCAAATGCCTTATCCATTAAGCCACAGGGCCAGATGACTTAATATGTTCATCGATAGTTTTCATACCTTTACTAATGTACATTCTTTGTGTAAACCGACCCTACCAGGACTCGAACCTGGAATCCCCTGATTCGAAGTCAGATGCCTTATCCATTGGGCTCCAGGGCCAGATGACTTTATAGGTTCGATTACTTAACTCACTCCTTTAACTAATGTACATTCTTTGTGTAAAACGACCCTACCAGGACTCAAACCTGGAATCCCCTGATTCGAGGTCAGATGCCTTATCCATTAGGCCACAGGGCCAGATGACTTTATAGGTTCATCTATAGTACTCATTCCTTTAACTAATGTACATTCTTTGTGTAAAACGACCCTACCAGGACTCGAACCTGGAATCCCCTGATTCGAAGTCAGATGCCTTATCCATTAGGCCACAGGGTCAGATGACTTAATAGGTTCATCTATAGTATTCATTCCTCTAACTAATGTACATTCTTTGTGTAAAATGACCCTACCAGGACTCGAACGTGGAATCCCCTGATTCGAAGTCAGATGCCTTATCCACTAGGCCACAGGGCCAGATGACTTAATAGGTTCATCTATAGTATTCATTCCTCTAATCTACATTCTTTGTGTAAAATGACCCTACCAAGACTCGAACCTGGAATACCCTGATTCGAAGTCAGATGCCTTATCCATTAAGCCACAGGGCCAGATGACTTAATATGTTCATCGATAGTATTCATTCCTTTACTAATGTACATTCTTTGTGTAAAACGACTCTACCAGAACTCGAACCTGGAATCCCCTGATTCGAAGTCAGATGCCTTATCCATCAGGCCACAGGGCCAGATGACTTTATAGGTTCATCTATAGTACTCATTGCTCTAACTAATGTACATTCTTTGTGTAAAACGACCCTACCAGGACTCGAACCTGGAATCCCCTGATTCGAAGTCAGATGCCTTATCCATTGGGCCCCAGGGCCAGATGACTTTATAGGTTCGATTACTTAACTCACTCCTTTAACTAATGTACATTCTTTGTGTAAAACGACCCTACCAGGACTCAAACCTGGAATCCCCTGATTCGAAGTCAGATGCCTTATCCATTAGGCCACAGGGCCAGATGACTTTATAGGTTCATCTATAGTACTCATTCCTTTAACTAATGTACATTCTTTGTGTAAAACGTCCCTACCAGGACTCGAACCTGGAATCCCCTGATTCGAAGTCAGATGCCTTATCCATTAGGCCACAGGGCCAGATGACTTAATAGGTTCATCTATAGTATTCATTCCTCTAATCTACATTCTTTGTGTAAAATGACCCTACCAAGACTCGAACCTGGAATACCCTGATTCGAAGTCAGATGCCTTATCCATTAAGCCACAGGGCCAGATGACTTTATATGTTCATCGATAGTTTTCATTCCTTTACTAATGTACATTCTTTGTGTAAAACGACCCTACCAGGACTCGAACCTGGAATCCCCTGATTGGAAGTCAGATGCCTTATCCATTAGGCCACAGGGCCAGATGACTTAATAGTTTCATCTATAGTATTCATTCCTCTAACTAATGTACATTCTTTGTGTAAAACAACTCTACCAGGACTCGAACCTGGAATTCCCTGATTCGAAGTCACATGCCTTATCCATTAGGCCATAGAGCCAGACGATTTGATAGGTTCATCTATAGTATTCACTCCTTTACTAATGTACATTCATTATGTAAAACGACCCTACCAGGACTCGAACCTGGAATCCCCTGATTCGAAGTCAGATGCCTATCCATTAGGCCACAGGGCCAGATGACTTAATATGTTCATCGATAGTTTTCATTCCTTTACTAATGAACATTCTTTGTGTAAAACGACCCTACCAGGACTCGAACCTGGAATCCCCTGATTCGAAGTCAGATGCCTTATCCATTAAGCCACAGGGCCAGATGACTTAATATGTTCATCGATAGTTTTCATTCCTTTACTAATGAACATTCTTTGTGTAAAACGACCCTACCAGGACTCGAACCTGGAATCCCCTGATTCGAAGTCAGATGCCTTATCCATTAGGCCACAGGGCCAGATGACTTTATAGGTTCATCCATAGTATTCACACCTTTATTAATGTACATTCTTTGTGTAAAATGACCCTACCAGGACTCGAACCTGGAATCCCCTGATTCGAAGTCAGATGCCTTATCCATTAGGCCACAGGGCCAGATGACTTAATATGTTCATCGATAGTATTCATTTCTTTACTTATGAACATTCTTTGTGTAAAACGACCCTACCAGGACTCGAACCTGGAATCCCCTGATTCGAAGTCAGATGCCTTATCCATTAGGCCACAGGGCCAGATGACTTGATAGGCTCATCTATAGTATTCACTCCTTTACTAATGTACATTGTTTGTGTAAAACGACTCTTCCAGGACTCGAACCTAGAATCCCCTGATTCGAAGTCAGATGCCTTATCCATTAGAACACAGGGCCAGATGACTTTATAGGTTCATCTATAGTACTCATTCCTTTACCTATGTACATTTTTTGTGAAAAACGACCCTACCAGGACTCGAACCTGGAATCCCCTGATTCGAAGTCAGATGCCTTATCCATTAGGCCACAGTGCCAGATGACTTAATAGGTTCATCTATAGTAGTCATTCCTCTAACTGATGTACATTCTTTGTGTAAAACGACCCTACCAGGACTCGAACCTGGAATCCCCTGATTCGAAATCAGATGCCTTATCCATTGGGCCACAGGGCCAGATGACTTTATAGGTTCATTTACTTAACTCACTCCTATAACTAATGTACATTCTTTGTGTAAAGCAACCCTACCAGGACTCAAACCTGGAATCCCCTGATTCGAAATCAGATGCCTTATCCATTAGGCCACAGGGCCAGATGACTTTATAGGTTAATCTATAGTACTCATTCCTTTACCTATGTACATTCATTGTGTAAAACGACCCTACCAGTACTCGAATCTGGAATCCCCTGATTCGAAGTCAGATGCCTTATCCATTAGGCCACAGGGCCAGATGACTTAATAGTTTCATCTTTAGTATTCTTTCCTCTAACTAATGTATATTCTTTGTGTAAAACGACCCTACCAGGACTCGAACCTGGAATCCCCTGATTCGAAGTCAGATGCCTTATCCATTAGGCCACAGGGCCAGATGACTTTATAGGTTCATCTATAGTACTCATTCCTTTACTTATGTACTTTATTTGTGTAAAACAACCCTACCAGGATTCGAACCTGGAATCCCCTGATTCGAAGTCAGATGCTTTATCCATTGGGCCCCAGGGTCGGATGACTTAATAGGTTCATTTACTTTACCTACTCCTTTAACTAATGTACTTTTTTGTGTATATCGACCCTGCGAGGACTCGAACCTGGAATCTGCTGATTCGAAGTCAGATACCTTATCGATTAGGCCACAGGGCCAGATGACTTTATAGGTTCATCTATAGTATTCATTCCTTTACTAATGAACATTCTTTGTGTAAAACAACCCTACCAGGACTCGAACGTGGAATCCCCTGATTCGAAGTCAGATGCCTTATCCACTAGGCCACAGGGCCAGATGACTTAATAGGTTCATCTATAGTATTCATTCCTCTAATCTACATTCTTTGTGTAAAATGACCCTACCAAGACTCGAACCTGGAATACCCTGATTCGAAGTCAGATGCCTTATCCATTAAGCCACAGGGCCAGATGACTTAATATGTTCATCGATAGTATTCATTCCTTTACTAATGTACATTCTTTGTGTAAAACGACTCTACCAGAACTCGAACCTTGAATCCCCTGATTCGAAGTCAGATGCCTTATCCATCAGGCCACAGGGCCAGATGACTTTATAGGTTCATCTATAGTACTCATTGCTCTAACTAATGTACATTCTTTGTGTAAAACGACCCTACCAGGACTCGAACGTGGATCCCCTGATTCGAAGTCAGATGCCTTATCCACTAGGCCACAGGGCCAGATGACTTAATAGTTTCATCTATAGTATTCATTCCTCTCACTAATGTATATTCTTTGTGTAAAACGACCCTACCAGGACTCGAACCTGGAATTCCCTGATTCGAAGTCAGATGCCTTATCCATTAGGCCACAGGGCCAGATGACTTAATAGGTTCATCTATAGTATTCATTCCTCTAATCTACATTATTTGTGTAAAATAACCCTACCAGGACTCGAACCTGGAATCCCCTGATTCGAAGTCAGATGCCTTATCCATTGGACCCCAGGGCCAGATGACTTTATAGGTTCGATTACTTAACTCACTCCTTTAACTAATGTACATTCTTTGTGTAAAACGACCCTACCAGGACTCAAACCTGGAATCCCCTGATTCGAAGTCAGATGCCTTATCCATTAGGCCACAGGGCCAGATGACTTAATAGGTTCATCTATAGTATTCATTCCTCTAATCTACATTATTTGTGTAAAATAACCCTACCAGGACTCGAACCTGGAATCCCCTGATTCGAAGTCAGATGCCTTATCCATTGGGCCCCAGGGCCAGATGACTTTATAGGTTCGATTACTTAACTCACTCCTTTAACTAATGTACATTCTTTGTGTAAAACGACCCTACCAGGACTCGAACCTGGAATCCCCTGATTCGAAGTCAGATGCCTTATCCATTAGGCCACAGGGCCAGATGACTTAATAGGTTCATCTATAGTATTCATTCCTCTAATCTACATTCTTTGAGTAAAATGACCCTACCAAGACTCGAACCTGGAATACCCTGATTCGAAGTCAGATGCCTTATCCATTAAGCCACAGGGCCAGATGACTTAATATATTCATCGATAGTTTTCATTCCTTTACTAATGTACATTCTTTGTGTAAAACGACCCTACCAGGACTGGAACCTGGAATCCCCTGATTCGAAGTCAGATGCCTTATCCATCAGGCCACAGGGCCAGATGACTTTATAGGTTCATCTAAAGTACTCATTCCTTTACCTATGTACATTCTTTGTGTAAAACGACCCTACCAGGACTCGAACCTGGAATCCCCTGATTCGAAGTCAGATGCCTTATCCATTGGGCCCCAGGGCCAGATGACTTTATAGGTTCGATTACTTAACTCACTCCTTTAACTAATGTACATTCTTTGTGTAAAACGACCCTACCAGGACTCAAACCTGGAATCCCCTGATTCGAAGTCAGATGCCTTATCCATTAGGCCACAGGGCCAGATGACTTTATAGGTTCATCTATAGTACTCATTCCTTTAACTAATGTACATTCTTTGTGTAAAACGACCCTACCAGGACTCGAACCTGGAATCCCCTGATTCGAAGTCAGATGCCTTATCCATTAAGCCACAGGGCCAGATGACTTGATAGGTTGATCTATAGTATTCACTCCTTTACTAATGTACATTCTTTGTGTAAAACGACCCTGCCAGGACTCGAACCTGGAATCCCTTGATTCGAAGTCAGATGCCTTATCCATTAAGCCACAGGGCCAGATGACTTGATAGGTTGATCTATAGTATTCACTCCTTTACTAATGTACATTCTTTGTGTAAAACGACTCTACCAGAACTCGAACCTGGAATCCCCTGATTCGAGGTCAGATGCCTTATCCATCAGGCCACAGGGCCAGATGATTTTATAGGTTCATCTATAGTACTCATTGCTCTAACTAATGTACATTCTTTGTGTAAAACGACCTTACCAGGACTCGAACCTGGAATCCCCTGATTCGAAGTCAGATGCCTTATCCATTAGGCAACAGGGCCAGATGACTTAATAGTTTCATCTATAGTATTCATTTCTCTCACTAATGTATATTCTTTGTGTAAAACAAACCTACCGGGAATCGAACCTGGAATCCACTGATTCGAAGTCAGATGCCTTATCCATTAGGCCACAGGGCCAGATGACTTAATAGGTTCATCTATAGTATTCATTCCTCTAATCTACATTCTTTGTGTAAAATGACCCTACCAAGACTCGAACCTGGAATACCCTGATTCGAAGTCAGATGCCTTATCCATTAAGCCACAGGGCCAGATGACTTAATATGTTCATCGATAGTTTTCATTCCTTTACTAATGTACATTCTTTGTGTAAAACGACCCTACCAGGACTCGAACCTGGAATCCCCCGATTCGAAGTCAGATGCCTTATCCATTGGGCCCCAGGGCCAGATGACTTTATAGGTTCGATTACTTAACTCACTCCTTTAACTAATGTACATTCTTTGTGTAAAACGACCCTACCAGGACTCAAACCTGGAATCCCCTGATTCGAAGTCAGATGCCTAATCCATTAGGCCACAGGGCCAGATGACTTTATAGGTTCATCTATAGTACTCATTCCTTTAACTAATGTACATTCTTTGTGTAAAACGACCCTACCAGTACTCGAACCTGGAATCCCCTGATTCGAAGTCAGATGCCTTATCCATTAGGCCACAGGGCCAGATGACTTAATAGGTTCATCTATAGTATTCATTCCTCTAATCTACATTCTTTGAGTAAAATGACCCTACCAAGACTCGAACCTGGAATACCCTGATTCGAAGTCAGATGCCTTATCCATTAAGCCACAGGGCCAGATGACTTAATATATTCATCGATAGTTTTCATTCCTTTACTAATGTACATTCTTTGTGTAAAACGACCCTACCAGGACTGGAACCTGGAATCCCCTGATTCGAAGTCAGATGCCTTATCCATCAGGCCACAGGGCCAGATGACTTTATAGGTTCATCTAAAGTACTCATTCCTTTACCTATGTACATTCTTTGTGTAAAACGACCCTACCAGGACTCGAACCTGGAATCCCCTGATTCGAAGTCAGATGCCTTATCCATTGGGCCCCAGGGCCAGATGACTTTATAGGTTCGATTACTTAACTCACTCCTTTAACTAATGTACATTCTTTGTGTAAAACGACCCTACCAGGACTCAAACCTGGAATCCCCTGATTCGAAGTCAGATGCCTTATCCATTAGGCCACAGGGCCAGATGACTTTATAGGTTCATCTATAGTACTCATTCCTTTAACTAATGTACATTCTTTGTGTAAAACGACCCTACCAGGACTCGAACCTGGAATCCCCTGATTCGAAGTCAGATGCCTTATCCATTAGGCCACAGGGCCAGATGACTTAATAGGTTCATCTATAGTATTCATTCCTCTAATCTACATTCTTTGTGTAAAATGACCCTACCAAGACTCAAACCTGGAATACCCTGATTCGAAGTCTGATGCCTTATCCATTAAGCCACAGGGCCAGATGACTTAATATGTTCATCGATAGTATTCATTCCTTTACTAATGTACATTCTTTGTGTAAAACGACTCTACCAGAACTCAAACCTGGAATCCCCTGATTCGAAGTCAGATGCCTTATCCATCAGGCCACAGGGCCAGATGACTTTATAGGTTCATCTATAGTACTCATTGCTCTAACTAATGTACATTCTTTGTGTAAAACGACCCTACCAGGACTCGAACGTGGAATCCCCTGATTCGAAGTCAGATGCCTTATCCACTAGGCCACAGGGCCAGATGACTTAATAGTTTCATCTATAGTATTCATTCCTCTCACTAATGTATATTCTTTGTGTAAAACGACCCTACCAGGACTCGAACCTGGAATCCCCTGATTCGAAGTCAGATGCCTTATCCATTAGGCCACAGGGCCAGATGACTTAATAGGTTCATCTATAGTATTCATTCCTCTAATCTACATTATTTGTGTAAAATAACCCTACCAGGACTCGAACCTGGAATCCCCTGATTCGAAGTCAGATGCCTTATCCATTGGGCCCCAGGGCCAGATGACTTTATAGGTTCGATTACTTAACTCACTCCTTTAACTAATGTACATTCTTTGTGTAAAACGACCCTACCAGGACTCAAACCTGGAATCCCCTGATTCGAAGTCAGATGCCTTATCCATTAGGCCACAGGGCCAGATGACTTTATAGGTTCATCTATAGTACTCATTCCTTTAACTATTGTACATTCTTTGTGTAAAACGACCCTACCAGGACTCGAACCTGGAATCCCCTGATTCGAAGTCAGATGCCTTATCCATTAGGCCACAGGGCCAGATGACTTAATAGGTTCATCTATAGTATTCATTCCTATAATCTACATTCTTTATGTAAAATGACCCTACCAAGACTCGAACCTGGAATACCCTGATTCGAAGTCAAATGCCTTATCCATTAAGCCAGAGGGCCAGATGACTTAATATGTTCATCGATAGTTTTCATACCTTTACTAATGTACATTCTTTGTGTAAACCGACCCTACCAGGACTCGAACCTGGAATCCCCTGATTCGAAGTCAGATGCCTTATCCATTGGGCCCCAGGGCCAGATGACTTTATAGGTTCGATTACTTAACTCACTCCTTTAACTAATGTACATTCTTTGTGTAAAACGACCCTACCAGGACTCAAACCTGGAATCCCCTGATTCGAAGTCAGATGCCTTATCCATTAGGCCACAGGGCCAGATGACTTTATAGGTTCATCTATAGTACTCATTCCTTTAACTAATGTACATTCTTTGTGTAAAACGACCCTACCAGGACTCGAACCTGGAATCCCCTGATTCGAAGTCAGATGCCTTATCCATTAGGCCACAGGGTCCGATGACTTAATAGGTTCATCTATAGTATTCATTCCTCTAACTAATGTACATTCTTTGTGTAAAATGACCCTACCAGGACTCGAACGTGGAATCCCCTGATTCGAAGTCAGATGCCTTATCCACTAGGCCACAGGGCCAGATGACTTAATAGGTTCATCTATAGTATTCATTCCTCTAATCTACATTCTTTGTGTAAAATGACCCTACCAAGACTCGAACCTGGAATACCCTGATTCGAAGTCAGATGCCTTATCCATTAAGCCACAGGGCCAGATGACTTAATATGTTCATCGATAGTATTCATTCCTTTACTAATGTACATTCTTTGTGTAAAACGACTCTACCAGAACTCGAACCTGGAATCCCCTGATTCGAAGTCAGATGCCTTATCCATCAGGCCACAGGGCCAGATGACTTTATAGGTTCATCTATAGTACTCATTGCTCTAACTAATGTACATTCTTTGTGTAAAACGACCCTACCAGGACTCGAACGTGGAATCCCCTGATTCGAAGTCAGATGCCTTATCCACTAGGCCACAGGGCCAGATGACTTAATAGTTTCATCTATAGTATTCATTCCTCTCACTAATGTATATTCTTTGTGTAAAACGACCCTACCAGGACTCGAACCTGGAATTCCCTGATTCGAAGTCAGATGCCTTATCCATTAGGCCACAGGGCCAGATGACTTAATAGGTTCATCTATAGTATTCATTCCTCTAATCTACATTATTTGTGTAAAATAACCCTACCAGGACTCGAACCTGGAATCCCCTGATTCGAAGTCAGATGCCTTATCCATTGGACCCCAGGGCCAGATGACTTTATAGGTTCGATTACTTAACTCACTCCTTTAACTAATGTACATTCTTTGTGTAAAACGACCCTACCAGGACTCAAACCTGGAATCCCCTGATTCGAAGTCAGATGCCTTATCCATTAGGCCACAGGGCCAGATGACTTAATAGGTTCATCTATAGTATTCATTCCTCTAATCTACATTATTTGTGTAAAATAACCCTACCAGGACTCGAACCTGGAATCCCCTGATTCGAAGTCAGATGCCTTATCCATTGGGCCCCAGGGCCAGATGACTTTATAGGTTCGATTACTTAACTCACTCCTTTAACTAATGTACATTCTTTGTGTAAAACGACCCTACCAGGACTCGAACCTGGAATCCCCTGATTCGAAGTCAGATGCCTTATCCATTAGGCCACAGGGCCAGATGACTTAATAGGTTCATCTATAGTATTCATTCCTGTAATCTACATTCTTTGAGTAAAATGACCCTACCAAGACTCGAACCTGGAATACCCTGATTCGAAGTCAGATGCCTTATCCATTAAGCCACAGGGCCAGATGACTTAATATATTCATCGATAGTTTTCATTCCTTTACTAATGTACATTCTTTGTGTAAAACGACCCTACCAGGACTGGAACCTGGAATCCCCTGATTCGAAGTCAGATGCCTTATCCATCAGGCCACAGGGCCAGATGACTTTATAGGTTCATCTAAAGTACTCATTCCTTTACCTATGTACATTCTTTGTGTAAAACGACCCTACCAGGACTCGAACCTGGAATCCCCTGATTCGAAGTCAGATGCCTTATCCATTGGGCCCCAGGGCCAGATGACTTTATAGGTTCGATTACTTAACTCACTCCTTTAACTAATGTACATTCTTTGTGTAAAACGACCCTACCAGGACTCAAACCTGGAATCCCCTGATTCGAAGTCAGATGCCTTATCCATTAGGCCACAGGGCCAGATGACTTTATAGGTTCATCTATAGTACTCATTCCTTTAACTAATGTACATTCTTTGTGTAAAACGACCCTACCAGGACTCGAACCTGGAATCCCCTGATTCGAAGTCAGATGCCTTATCCATTAGGCCACAGGGCCAGATGACTTAATAGGTTCATCTATAGTATTCATTCCTCTAATGTACATTCTTTGTGTAAAACGACCCTACCAGGACTCGAACGTGGAATCCCCTGATTCGAAGTCAGATGCCTTATCCACTAGGCCACAGGGCCAGATGACTTTATATGTTCATCGATAGTTTTCATTCCTCTCACTAATGTATATTCTTTGTGTAAAACGACCCTACCAGGACTCGAACCTGGAATCCCCTGATTCGAAGTCAGATGCCTTATCCATTAGGCCACAGGGCCAGATGACTTAATAGGTTCATCTATAGTATTCATTCCTCTAATCTACATTATTTGTGTAAAATAACCCTACCAGGACTCGAACCTGGAATCCCCTGATTCGAAGTCAGATGCCTTATCCATTGGGCCCCAGGGCCAGATGACTTTATAGGTTCGATTACTTAACTCACTCCTTTAACTAATGTACATTCTTTGTGTAAAACGCCCCTACCAGGACTCAAACCTGGAATCCCCTGATTCGAAGTCAGATGCCTTATCCATTAGGCCACAGGGCCAGATGACTTAATAGGTTCATCTATAGTATTCATTCCTATAATCTACATTCTTTATGTAAAATGACCCTACCAAGACTCGAACCTGGAATACCCTGATTCGAAGTCAAATGCCTTATCCATTAAGCCACAGGGCCAGATGACTTAATATGTTCATCGATAGTTTTCATACCTTTACTAATGTATATTCTTTGTGTAAACCGACCCTACCAGGACTCGAACCTGGAATCCCCTGATTCGAAGTCAGATGCCTTATCCATTGGGCCCCAGGGCCAGATGACTTTATAGGTTCGATTACTTAACTCACTCCTTTAACTAATGTACATTCTTTGTGTAAAACTACCCTACCAGGACTCAAACCTGGAATCCCCTGATTCGAAGTCAGATGCCTTATCCATTAGGCCACAGGGCCAGATGACTTTATAGGTTCATCTATAGTACTCATTCCTTTAACTAATGTACATTCTTTGTGTAAAACGTCCCTACCAGGACTCGAACCTGGAATCCCCTGATTCGAAGTCAGATGCCTTATCCATTAGGCCACAGGGCCAGATGACTTAATAGGTTCATCTATAGTATTCATTCCTCTAATCTACATTCTTTGTGTAAAATGACTCTACCAAGACTCGAACCTGGAATACCCTGATTCGAAGTCAGATGCCTTATCCATTAAGCCACAGGGCCAGATGACTTTATATGTTCATCGATAGTTTTCATTCCTTTACTAATGTACATTCTTTGTGTAAAACGACCCTACCAGGACTCGAACCTGGAATCCCCTGATTCGAAGTCAGATGCCTTATCCATTAGGCCACAGGGCCAGATGACTTAATAGTTTCATCTATAGTATTCATTCCTCTAACTAATGTACATTCTTTGTGTAAAGGAACCCTACCAGGACTCGAATCTGGAATCCCCTGATTCGAAATCAGATGCCTTATCCATTAGGCCACAGGGCCAGATGACTTTATAGGTTAATCTATAGTACTCATTCCTTTACCTATGTACATTCATTGTGTAAAACGACCCTACCAGTACTCGAATCTGGAATCCCCTGATTCGAAGTCAGATGCCTTATCCATTAGGCCACAGTGCCAGATGACTTAATAGTTTCATCTTTAGTATTCATTCCTCTAACTAATGTATATTCTTTGTGTAAAACGACCCTACCCGGACTCGAACCTGGAATCCCCTGATTCGAAGTCAGATGCCTTATCCATTAGGCCACAGGGCCAGATGACTTTATAGGTTCATCTATAGTACTCATTCCTTTACTTATGTACTTTATTTGTGTAAAACAACCCTACCAGGATTCGAACCTGGAATCCCCTGATTCGAAGTCAGATGCTTTATCCATTGGGCCCCTGGGTCGGATGACTTAATAGGTTCATTTACTTTACCTACTCCTTTAACTAATGTACTTTTTTGTGTATATCGACCCTGCGAGGACTCGAACCTGGAATCTGCTGATTCGAAGTCAGATACCTTATCCATTAGGCGACAGGGCCAGATGACTTTATAGGTTCATCTATAGTACTCATTCCTTTAACTAATGTACATTCTTTGTGTAAACCGACCCTACCAGGACTCGAACCTGGAATCCCCTGATTCGAAGTCAGATGCCTTATCCATTGGGCCCCAGGGCCAGATGACTTTATAGGTTCGATTACTTAACTCACTCCTTTAACTAATGTACATTCTTTGTGTAAAACGACCCTACCAGGACTCGAACGTGGAATCCCCTGATTCGAAGTCAGATGCCTTATCCATTAGGCCACAGGGCCAGATGACTTAATAGTTTCATCTATAGTATTCATTCCTCTCACTAATGTATATTCTTTGTGTAAAACGACCCTACCAGGACTCGAACCTGGAATCCCCTGATTCGAAGTCAGATGCCTTATCCATTAGGCCACAGGGCCAGATGACTTAATAGGTTCATCTATGGTATTCATTCCTCTAATCTACATTCTTTGTGTGAAATAACCCTACCAGGACTCGAACCTGGAATCCCCTGATTCGAAGTCAGATGCCTTATCCATTGGGCCCCAGGGCCAGATGACTTTATAGGTTCGATTACTTAACTCACTCCTTTAACTAATGTACATTCTTTGTGTAAAACGACCCTACCAGGACTCGAACCTGGAATCCCCTGATTCGAAGTCAGATGCCTTATCCATTAGGCCACAGGGCCAGATGACTTAATAGGTTCATCTATAGTATTCATTCCTCTAATCTACATTCTTTGAGTAAAATGACCCTACCAAGACTCGAACCTGGAATACCCTGATTCGAAGTCAGATGCCTTATCCATTAAGCCACAGGGCCAGATGACTTAATATATTCATCGATAGTTTTCATTCCTTTACTAATGTACATTCTTTGTGTAAAACGACCCTACCAGGACTGGAACCTGGAATCCCCTGATTCGAAGTCAGATGCCTTATCCATCAGGCCACAGGGCCAGATGACTTTATAGGTTCATCTAAAGTACTCATTCCTTTACCTATGTACATTCTTTGTGTAAAACGACCCTACCAGGACTCGAACCTGGAATCCCCTGATTCGAAGTCAGATGCCTTATCCATTGGGCCCCAGGGCCAGATGACTTTATAGGTTCGATTACTTAACTCACTCCTTTAACTAATGTACATTCTTTGTGTAAAACGACCCTACCAGGACTCAAACCTGGAATCCCCTGATTCGAAGTCAGATGCCTTATCCATTAGGCCACAGGGCCAGATGACTTTATAGGTTCATCTATAGTACTCATTCCTTTAACTAATGTACATTCTTTGTGTAAAACGTCCCTACCAGGACTCGAACCTGGAATCCCCTGATTCGAAGTCAGATGCCTTATCCATTAGGCCACAGGGCCAGATGACTTAATAGGTTCATCTATAGTATTCATTCCTCTAATCTACATTCTTTGTGTAAAATGACCCTACCAAGACTCGAACCTGGAATACCCTGATTCGAAGTCAGATGCCTTATCCATTAAGCCACAGGGCCAGATGACTTTATATGTTCATCGATAGTTTTCATTCCTTTACTAATGTACATTCTTTGTGTAAAACGACCCTACCAGGACTCGAACCTGGAATCCCCTGATTGGAAGTCAGATGCCTTATCCATTAGGCCACAGGGCCAGATGACTTAATAGTTTCATCTATAGTATTCATTCCTCTAACTAATGTACATTCTTTGTGTAAAACAACTCTACCAGGACTCGAACCTGGAATTCCCTGATTCGAAGTCACATGCCTTATCCATTAGGCCATAGAGCCAGACGATTTGATAGGTTCATCTATAGTATTCACTCCTTTACTAATGTACATTCATTATGTAAAACGACCCTACCAGGACTCGAACCTGGAATCCCCTGATTCGAAGTCAGATGCCTATCCATTAGGCCACAGGGCCAGATGACTTAATATGTTCATCGATAGTTTTCATTCCTTTACTAATGAACATTCTTTGTGTAAAACGACCCTACCAGGACTCGAACCTGGAATCCCCTGATTCGAAGTCAGATGCCTTATCCATTAAGCCACAGGGCCAGATGACTTAATATGTTCATCGATAGTTTTCATTCCTTTACTAATGAACATTCTTTGTGTAAAACGACCCTACCAGGACTCGAACCTGGAATCCCCTGATTCGAAGTCAGATGCCTTATCCATTAGGCCACAGGGCCAGATGACTTTATAGGTTCATCTATAGTATTCACACCTTTATTAATGTACATTCTTTGTGTAAAATGACCCTACCAGGACTCGAACCTGGAATCCCCTGATTCGAAGTCAGATGCCTTATCCATTAGGCCACAGGGCCAGATGACTTAATATGTTCATCGATAGTATTCATTTCTTTACTTATGAACATTCTTTGTGTAAAACGACCCTACCAGGACTCGAACCTGGAATCCCCTGATTCGAAGTCAGATGCCTTATCCATTAGGCCACAGGGCCAGATGACTTGATAGGCTCATCTATAGTATTCACTCCTTTACTAATGTACATTGTTTGTGTAAAACGACTCTTCCAGGACTCGAACCTAGAATCCCCTGATTGGAAGTCAGATGCCTTATCCATTAGAACACAGGGCCAGATGACTTTATAGGTTCATCTATAGTACTCATTCCTTTACCTATGTACATTTTTTGTGAAAAACGACCCTACCAGGACTCGAACCTGGAATCCCCTGATTCGAAGTCAGATGCCTTATCCATTAGGCCACAGTGCCAGATGACTTAATAGGTTCATCTATAGTAGTCATTCCTCTAACTGATGTACATTCTTTGTGTAAAACGACCCTACCAGGACTCGAACCTGGAATCCCCTGATTCGAAATCAGATGCCTTATCCATTGGGCCCCAGGGCCAGATGACTTTATAGGTTCATTTACTTAACTCACTCCTATAACTAATGTACATTCTTTGTGTAAAGCAACCCTACCAGGACTCAAACCTGGAATCCCCTGATTCGAAATCAGATGCCTTATCCATTAGGCCACAGGGCCAGATGACTTTATAGGTTAATCTATAGTACTCATTCCTTTACCTATGTACATTCATTGTGTAAAACGACCCTACCAGTACTCGAATCTGGAATCCCCTGATTCGAAGTCAGATGCCTTATCCATTAGGCCACAGGGCCAGATGACTTAATAGTTTCATCTTTAGTATTCTTTCCTCTAACTAATGTATATTCTTTGTGTAAAACGACCCTACCAGGACTCGAACCTGGAATCCCCTGATTCGAAGTCAGATGCCTTATCCATTAGGCCACAGGGCCAGATGACTTTATAGGTTCATCTATAGTACTCATTCCTTTACTTATGTACTTTATTTGTGTAAAACAACCCTACCAGGATTCGAACCTGGAATCCCCTGATTCGAAGTCAGATGCTTTATCCATTGGGCCCCAGGGTCGGATGACTTAATAGGTTCATTTACTTTACCTACTCCTTTAACTAATGTACTTTTTTGTGTATATCGACCCTGCGAGGACTCGAACCTGGAATCTGCTGATTCGAAGTCAGATACCTTATCGATTAGGCCACAGGGCCAGATGACTTTATAGGTTCATCTATAGTATTCATTCCTTTACTAATGAACATTCTTTGTGTAAAACAACCCTACCAGGACTCGAACCTGGAATCCCCTAATTCGAAGTCAGATGCCTTATCCATTAGGCCACAGGGCCAGATGGCTTGATAGGTTCATCTATAGTATTCATTCCTTTACTAATGTACATTCTTTGTGTAAAACGACCCTACCAGGACTCGAACCTGGAATCCCCTGATTCGAAGTCAGATGCCTTATCCATTAGGCCACAGGGCCAGATGACTTAATAGGTTCATCTATAGTATTCATTCCTTTACTTATGTACTTTATTTGTGTAAAACAACCCTACCAGGACTCGAACCTGGAATCCCCTGATTCGAAGTCAGATGCCTTATCCATTAGGCCACAGGGCCAGATGGCTTGATAGGTTCATCTATAGTATTCATTCCTTTACTAATGTACATTCTTTGTGTAAATTGACCCTACCAGGACTCGAACGTGGAATCTCCTGATTCGAAGTCAGGCCACAGGGCCAGATGACTCTATGGTTTTATCTCTAGTACTCATTTCTCTAACGAATGTACATTCAAGATGTAAAACGACCCTACAAGGATTCGAATATAGAATTCCCTTTTTTGAAGTCAGATATGATATCTATTAGTTCAAAGGTCAAAATGATTTGATACAAACATCTACACTGGTTTGCCATATACCTTATTTTATCATTTCTAAACCATCCTCTCAGGATTTGAACCTTGAAAACTCCTATTGAAAACAATAATAATACGAGAGCGCAATTACCTAAGTTTGAAATTCTAAAAGAGTCATTCAAAAAGAAACCCTGCTTTTAAACGTTTTGATAAACTCTTCATTAGTAAATTATATCGGTTTACTGATGAATATTCCATCGAAACGCTTAAATGTATGGTTTATTTTTGAAGGAGCCTATCGAAGTCAGATGTGTTATTCATTAGGCCTTTTCGATAGATGACTTAATTGTTTTAGCCCCGCTATTCATTCGTCTAGATAAAATATATCTTCGATGTAAAACCACCATGACTGGAATCTGAAATCACTTGATTCAGGCTATAGGACACTTGTTAACTTTTGTATTGGAAGAGTTGATTATATTTTTCAGGGAGCTTGCTGAAATAGCAGTTAACGAAATTGATAAGCTCGGAGGTAAAAGGAATATCTGACTAGTAATTGGTTTAATAATTTATCAAGTTTTAACTATACGGAGTAATGGGTTGTATTCAGCTATTTTGATGTTGAAATAGGATAAGCTTTTTCCATTTCTCCAAACTTTTCACAAGAATATTCTATTTTGTGGAAATCTAGCCCTGCTGTTTCTTGAATGGTTTGTCTTTAACCCTATTATGGCCGGGGGGGGGGGCACAAAGTGCCAGCGGAAAATTAAAAATGCTGTATCTCCCAGAAAACACGTAATATTCTACTGAAACCTGTTCGACTTTTCCTCAAATTTATCAGAGAACCTGAAAAAATTATTTTTGTTAATATCACACTTTTGCTGATCACGTGACATCTCTTTGTCAACAAGTGGTCAGGTGTTAAAAGGTTTTAGGGCCTATATTTCTGCAACTATAACACATAGAGACTTGCTTGAAGCACCATTGGCTTTGTTTTGACAAGGGCTTTTGAATGATATATAATTTATTAGTATTTGCTGACGTAAGCAAAATTTAAAATCTATGACGTCATCAATGTTTATGACGTCATATCTATAAAAGACAATTATTTTTTTTCATTTGAAATTCCTTTTTTGGCGTTCCTGAATAGAGATAAACTAGAAAAAAATCGATTTTTCAATCTGAAAAGCTATTTTATCTTATTTTTCTTCATTGCAAAATTCATCGACTTGAACATTCATGAAAAAAATGGTAAAAATATAAAAAGATATAAAATAATGTCCAAAAAAATTATAGATTATGATTGGAAAATGCTTTTTGTTCATAAATAGACCATTTAAGAGGCAAAAATACAATATGGATAGCTTCAATAACAAGCTAAATGCCTATTAGTAGTTATCATGGTTTTTCAGACTTATGACGTCACTGTGACGTCATTGGTAGCCATTATGGTTTTAAAAACACCATCAATCGATAGAGAGAGCAAGTAAAGTTCTATAGTTCTACCAAGTTTCAAGCTTTTATCGCGTTCCTAACAAGAATTATAGGGGGCGGGCACAATGTGCCCCCTCCCCGGTAGTACAAGGCTCCAAAAAGCCCGGTAGTAATAGGGTTAAAGTTTATAATGGTTGGTCCTTGGTCATTTTTGGTGTTAAATCATTGTTGATTTATAAATAGATGGTTCAGAAACCTATTTTGCAACTTTTTCGAAATTGAAAGTTCGGTTTTTTTATGTCAACGAGATCGTGGTCGAGCAAAGAGACAAAAACGCTTTTGTTAGTTCCCTATCCAGAAATATTCGTTATTCAGAAAATTTTTATAATATTCATCATCAAATTTATGTACGCAATATTCACATGTAGACAAGACATACGTTTTCAAGTACTGATCAACATCAACTGTGAAATAAAGAGGCACAACAATAGGTTTCCTAACCATCTACTTCTATAAACTATGGGCATACGTTGTGCACTTTCAAGTACTGTTCAACATTAACTGTGAAACAAAGAGGCACAACAATTGGTTTCCTAACCATCTACTTCTATAAACTATGGGCATACGTTGTGCACTTTCAAGTACTGTTCAACATTAACTGTGAAACAAAGAGGCACAACAATTGGTTTCCTAACCATCTACTTCTATTAACTATGGGTATACGTTGTGCACTTTCAACTACTGTTCAACATCAACTGTGAAACAAAGAGGCACAACGATTGGTTTCCTAACCATCTACTTCTATAAACTATGGTTGAATAAAAGTTCAACCAGTAAGGCAATCAGATTAGGTTCGTCTCTACCTTTGTTGAATTGTTTTAAAATTCGTTTTGCGTTGTTTGAGGGGTGCTGTTAGCGCAGTAGCTCACTAGACTGAGAATCTAGATGTCGTTGGTTCGAGTCCTACTTGAATGTTTTTCATTCTTGCAATATATCATTTATGATTTTCCAAATCTTGCTTCTCCTCAACTCTTACATGCCATATCCATGACTGGTAGATACAGTTAGATAACTTGTTGATTTTCTTCAATTTAGGTAAAGCTTTCACCTGTTTCACCCCTGTTATCAGCGATGCTGAAACTATGGTAATTCTATTTTCTATGTCTGATATTCTTAATAATACCGTTGGAATTTTATATTCCTTTTACACTGTCTGGACAAATCTTTGCTACGTAACCTCTCCACTCTTTTCAAGGCTCAGCCGGGATGAAATATTCTCTTATTTCAAGGGATCTAATTGCTGATTAGTAAACTATGCTAACTGTGATTGGGAGACTTACTTAAAAACCTTATTTACAGTAGGTCCTTGTTTAGCTTTATTTCCTTGTGACCCTGAGTTTATTAAAGTTCATCTTTATGTAAGTCCCCCAATGATTGTTATAAACGTGTTCTGAAGAAAATTGTAATGAAACGTTTGAAGAAAGTTGTATTTTGAATTAGCATCCTAAGGATGATTATAGGAGAGCCAGATTTCCTAAGTTTTATAAGATAGGAAGAGACTAATTCAAAAAGAAACAAAACTACAAACTTTTCGATGAAATCTTCTCCAGTAAACTATGCTAACAATGATTGAGAGGCTTACTTTGTAAATTATGTTTTTTAATTAGTCCCCCATCATTGTTAGCATAGTTTACTGAAGAAGATTTTATCGAAACGTTTGAAGAATGTTTATTTATGATATTGGTCTCTTACTATCTTATGAACTTAGGAAATTAGGCTCTATTTTATTCATTATCCATGTACAATGAATGTATATTTACCTATTTATACAAAGTATTACCTACAGAAGTACTTACGTCTACTGCAAGGGATGGCCAATAGACGTCCTATTGATAAAGGCTCTCTCACTCTTTCCAGGGGTCAGCTGGAATGAAATATTCGCTTATTTCAAGGGATCTAATTGCTGATTGTATTGAGACCATGCACAGGGGATACTCTGCCGTAAGTATTATGTTGTTGTTGCTGTAGCAGCTATCTTATCAAATGAATACCCAACTTGGCATTCCTACCACAAAGATTCGATCTTTGCTATGGGTTCCATCTTTTAGATTGCCATAGCCACATGCAACTATGTCACCTATAAGGTTTAGCTCCTCCCCTTAAGATTTACGTTAGGTTTATTTAGATCCTACAAATATTTTCATACCAGCAAATTGTATTGATGACATAATTTATCTTACAGGATGCTATCATAACATTTGGTGGATGTGACAAAACTAACCCTGGTGTTCTTATGCCGCTAGCTAGGCATAACCTGGTAAATGGTTTTGCCTTCTATTGTTTATCACTCTTTTTAGGTATTTTGCGGTAATCTAGTTTCACATCTCTGAGTAAGCGAGTTTCTGTTAGGCATGATTGCCTGACCAAGACCAAGCCTTTTTCCCAGTAAGGATATGTAAGCATGTACTGTATTAGCGAGTAAACAAATTGGTTGACCGAAGTCGAAGGTTACCTAAGGGTTCCTCTTCCATTTGCTTCTTGCTTCTATCGTTCAGATAAGGGTGGTTTATGTGTGTATATATGTATATATTTGCAACTAAAAACTATTAACAATGCTAAAATATGAAATAAAATGGCTATATATATAGCATTAATTGATATTAAGAAACTTTTAGATTAAAGTATGAAATAACAACAACACCCCTAACTACGGTGGCAGGGATAGCGTTAAAAAAGTCCAAAGGACCTTTTTCCATAATGGTTCCCCCAGAGGCGTGAATCCTTACCCTGGCCTGATAGCAACTTTCTCTTCATCTATAATATTTTGTTGAGTGCTAAGCAGAAAGGTATTGAGTACCATATTGAATGTCTTTGGTCTGACGCGGCTAGGTATTGAACCCACGACCTTTAGACAAAGTTTCGAACACTTAATGAACAGTCTGATAAGTCTTGATGTTCCTATTTGCAGTTGAATGTGTTTATTTCAAATCTGCTAGCTTTTTGGTTGTTCAGTAATGTGCAGGGATACCATTAGCACTGTTCAGGATGTTTAGTACTGTGGAGGAATACCATCAGTAATGTTAGATAATACCATCAGTACTGTAGGGAAATACAATTAGTACTGTGGAGAACATTCAGCACTGTGAAGGGAAACCACAAGCACCACGGAGGTAATACCCTATAATATCGTACACAGTACTGCAAAGACGTTCTTCAATGTAATATTTTTAACTAAAACTCCAACTTTTATTTCTTGCATTACAGATTGGAATAACTCTTTATGGTGGAACTATAACTCCAGGCTGTACAGACAAGCATGAGGCTCTAGACCAAGGAGATGTTATGGAGGTGATGTATTTACCATAAAATTTTGAGCAGTTCTTGTAAATTTTCACTCGTTTGCATGTGCCTAGAAGATTTAATTTTTGGATAAGATTTCACAAGGGCTCACTAACACAATCAGGCAAAGAAGGGGAACAATCGAATTAACCTACATTGGTGAAGTCCAAACTCAAAACTACGTAATCTAAATAATCTCACATTACTCATTTTAACCTTTGGGCAAACCATTGTGGAATATTGATCTAATATGTAAATTAGGCCTAATTAGAAAAAGACATGTTTAAGCTCTAGAAAGTCATGTTTGCTACCTTGAAAATGAACGAAATTTGCAAAAGATGAGTTAATATTTTCATGTATTAACTTTTAGGCCATAGGTTTATATGGAGCAGGATTGATAAGATGGGTTAACGTTAAGTAAGAATAGATCGATAACAAACTTTGTACAAGTAATGCCGTTACGTACGCCATTACTTTCATGATTTTTGTAATCTTTCCATTCTTACTTATGTTCAATAAACTGGCATTGCTGTTTAGATATGAGTTAAATATTGATTTTCAACTTTTAGGCCATCGGTTCATATGGAGCAGGACTGATCGACATTGAAGATCTTTATGCGATTGAATGTAAAGCAAACCCTGGAGCTGGCTCTTGTGGTGAGTGGACGAATGGTGTTGATATCATGTCATAATGACACAATTTATGAGAAAGCATATTGAAAAATCCAATGGAGCTTACGCCTTATTTTTGCAAGTCCCAATTGATTTTCTGCAGGAGTAACTCAAAGCAGTTTCTTCATTAAGTCTTTATTATCGGTTTCCTTTTATGGATAAACAAATATCTTAGACTGGAATAATGGGGGTCTCGATGAACCCAGACTGGGAACCCAAGATGTTTCCTATTTTCCCAAATGAAATTATTTAGAGTTCTCATAGGGTTGCGTACGATGTCTCGAAATCTAAGTTAGCCTTTCAGTCGTCTAACGATATTAAGGCGTTTCATCATAAATGCATGTTATTTATATACTTCACCTACATATGCTTTCCATTGATATGACTTTTATATTTGATTTCACATTTCTTTGCTTGCTGGGCTTCTAGTGACTACAATTATGTTTTCTATAGTTGTGTAATTTCTTCATAAATAGCGAGATAACTTTGTCTGGAGGAACTTTTGTTAACTCTACAACTAGGACTAAGCTATCGTTAAAGAAATATTCAAGAATTATCCATATGTGAATTAGTCCATTTGGCATCGATGAAAATTACTTTTAGTGTATTCAAGGCAAGATTCATTCAGTGGCTTGTCAGACGTGTCTACTTTTTACTGGCGTACACGGTAAACAAACATATTTCATTGATATCGTGAACTTGTTCCTGTTTCATACGATACAGTATACGTTGATGGGGGTATTTTAAAGCCATCTAATCAATGTCATTTTTCAGGTGGGATGTTTACTGCAAACACAATGAGCTCTGCTATTGAAGCACTTGGAATGGCATTACCCGGTATCTTTATCTTTTTTTCATAAATCAGTGATCTTGTTTTGTTTTGTCAAAATATCACATAGAATAAGATTCTACTCTGCCTGAATTAGGAAGTCTTAAATTCATAATTTTGATTTCAATTCAGATAAGAATAGCTCCAAAATTTGTATCTGAACCATTAATGTATGATGAGCCATAAGCAACTTTGGCATCAATATTACACGGAATCAATTATATTGCTTCGTTCTTAGGCAAAGACAAGAAAAGGAAAGCATCTTGGGAGACTCAAAGCTCGAATGTTCCTTATTTATGAGTCAAGAGGCAATTAAAGGAGCCTAAGTGCCACACCAGCATCCTAAATAAAAGTAGTATAACAAAGTGTGTTTTTATCTCTACAAAAATGGTATAATGAAGTATGTCTTATATCTCCATATACCTCTTTGTGGTCCATCATAAAGAAAGCATCATTATCCAAATACAGATTTGGAAGCAATTTGTACCCCTTTGATTTTGATGTTTTTATTTGAAGGCACTGCATCTGGATTGGCAGCCACCTCGGATAACAAGGTAATAGGTTGAATTTGCTGTCGCACGAACTTTTGAAAAAGGGTTTTTTGTTTGGTGTAATGGTTGAAATAAGCTAACAATAAGATATTATACACACACAAATGATACTGCATTAACTAATGATAGATTGATACAACAAAGGGCTCCTGTTCCTTTCATTGACTAGGACTATCTGCAACAATTTTCATGATATTTGAGGTTACACGATAGATATCGAGCTGATTGCAAAGATTCAAGTTAAGAATACCTATCATTTTCTTAGCTGAATCCAAAGAAAGAAGAGGAAGTTAGGCGATCTGTGCAGGCGTTATTTACAATGATGAAGAATGATGTTCATGCTAATGATATCATGACACTCAAGGTATCTTGCTCAATCTTTAAAATTCACACTTGAACTCCTTTAGCAACAATTTAGCCAATTGATGATTCTGTTATAGATGGTGGATCTCATGCAATACATGGTATGAATATAGCCCTTAACAATGTATAGCTACCAAAATTGAAACGGCCTGAAAGTGGATCGTAGCTGCAGTATAACTACCGTCATTAATTCGTAAATGTTCTGTTTTCATAGCCTTTTTATGTATCTTCCTGTAGCTAATGTTTTATTCTTACAGTTCATTTGAAATAAATAGCAATTAAAAGTATGCAAATGCATCGAGGCTATTTCGCTTAGGTTTTGCGTTGTCTTGAACGATATAAAAACCCTAACTATTATATCAAGCCTAAGATACCAAACCAACATTAAGTATCTATTTTGGTCTTCCCTTCTCGTATCCTTCAATGTATATATTTGTCCGTTGATTTTTATAACTTTTTGTAAAATACATAGTGGCAAGATAGTAGCTAATAAGATTACACATTTCGAATTCCCATTCTTACTGTTTTTCCTCGACAAGTGTTTTACTTATTAAACTATTATCAATTATCTGAAACTATTATCTTTAAGCTTTAAGAATCATTTTTGGTTTCCATTTTTATTCCAGGCATTTGAAAACGCAATAACAGTTCTTTTCGCTCTTGGTGGATCTACCAATGGAATTCTGCATCTCCTGGCGTTGGCTAGAGAGTAGGTAACTTTTATTCATTTGAGTGCATTGGTATTCCATAGATATATCTTGCAACTCAATGGACCAAGTGCATTGATTATTATTTCTATTCTGTTTCAGAGCAAACATTCCCCTGGATATCCAAGAATTCAATCGGATTGGTGATAAAGTTCCACTAATTGCGAATCTCAAACCACATGGAAAAGTAAGAAGAATCTCTCCATTTCTAATAATATTTTAAAAACCCTTTTGTTGATATCTTTATGAGGCTTGAATAATAGTCAAAAATACCGTAAACGGCAGAAAAAAGTAGACAATGTTGATTAGCTTTATGAACAATAAAAGTCTAATGGAATCGATGCCAAATAAACCAACTTAAGTAGATTAACTGGTAAGACTCCAGGACGGGTGTAGAATTGTTCGAAACGCCAGTTTTTGATAAATTTCCTCAAACACTCCGTAATTTTGTGTTGCTTTCGTTCCCGGCTTCCCTCTCCTACACACTGGTGATAGGTTTCAAACAATGATCTCAAAATAAAGACTGGATCGAGCATTCTTTCTCTGGACCCAAATGTTTAAAGCCAATTGCTTTGGCTTAAGCTTGGCCTCCCAATATGGCTGCCAAAGAAATTTTCTGAACTGTACTGGTTGTTAACAATAGCTACACGATTATCCAGTCTCGTGTTGATCATTCATAACATTCCAATAATCGTCATCAAAGAAAAAACCACTACCCAGTGTAAACTCAATGTATTGAATTAGACCTCCCAATATGGCTGCCAATTGACTTCATTTTAGAACGACAGATGCTCGATCCAGTCTTTCTTTTGAGATCAGTGGTTTCAAATCAGTGGAAAGATAGGAGACTGTGCATTTGAAAACTAGTATGAGGAGTTTAGTAGAACCCAAATAGAGGAGAAAGAAGATTTGGGTTTCATCTAACAGCCTCTTCACTCTTGAGCTTTCTTGACTCTTGACAACATTTTCGTTTTATTGTTGCTTTTTATGTCTACTGCACCAATATCACACAAAATTTGAACTTAATAAAAATTCAACTGAATTTCCTTTATGGAAACGTATGACACAGTTGAGTTTTCGTGTAAGCTCTTACCTTATTTGATTGACTCAAATTAACTATTTTGTTCTTATGTTTGCTGTCATGACATTTAAGTAAAGTAAGCTATTGGTAGTGAGTAAGCAAGGTCCTTTTTCATTTTAGTATCATATGCGGGACCTTGATGCAGTTGGAGGTTTACCGGTAAGTAATGACTGTCTACTTTTCATCAAGCTATGTTGCTTTGTACTTTTACCCAACGTTCTATAAGAAGCCCAGCTGTTGACGTACAATTTTTTAAACCTTAAAACCTTAAGTTAACTTTTTTCCTCAATTCCAACATACTTACTTATTTCGACCTTTATATTATAGATCGAGAACACAAACTTGATTCTGTACCTTACTTCAGATATATTTTCTCTTAACCATTTGTCCAGGATTGTATGTTCTCTTCCTGACTTACTATTTTGAAGAGTGTTAGATGCAGAGCTCAAGTGCTTATCATGTTTCACCTTGTTCCCACTTTACTCGAGCAAAGACTGTTGTTTAGATATTCCTGTAAGCCTTGAGGACCCCTGTCCATATTCGTAAAAATATACATGTTTTCATCAGCCTAATTTCAAAGAAATCACCGTAAGTACCCCTAAATCACTGAAGGTTTCAGATTATCTACAGAATCTAAATTTACTGTGCCTACCTCCTCAGCTCAACTCAAATTAGATCTTTGGTCAATATTTTGATATGATTGAATAATGTTCTTGTACAATCTGATATTCACTATTATGTTCAGGTGGTAATGAAGGAGCTTCTTGATTGTGGATTACTGCATGGAGATTGTCTGACCGTTACCGGTAAAACCGTCTCACAAAATTTGGAACATCTCGGAGAGGCCCAGAAGTCTCCTGCCTTCCTAGCGGTAAGATAATTGCTTAAAATGTATCAAACATTAAACTCAAAAAACTCAGGTTGAACAACTTGCCCAACCAATTCATAAAAGCTAGGAAAGCGAATTCCCTGCCAGCATGGAGTCAATTATGACTTGATCTTGCTCTTGAACTTGACCTTGACCTCACCCTTGACCTTGCTGGCTATCTACCCCAAAGCCCCTCTATCACTGTTTGATTGTAATGCTGCTGTGAATTACGATTTCACCCATATACACTCACAATGGTCACACTGTCAAATAATACTTTTTCTTTTTTCTTTTCTTACTTCTATTGATCTATTAATGATTAATTCATAAGGCATGGTCTAACACGGGTAATTAAATTATACCAGAGCAGGCTACTGCAATTGATATATGCCTCCACCGGGTGGAGGCATATGTCAAAGATCTATTAATGAAATATTCCACCGCTAACTCACCTCTGTACGTAATGCCTTTTTAATGTCAATGTACATTACCTGTGGATAGATAGATAGATAGATAGATAGATGGATAGATAGATGGATAGATAGATAGATAGATAGATAGATAGATAGATAGATAGATAGATAGATAGATAGATAGATAGATAGATAGATAGATAGATAGATAGATAGATAGATAGATAGATAGATAGATAGATAGATAGATAGATAGATAGATAGATAGATAGATAGATAGATAGATAGATAGATAGATAGATAGATAGATAGATAGATAGATAGATAGATAGATAGATTAGGATATGTGGTATGGTCACAGGCCTATCTGTAAAATTTTCAAAATTTTATCACTAATTTATTTTGGCTTCGTGTGAGCTATATCTTTCTATTTATCCACAGGATATTCTTAGGCCTATTTCGTCTCCATTATCGCCAGCAGGAAGGCATATCTCGATATTGAAGGTGATTTTTAGTTTAACTAGTTCATTGAAAGGACCAATATGGTTTATGAGAAACCATCAGTACTTCGGAGGGATGTTCAATACTGTGGAGAGAGACAATTGAGTACTTTGGAGGGATGCCATCAGACTTTCAAAATTTGCTTCACTACCATAGAGTTTTTGCACTGAATATGCTGGTGTTTTCGAATTTTGTTCCTATTAACCATATTAAGTATTTTTCAAATGTATGAAATACCAGGCAAAAGAAATCTAATGTCTTGCTTTAGCATCACTTCTTGAATTTGTATGGCAATGAATTCTAGCCCATGCCTGTGACATTAGGAATAGGAAGTATAGCACTGAAACTGCGCATCAAAAACATAATAGCAAGGGTTTTATTCAAGGGTTATCTTTTGTCGGCATATTACAGTAACTCGCAACGGTAGATTTAGTCGATGAAAGGAGAATGATTAATCTGTAATAAACATAAAAAACATTATATGTAATATATGAGACTAACACGAGAGACACTTTTGCTAAGTTTATAAAATATCTGAAAGATGAGACAAGAATAAACTTTGCTCTCAGACGTTTCGATAATCAATTCTTATCGTTTTTTCAGAGATGTTATTTGCCTCTCATTATGATGATGATTTGTGATGTATTTATGTCTTTCTACTAATCAATTCTCTTATTGGTTAGGGCTCTCTTGCACCAGATAGTGCTGTGTTGAAGCTTGGAGGCAAACATTTGAACACTCCATTTCGTGGGGAGGTAAGTTGGAATCGCTAAAAGATTGCATTTTATTTTGTAGATATTTTACGATGCAACAAGCACCCTTAGCTGACGATTTCGTAGCCATTGCTAATTGGGCAATATAGTTTATTTCAATGATTGGGATTCCAACTCATTGAATCAAAAAATTTTTGATCGATCCTCTCCTTTGCTTGATTTGCTATCTACCTCATAGCTTAGTTGATAGTTGATAGGCACATACGCTTACTATAGTCTGGTTTCCATATGATCGCAAGGATCGCACAAATTTGTGATCTTTGTCGGCTTCCTTTGACGCAAGGATCGCAATGCTCGCAGAGATAGGCTTAAGGTATTGGTTTATGTGCTATGCACAAAGGGCCCACTGAATAGGGAAACTAATCGAGCAGTGTGACCCTGGTCCTTCCTCTCGATGTGACCACACCTCGTGATTCATTTTGCCTTTTTGCCTGGAATCACAGAGAGCTGGCTAATTCTCTCCTCACACTTTATGACAGGTCTGAAGGTGGTTTCGAACCCGGGATCCTTTGAACAAGGGTCAAATGATCTAACCACTCGGTCATCCCCGCCACATGCTTATGAGTTTGAAAGAGTGAACTTTTATTTTAGGCCATTGTCTTTGACGGAGAAGATGATGCTTACGATGCCATTATGCATAAAAAGGTATCATAAAAGTTTTCATTCGGAATGCTGATCTTTGTTTTTGAAATTAAGGGGTTTTTTGGATAAAATGAGCAAAGAATGTGTAGATTTCACAGGGCCTAAACCTAATTGCTGATATCGAGCTAAAACTTTGGAATAGCCTCTAAAACGAGCTAGAAGTATCAATCACGATGATGTTAGTTCAAACATATCCTTGAGTAAGTGAGTTTCTGTTTGGTGTACTAGCCTGTTGGGAGTGATGGCTCTTGTTCCTAGCAGGGGCACGGTACCATATACTATATAACTACATATTATAGTTGTAAGAGTTCAGTGTGGTGATTTCACCCAATTGTGAGCTAGTGAGCTTCTGTTTGGCGTGCTATGTTTCTTAAGGTTGGACCATGTTTATTACACAGTGTAGCATACATGAGTATTTCGAAGGGACTGGAGAGAGACGGTGGATCTATGTGAAATGTAGAGACGGAGGAAGAACAATTTCAACACTGTTATATTTTTGTTATAGACTTTGTCTTTTAATGATTTCATGTAAAAGCAAATCTTATGTGTAGAATATTGAATGCTTACTTCTCGCTTCGATCTTTTGACTGATAAAATTGTATATTATTCAAAGCCTCTGCGAAATCCTTACCAATACATTATTCCCGAAAGCCCCTAAAAGATGGTATATTCTCTTTTCTTTCATCGCATTTACTTTCATAAGATTTATTCCTTACCTGAATTTGTACTTAAAATTTGTTCATATTTTTTTCAGGTAAAACCTGGCCATGTTCTTGTTATCAGATACGAAGGCCCAAAAGGAAGGTAAGCTGTAGTGATGCGGAATATTTTTCGAAGTAAATGAACAAGCAAACGTTGGCCGTATAACCCTGATTGTTGATAGTTGTTGACAGTTGATAGGCAAATACGCCCACTATCTTCGTAAGGTATTGGTTTATGTGCAAAGTACAAAGGGCCCACTGAATAGGTAGACTAATCGAGCAGTGCGACCTTGGTCCTTCCTCTCGATTTGACCACACCTCATGATTCCTTCGCCTTTTGGCCTGGAATCACAGAGAGTTTGCAAATGCTCTCCTCACACTTTGTGACAGGTCTGAAGGCGGTTTTGAACCCGGACTCTTCAAGCGAGGAATGCAGCACATTTTACCATCACTACATAGAGTAGTAAAAGAGGGCTTATTGAATTGAGTGAGTTTATGTTCAAAGTGCTTGCCTACAAATGGCCACTGGATGCCTTATTTCTAGTGGAGGCATGCATGCACTAAATCATCATATATAGTAGTATGTGATATTAGTTAGTTTATTGAGTAAGTCTATGCTTAGCATGCTAGCCTCATTAAGCCTGGGTTTATTTTAGGCAGGGTCTCGGTAGCATACTCTATATCATTACATGAGGTAGTATGAGGTTCAAGTATGTTTAATTAGTGAGGAAGGTTCTTTTTTCCAGCCACGGCTTGGTAGTATACATTACATCACGTGATACCACTAGATATAGTAGTATCAGGTCCTACTGTGTTTGATACTCAATTGTGTCCAACATCAGTAGATACAAATGGCCTAGTACACTTCCTACAATAGCGAGCTTATTATGTGCAGATTCTAGGATCATCCAATAAGGCCCAGGTAATTTTCTCACCTTTATCAAACAGGAAATAGTATAAGAAGCTTGAAATTACTTTTCTTTCAGCCCTGGCATGCCTGAGATGTTGGGTCCTAGTGCTGCTCTAGTTGGCGCAGATCTTGGCAAAAGCGTTGCTTTGGTGACAGATGGTCGATTTAGTGGAGCCTCGCATGGTAGGCGCTTTTACGTCATCACTTTCATTTATTATTCTGAAATAATACATTTCCTTAATTAATTCTGGGAAAAAGGCCATCATTGAATTCCCATGATGAGTGAAAGATTCAATAAAACAAACGGAATACGTCGTAAAAAACTCAAGTCTCACAACCATGACGTTACTAGCAACAGATCTACCAACAAGCCATGCCAATATATGCTTTTAATACTTTTAAAATCGGACCAAATAACATGATAACTTAAACTTAAAACTATTTCATTACTGTTCAGTATAGGTTAGGGTTATTGTTATGGTTAGGTGATGGTAACTTTAATTAAAATCAAAATTATTGGCTAGTTTGGGTCTCAAAGGTTTGACTTTAGTGTTATTGGCAACTTTTTTTACCCATTGAGTTGGCCTGCCATGTCAGTAGATCTCCTAAAGATTTTAGCTGCCTTCTATGTAATACAGAATAGGCTTCCATTTATTATCATCATCGTCTTCAGCTTATTACTTCATGTATAGGGATTATGATTGGTCATGTAACACCTGAGGCACAGTGTGGCGGTCCGATCGCTGTTGTAAGAGATGGTGATATGGTAGAAATTGATCCAGAGAAGAAAACGTTGGAACTGGTGAGCTTTTAAAGTTTTCAACTTTTATCCTTCAATCATAACAATGATCAAGAAGTTGTTTTGTTATCTAGAATAGACGGTTCACAGTGTCCTATTGTACCTTAAGCCACAGACCCCCTCCCCCTTTCGATAATCCACAAGATAACTTTAGCCTGCTTTTTTTATTTGGTGTTCCCTGTAGCACTTTTTTCGAGGATTATGTTGCCTTCAGTAAGAATCTGAGGGTCTTTGATTATGTCCAAGATTTTGTCCAATCTAGTTTGCTGAATAGAAAATTTTTTATGTTCCGTTAACTTCATCTTATAAATGTTTCATGATGTTTTTATGACAATGTTTTATGATGTGGACCACTTCATCATACAACCGTGAACATCTTCAAACTTTCGAGGATTTTCTTGCAAGCAGCATTCAAATTTCTTGTATTGATGACGATGTTTTACGAAATTTTAAGTGTATGTTGTATGTTCTGTGAACATCATCACCTACGCTAATGAGTTTCAGTCATTTAGATCTCTCTTTTTGACTAAAGTTCAGTTTAGAACTCAGAATTTATACAATATCAATTATGAGGAAGGTTATAGTTTTGGAAATTTTATGCAGAGCAAGGTCGACTAGTTTTCTGGACTCTGGTTATTACGGGGAAGGTCACTGGATCACATAATCAAATATGCTAATACATTTTAATTTTTTGTCAGGAAATATCCGAACAAGAACTGTCTGAGAGATTACAAAAATGGACACCTCCCAAAAAAGAGCTGAAAGGACTTCTGGCACGATACAGGAAACTCGTTTCGAGTGCTCACTACGGGGCTGTACTGGATGACTTTTGATGATTAGTAACTTCAATTTTTTATGCTTTTTATGAAATGATTTTAGTCAGTGTTAAAGCATAGCCTTGTACGCTACAGTGACGTCAATTGTTGAGCAATATTAACTAATAACTAACTATAGCCTATATATCTTATTCATCATTATTACATGCAACTCATTTTTGTTTTTATTCTTACTTAGTTTTAATTCGGGTAGAGAGTGCCTACCTGGTTTAAGTGCTCGATATACGCAAGCATAGAGCAATCATAAAGCAGAATGAACACATTAAAAACAGACATGTCCTTCTGTTACTTTGAGTTTCGTGTATACGCACTCGTCAGACAGACTATACTGAGGAAATGTCCGATCATATTATTGTTTTATTTATTACAGTTGCTATCATAGTTAGTAATTATAGTTATGACAACTATGTTTAGGTTTGTTCTTATCATTGCAATAACCAGTAATAGCTTTTAACAAGAAAATTCAGCTTCAAACATGTACACTCATATGTTATGACGTATGTTTGTAGTGCGTTGTTGAATTAAAGGTTCAGTAAGGTCGTAAGGATTGAATCAGAGAACTATTATTGGGTAGCCTTCTACGTCACTGTAGCATACTGGGATATGATCTAACTTGGACCAATAATTATATATGCCAGGCCAACTAACGGGTGTCCCATAAATATATACTGTTGTTAACAGAGAAATATTTGAAATGATTTGCGTTTACGATAGCTTTGCAAGTAGTGGTATATTTTTCTGAGCCAGCTAGGATAGAATTAAACACATTCAAATCAGATCTAGTAGTTATTTCATTAACATTATCAGATTTTTCTACAAAAATTAGAATTAGAATTAAATGTCATTACTACATCCCAAACTGCGATATCTTAACATGATTGAAAGACCAACACAGGGAATCTATCAAACAGTCCTACTCTTTACTCTTAAATCTAGTAAACCTTACTGTTTGGGTTAGATTGCACTTGCTACTCGGCCCGTAAAACAAACATTGCAAGTCGAGTCCAGTGTCAAATCAGCTGTGAGGAAATCTATCCCTTGTCTAGTTTCTCGGTGTCTGGAGCTCTGCTTACCTACCAACTCTTTTTGTTGAAATGCAAATTCAAGAACAAAAATTCATTTCTATCATGTTACATCTTTAGATTCCCTGTTTCGTTGGACCTAACGGCACTTCATTTCTGTTTTGGCTAGTTTTATTCAACTTTAGGCCATTCACAAATATCTGTTATTGCATGATTGTTCTGGTCTGGAGAGCCCGGAGCTACCCCTACATTTGAACACTATATGTTATTTCTTGCATTGTTGTGCTATCGTTATTACGGCTTAAACCATCGCCATACTGCTTATTACCTATCTCAGCTAATCTTATCTACAGAAAACACTTGTATAGTCTCAACTACACTCTTTATAACAAACATTTTCATGTTATCCCTTGTTAATTATGGTTTGTTAAACAGCTCTCTTAGCTTCGTGTAGCCTGAGCATCCTGGGTACGGCTTCCGGCTCAGTCCCTCCTCCAGCGGGCCTCGATTCCGGACTGGCAGGCACCACCACTCTTGCAATCGAGGTTAAAAATACTGCTGGTAGAGGTTTGGACTTGTGGTTGTTCTGGGTGCTGACGATTCGTTTAGGCCGTGCTTGACTCTCGATTTTGTCTTTCTTCGCGTGCTTTTTCTCGACTGACTTTTTGATTCTTGTTGTTATCATTTGTACTGCGCGTAGGTCGCGATGCAGCTCAGCGGATTTCTTCGCTTTTCGGTCTTTGATTGCATCGGATTTTGGTGTCTCGATCTGAAAGGAATGACAATCAGTTTTACAATAGTTTTTCTGTCTGTTTTTAGTTCATTTCCTTTCCATGAAGATTTTAGCTTTTCACAGCAGCAAATACGCGCTGGTTTTGGGCAAGAAAATGCAGGATGACCAATTCGGTTATAATTTACCAATAATACTAAAGGCAAAGTGTTGCAAGAAAGTCTGTAATAACCATTCCGGTTATGATTTACTACTAATACTAAAGGCAAAGTGTTGCAAGAAAGTCTGTAATAACCATTCCGGTTATGATTTACTAATCATACCAAAGGCAAGGTGTTCCCGGACAGTGAAGGAAGACCATTTCGGTCATAATTTACCAATAATACTAAGGCCAAAGTGTTGCAAGGAAGTATTGAAAGACCATTGCGTTAATGATTCGCTAATCATACAAGGACAATGTGTTGCTGGAAAGTGTCAAATGATCATTCCGGTTAGGATTTACCAATAATACCACTTTTCACTAACCTGTGGCTGGTACGAATGGAAAGACGTCAAATCGCGTTTACGAGGGTTCAAAATAACTTCTGATATTTCTTCGGGTGTGACTTTATCCCTGATGACAGCTAATAAACCCCGTTTCAGCAAAGACTCTCTACATTGAATTAAAGCTGTAACGAAAAAGGATAACAATAATGATAATACAATAAGATATATAACCTATGATAATTTATCTATAAGGAGAAGAACTCTTTTCAACACTACCAAAAACGTAAACAAATTAAAAACTAAGTAGGAAATGTTAGATAAAAGCATTTGAATCCTCAATCGTTATGTCCAATCAGTTATTTAAATGGGACTTAGACTGTAAAATACTACACAGAGATGTTATTTCATTTGGGAATTTGTGTCATATCTGAGTAGCTTTTACTTTGAGTGTTGAAGAGGTCTATCAGTTTTTCATACAGTACGGTTCATCGGTTCATAATACGGTCCATACGGTCCATCAGTTTTTTATACATTTTTTGTACGTTATATTCTTTTTATTCCTGCGTCAAGATGGATTTTAGATTTACTACCGCTAGAAAGAGATTGATTTGTACGCAACCTTCATTCAACGAGGTAAAAAGAAACAGTGGAATGCAGAGGTCTTTATAATTTACCCTCACGATGCTAGATTTAACATGGCAAATTACTTCCTCGCTTTGAACCTTGCTAGCTGATGCTGTTTTTGTTTACGATTGCATCAAACATACAATGTTTTATATAGAGAGAAAATACTAAGTGTTGGAAGGAGCTACATATATATAGCGAGACAGGAACAGCGCAAGACCACAAAAACAGAAAAAACGTAGATTTATTAAATATTATATATATAGAAATATTGTCAATATTTCACCCTGGCATATAGACGGGGAAAATAGCCCAACCATCTAACCAAGTGCCTAACTTAACTTTTTAAAGTTTATATCGCTAGAATAGGTGATACAGGGCTTCTTCAGGACTAAATTTACCAACGAACAAATACGGAGCTATATACAAAATTCGGAAAGTGTTTGCAGTGATATGGTTGGTTAGTACGTTATAATGGTGTTGTCACGCAGAGCGTAGAACGGTGGCAATGATTATGGTGGGAGTAATGATAATAATCATGAAAGATAAAAATAATGATAATGAAAATAAATGTATTGGAAAACAGAGGACTAGAATATGACTGTAAATAGTGATATAAAACTATAACTTGAATAATGAGGCAAGGTTAGATGTATAGATTAAGATTATCGGTCAGTCGTTCTGTTAAGTCCGTTGGGTGTCAGAGTGTTGGCCAAGTCAATGAAATGCTGTTCTTTGGCTCGTCTAAGACTCTCTCGTCTATTGTGCAGTCCGGTGTACATATATATATGCTCTTTCCTTCGCTACTATATTTTCAGATAGGGGTGGGCGCGACTCCTAACCCTGGCCCTAGAGGAACTTTACTCTTAATCCATCTCTTTTTGGCGAGTACTAACCAGAGAGGCATTGGCTATCATTGTTAAACTTATGAATCGGCCAGGTTTTGAACCCACGACCTTCCGGCACGGTGGTGAGCATTGTATCACTTGAACACTGCTTTGCCATACATGTACTATTATAGTCCCTTCTCCAGCCAATGACTGTGGCTGGAGTTTCACAATACCGGATTGCTATCGGAGCCGAGTAATTTTCACTCCGGGGTGAAACTCTGGAGTGCAGTTACACTACGATGCTCCGTTTGCTCCTGCGCGATATTCCTCCGCATTTCTGACGAGGTTTGGAACAAAGTTGTTTTTTCGGATTCAGGCGATTACACGACAACGCTCCGCTACGGAGTGACTGGAGAGTGATTTTCGTACCACTACCACTTCCAGGGCTGAGTGATTTCCACTCATCTAATCGGAGCGTTATTTATCGGATTGATGCAGAGTAGTGCAACTGCAACCCCTATCCGATATGAAAGACACTCCGCTCCGATAGCAATCCGGTACAGTGTATAATAGCAGCTGATCGTAATAATTTCCTGGCTCTGTTGCATGCTTCTGTGCCTCTGCTGGAAATAAGACCTCTTATTTTCTTCTTTCAAAGGCAACATAAACATAATTCATTTTCCAAGAATCAATGGCCATGCAAAATGTTGGCTTTAGGTCTAGCTTTGAATTAGTTACCATAGTTTGCAGAAGTAACATGAAGTAAATCTCGATTATGTTCTACCTCGTTTATCAAAGGGTACAAGTTCAGCACAATACAATATAAATGCGAGATAGAATGAATAAAGAAGAAATTTCGTTTTCTGAAAAGAGAAACTAATATATTAGAATGAATTTGTTTTGCTTTACTGTCTATGACTAACTATAGAGAGGTCTATTGGTGTGTTTTTGATACGCATATAAGTATACTCTTTTTTAAAATGCCCCCAACCAGTGAAAAATACTTGAACAATTTATTTTCATATTACCAGATAGACGCTATGTCCTGGGCATATGGGTACATAGCTCTATCCTGACTTTTTTCATGTATTTATCAGTTACGTATAATAAGATACATACAGTGAAAAATGCTTTAAACATGCACTACTCTGAAGTAGTACAATGTTGTTAACATGTCTTGGTTTCGTTTTACCTCGTTAACAGGCTAGCAAGCGGTAAGTGCAACATAATTCACACAATAAAAAATTGCGAGAGTTTAGAATGAATGAAGAAGAAATTTCGTTTACCTAACAGAGAAATGAAAATGGTTGCACGTGCCAGCATCTCTAACCTTCAGTCCTAGAAGCAAAAATAATATGTCAAGATTTTCAAATTTCTTTACAAAACCCATTGAAGGTGGTTATAAACAAAACTCCAAACAACAGTCAGACATAATAGTATCTCCCGTGTCTTAGTCATACCTTAAATAAATAATCAGTCTCGGACTAATGCTATTAATTACCCCCTGGATTCTTGCATAAAGCTTCGTATATTATTAGGAATTAGAATGTCTAGACGGGGGTTGAAGTGTGGTAAGTGAAACTGATTGGTTTGTTCAACCTGCATGAACAACTTGAAAACAATCGTTCAGTTTACCAGATGCCAATACACAAGTTTTATTCACTGACGTGCTGGCAGACTGGGTACAAGCCTCTTCCCTGCTGTTCTTGTTGTTGTTGTTGTTATGGAACATTCCAGCCAGTAGACCGACCAATTACTCTGTGGAGCGAAAACTTGAGAATTAGGAAGTGAGACTGGGAGACTAGCTTGAGGACTTTTTCTTCCAAAAAGTACTTGACTTCATTTGAAAATAGCAAAAGAAAATGCCTAGATGCATACGCACTGCATCTTTTCACAGCACTTATAATTTGTTCCTTGTTTCACTCGGAGTTATATATAGATCATGGTGTCAATAAGGGCTAGCTTCCAAAAGATGTGGCCTCACTGGGTCCTCGTTACCCTGAGTTACTTGGTCGTTCCTTACAAAATCGCATGTACTCAATAACAATCAGGGCTGTGTAAAGTATAATGCAGTGTGAATTCACTTATTCTAACTCAGAATTGCAAGACCTTGCACATCTGTAAAGCTTGTTTTGAGGACGAGTTTTACCAAATGATCGAGGAAGAATTTGCTCTAAAATATTTTCATCTGAAGTACGCTAAACCTGTAGTATGTAACTTCATTTTTCTTGTATATTGGTTCATGCTTTCTTATAGACCATTTGCATTTAAAACTGCCATAGAAAGACTTAACGGGATATAATAAACGGTATGCTTCCCGAAGGCAAATCATGTGCCTGAAAATGTTTAGCTTTTGAGAGAGGCCTTTGTATCATCAGGTGAACATATGGCAATAGCCCCAATAAGGGATGTTACTGATGTTAGAAGGCAACACAGCCACCAAGAAGACAAATTAGTCCCTATAGGAGGCAAAATAGCCTAAAAGAAGGACATAGGTGGTAACAAAGCTTTATTACAGCAGTTATATATTGTGTTACTAACATAAAAAGGCAATGCAGCCACTTAAAAAGACTAGATAGGCCCTATAGGAAGCAAGATAGCCTCAAAGAAGGACATTACTTGCTAACAAAGCTTGGTTGTAGCAGTTATTATGTTAAGATCAGAAAGTTCGGGACCAAAACTTCAGGTTTTAAGGAAGGTAGCAAAAGTTTGCAACGCTGTTGTGACTCTGCATTCTAGTTTTGGTTTTGGTTGATAAATTCTTTATTTAGCTAATGCATGTATCCAGGTGTTCCTTGTATTTTCTCAATATTGGGATCATCACTCGTCAGCCTTTTGACCTGAGCCTGCATGTTTAGAGTCTGGCGGGTCCCCCCTATTGGGCCTCGAACGACAATTGGAAAGACCAGCTCAATAAAAACAAACGGTCTACCTGTATTGAGAAGAAAGCTATATCTCTTGAACCAGGCAATTATATCTCAATCGTAGTGTTTAAGTATTTCATCTGGTTAAGTATGTCCAAGACCAGTTTACCTATTTACTGAGATGATCTGCTTTTGAGTTGGAAAAACTGACTTTAGGCCTTATCAGATTGTTAAACTGCAGCAAATCAACTTACCGAGAAACCTTACTGACGCCGAACAACCAAATAATTCTGCTAGCTTTTAGCGGCTTTGAGTTTCCTCCTCACCTTTCTTTCTTCGACTTCATCAGATCTCGTGTATTGCAGTAGTAAATTATTATGGGGCCTAAGTTACGTATAAAACCAACAAAATTCGTAGACCGATTTACCGATAACCAATTTACCGGTTAATTTTGGTTAACCTAATGATCCATACAGCTTCTGCTTCACGTTGGAAAGTTTACATGAGTGTTCGACAACCATTGCACCACGTGATCGATTCAAGGCCATTCAAGCTCGCTGTTGATAACTGAGGTTTGCGCAACTAGACACATGACGATCAATAGCGAAGTGACTGCTTACGACGGAAGCTTCTCAGGGGATCTCGAACTTTTAACCTTTTTACTTGGAATGCCTGGATGTAGATGTAACAGTCGTGGAATTTGCAGGGCATTGGTTGGGCAGCTCCCCCTCCCAAAGCCAATATTCGTCAGATAATTATAGATTTTGTTGGGTAATTTGTGACTAGAATTAGCACACACCAGATAAAGTGATTTTCATGACGTAGGGCAAGAACGTCGTGGATTTTATGGGGATCTGCGGGGCAAACCCCCATTAAAAGCAAATATTCGTCAGATAATTAGAGCTTTTGTGTGGTATTTGGGACTGAAATGAGTAAACACCCAATGAAGTAGCGTAGATAGAAATTTCTTGAGTGGGGCAAAAAACTCAAATCTTCCAAGAAAGATTCGTTAAGATTCTATCGAGACTAAAGGATATTGCATGAGGACATTTAGAAAGAAACTGAAAGAGAACAGAACATAAGATTTTCCAATTGATCGAATAAATCGCTGTGTAGCTCATAGGGAGATTGGCCTCCCTTTCATCCCTCTGTCTACGCTATTGCAAGCACCTGGATTAAGACTAGGAGGCAGATATGTTCAGAATTGATATCTTACTATTTTAGGGGCATAAACGTGGCTTTGAATTTGACTATGAACTACATTTGGTCTCGTCGAAAGGGCACGATTTCCCCATCTACCCCTCTCTTAATCCACCGCTTTTACCTTGGCGGAGAGATGGACTATCAGCACATCACTCTATGCCGACGAGAGTCCTTCTTCAGCAGCAGCATTTAAACTTTATATTCATTTTAGGCTGCGGAGCATATTTTCAAAAAAGAATGACTGCGCCCATTGCTTTTTCTACATATGTATATGGGTACTATTGGGAGGGGCTAAAGCCTCCGCATTCTTAATGGCTCTGCGGCCCCTGATTTTCCCAGCCAGGTCAGTAGTTTTTTTCTTGCCTTGACAAAGTCTTAATTGTTAAAAGAGCATCAAGTAGAGTGCATTTTTCACACATTTCACTGTTGGCCTAGCCGTGATTTTTTCGCAGCGGTGCAGCCATTTTGAAAAAGGTAAAAAGGGGCTGCTCTCATTAATCCTTCTTGTTTATTGGCTGAAGATCTTTCACAACAATCGATCCCATGCTCCCACGCAGTAGATTAATGATATTAACCGGTGAAATTAGGTGAAAATGAGATTCTGTGAAAATGATGTTCCAGGGATTAAAGCTACGGTTTAGGGTTTGGTTGGGTTAGGATTTAGGGTTTGGGGCTTAGGTTTAGGGTCAAGGCTAGAGTTGGGATTAGTTTTAAGTGAGACAGGAACAACGCAAGACGACACACACAGAAAAAACGTAGCTGGATTAAATATTTTATAGATATAAATGATGTCAATATTTCGCCCTGGCATACAGGGCTTCTTCAGGACCATCACTCAAAACAAAGTTTTCTCAAGTCGTAAATAATGTCTCCCTCAATATTGCTTATTGTAATGAAATACGTTGTTAGCAAAATTTCCAAAATTTCCCCACCAAAATCATGTGTTTGTGAGCAGTCTGACACAAGTTATGGTTATTTTAGTTTAGGCTTAGCCATCACAGCTATGCAATTTTGCCGCTATTTTGAATCGGCTTGTGCAGTGCAATACTTTCAATAGGCAAGTGTATATTCTATCAGTGGCGGCGCGTCCAATGGGGCAGGTGGGGCAGTGCCCCACCTGGCATTTTCACAAAATGATTTTTTTTGGTAGTCATTTTATCGTTTGAAAACTTTCACAAAATTATCGTTACTGGTCTATATTCAATTTCAGATTTCAAGCACGTATTCCATTCACAACACAATACCGACTTGCATGCCCTAAATTCTAGGAAATAGCTGCCCAGCCACAAATCACTATTGAATAAACCAAGTGTCAACAAGGTTAGATTACATGAATAGATTCAATTGTCCGCGAGACATTGATCGACTCGGGAAACACGAACCTCAGATTCTAATCTCATCTCATGGTGGGGCTGGCCCCGCATTACGTAATCTCTGACCAATCACTTTCAAGAGTTTAGTTTTGTCACATTGCTTCTGACTAGCCCGTAGCAGTAGACTTTCTGTGATGAGCGGGGCACATTTGAAAGTGCCCCGAAACTCAATTCAATTCTGAAAAGCCCATAAACACTATGCTCTGATAACGCGAACTGTAACAATGCAACTCTGATGACAAATAACAATGTCTCTCGTCACAAATGCCATGTAGTTCATCTATTCGGCTCTAATCTTTTGTGAACAAACTATAGGAAGCAGTGTAGAAAGCGAGTCTGTAAGTTCTCAGCCAGTATAAAACTTTTAGAAACAACATTATAAGAATTTAAGAAAGAAACTGAAGTATGTTTTTGATTTATCGTCAAATATTGGTTTATCTTAAATGAATATCGTAGATGGCCTATTAGAACGTCCGTTACTCCGTTCAATTTATCATCTGCCCAAGAAAAACACGAAGTAAAAATATTAGGCCCTCTCTTTTTTACCTGTGCCCCACCTACAAAATTTCTCACGCGCCGCCACTGTATTCTATCATGTTGAAATACTCCCAATTTTTCTCCTTGCGCAAAGGAGTCTGTGAAATACTATCCCAGGATCCTTTAAGAATTTAAAGACAGCGCAATGCATCAAGGGATACTCAGGGAGCAGAATTGCATTAATTCCAAGATGGTAGTAGAAATTGGAGAGTGCTCCATCGCTAGCACCTTTCTAGGGTTGTGGGGTGTAGCTAATCCACGTTGCAATCCGCCATTGCGTAGTCTGTCCTTACCAATTTTTTACACAGAGCAGGTGGAACTAGTAAGACCAGGGTTTAGTATGACATCACCAGGAAGGAACATCGAAAATCTATAAAATGGCTACAATACAATATAATGTTTATTAGAATTTATTTTGTAATATATCTTGTAGTCAAATTGTGTATCTAGTTGTAAAATTCTTCTAGTAGTCAAAATGTATCTTTGCAAGGCAATCACCAATCCATTTTCGGCGCACTAACTGCTATGAATGACTATTCTACTGTTCAGTTCGAAATTTCTGAATAGGAACAGTAGAGTTCTTTGTTCTCAAAATTAACAATGAACAGAATATATTGCAAGTAAAAACCTAACAAAACTTAAAACGCAAAATTGGTTTATATTGAAACTCCATTTTGGATTTTGTTGAAGAACCTCTCCAGTGAAAAAAACGATTTTATGGATAAACCCAAAAACTGCATTTGAAATTATTTTTTGATATCTCTTACTATTTCTGCAAAGTTGAAACTCGTCGGAAAATCTGCAAGTATTTTCGTTAGATGGGGTCTATATGACGTCACAAGGACCCCATCTTTTACTAGCCAAATTGACATAAAAAATAAGCAGAGTGCTGGTAAAGGAATATCGATTTATCGATTAAAGCTGAGCCCCATGAAAGCGAGACAATTACATAATTGCAGTTGAAGAATTCAATTCAATATCTCCTTGTCTTCTCGTAACCTTTCAAGTTGAAAATGGCGTGAAAATTGCAAACAAGGAAGAATATAATTTCTCGGAAACAAAGCATGAATTACTGCTATGAATCCGAAAAACGATGAACACATGATTTTCACAGTGACGGGGAAGTCGTCGTGTAGGGCTGAAATACTCCACGATGCCATTGTCGACGAAATAGCCCGTGTGAAAAAAGACAGAGTCAAAGATGGCGCCGTGAAATTTGACGACGTTGATGATGGTAGAACGCCCCGCCAGCGAGAATCCGAGGCCAAAGTAGCCGAGGCACGAATTCAGTTTCCATTCCCAGACGATCAAATAGATGATATTGCCATAAGTGCTCCGTATATCGCATTTCTTTTGAAGAATGGTAAAGTATGGAGGTGTACTATCAATAATAAGGTTAGCTCAAATGAGACTTTGGACTCTTCAAAGTTTGGGCAAGCTGCAAGAAAGTATGAGCCATTAGCAGGACGTAAAAGGGAGGGCCAGTTGTCTGATTTCCCTGGCTACCGTCCTAACCAACCATATGGCTCTAGCAGTAGTGATTGTGGTAAAGAAGGCAAATCTGTATTCCTCACGAATAAACATGCAGAAGAAGAGAATGAATCGAACATCCCCCAGCTACAATTGGCTTTGGCTGCAAGGAAGACAGCCTTAGATGGGGCATCAAACAACAAACATAATTCTGATTTGGGTAGATTATCCCCAGAAATAAAACGACAAAGAATAAGTACCCCACACGACGCCTCTAATTCAATGTTGTTCAACGAAACACCGAGTGAGATGACTCCTTCATTTGCTAACACAGGACTGGATAGATGGGTAAACTCATTTTTCATGACCAACGATGACAATGAAGTGAAAGGCAATTCGGATAAAGAAAGAAACAACGATTTAGAAGGGAGGGAATCGAATCGTTTTCCACAAGCATCTTCTTCACTCAGCAAAGAGAATGTTGACAAAATCAGGACCAAACCATCTAATGCAGCCTCTTGCAGAAGTCAGGAGGAACCCACTAATTCTAATTCTGCTGATATTGGCCCACAAAGACCCAGCTTTAGTGGGAGTGAAATCAGGCTGCCTCATGGCTTCAAATCGTTTTCAGATAAACTTGATTTTATGAAGAAGACAGAAAAGAAAACTAATCCAGTCAAGGTTCACTCGCCAAACGCCCTAAGTGATAAAAGCAAGAAACCTTTGATAACTGTTAGATCTTTTGAATGGTTGTCAACAGTAAGTTTGATTGTCGTTATTTATTTGTTTTCATTATTAACACACCCTCAAGATACTGCTGCTGTTGATATTCTCTGATCCAGGTTGGTTTGTTTTCACTACAGCTCTGCTCCATTGGTTGTCTTTTGGGACTTGAATCTTTTGATGCTAACATACTTTTTCTTTGAAATATTTGGTTGCATCAAAATACAATACTAATTACAAAGAGCTATTGCTCCAAATTGACTCAAGAGATTGGTCACATGTTCTAAACTGTAGTGAAAACAAACCAACCTGGAAGAGAGAATTGAGTGAGCCTGTTGTTGATATTGCGAAAATCATGGATGCAACTGATGATGCACTCTAGTCTAGGCCAAACTGATCCATTTAGTCATTCCATTTAGTCATTGATTCAATATCCAAGATTATGGTAACATGCTTTTTTATAAGAAACTGTCTATAGAGAACCTACCTGTAGAATGTTGAAAAACTTGAGGAACCTCTACTACTATAAAGATAATAAAAAAAATAAGAGACAGAAGCTTCATATTTAAAACTCATTAAAAGATCATTAGAAAATAAAATTTTTTTTTACTGAGTAGTAAATATGAAGCTTCTGTCTCTTATTTTTATTATCAAACTGATAGCCCAGTCCAAGATTTTTACATATTATAAAGATCAAATCACTAAGGAACCTTCAAATTTTGAATATATTCATCTTTCTGCGAATTTTATAATCAGGAAGCCGGTTTTATTTACTTTCAGTCTAACTTGCCATGTGCTCTTTGGGTGTTCTGCAAACCAACTTTGGGAAATTTCTTGAAAAATTGAATTTTGATGCTTTTCTTGTGTCAGTGCTAATTCCTATCCACCAAAGCAGCACTTAAAATTAAGGAACTTTAAAGGAACTTTCAGAACTACAAAGTGGTTAAAAGAGGCCTCAACATAAGGAACTGAAAGAACTAGGCCCTGAGCTAGGTTCCTTATAAAAAGAGTGCACCTTATGTCCAAAATTCAAGATGCTGTTGGTTTGAAATTTTGAAATTCAATATAAACAGTTGCTCTACTGGATGGACCAGAAAAAAGTATACAAGTCCAAGGCTTTATCAAGAAAATTGTAGTTTGGATGATGTGCAAAGGGCTATGCTGTTATTTGATATACTGCTGTAACAATTCTAAATGTCTATTCAAATCAACCACCTCTTTTAGAATTTTTCATGATTGGCTATCTACTTTGGGTATGATATACTATTATTGATATATTACTTATTATGTGAGAATACTATGAGCAATCCTTATGTATGAAAAACATGAAATATATGTCTCACAGTGTGTGTGAAATTTCTAGCTACCCAATATCTTTAATTCTAATTTCTCCGTTGAATTTGTCCTAATTTTCTTACAGGACACAAAAGATATCAGGTTTTCCAGCATATCGGCAACCTACTCAGAATTTCTGCTCGTATCCAAGAATGATGCAGAGTTATGGACCTGGCCAATACCTAGAGGCAGAAATACCTCAACACGAGCATTTCCCCACCCCAATGCTGAATATCTCGGCCTTCAAGATGAGAAGATCTCACTTCTTGATTCAAGCATTATCAGAACAACCATACTAACTGAATCTGGAAAGCTCTGCACATTCTTTGACTCTGTGTTTTCAGGTAAGTACATGTTAAATTAAATGAAAATTGATTTGTGAGAATGAAAAGTTGACCTCAGGAGTATTCAAAATTAATTCTATTGATTTTCCATTTACTGCTTCTACTCAAATTGTTAGATTTTTCCATTTTACCTAAACATCTGTGGATGACAATTTTTCAAAAATGCTCTAAAAACAACATTTGCAGTTTCCCCAGTCCATCTCTTGGAAAAATGGTTGTTTGAGCTGTCTACTGTATTGCTGATGTTGATAGTTGATAGGCAAAAACACATAGATTTGTAATGGTTTATGCACATAGTGCAAAGGGTCAACAGAATAGGTAAACTAATCAAGCAGTGCAACCCTGTCCTTCCCCTCTATGTGACCACACCTCGTGAATCCTTTTGCCTTTTGCCTTGAGTTGGAGATAGATAGGAAATTCTCTCCGCACACTTTATGTGACAGGTCTGAAGGTGGTTTTGACCCACAATCCTAAAAACAAGGGTTAAGTGATCAAAACATTTGAACATCCCTGCCACTTCAATCACGCTCACTCATTATTGTTCTGATGCGTGTACCTCAGACTTGTAGGTTAATTGGAGGTGATAGATCTTAATCAAAAAGGAATGGATGCTGTTTCCTCTACTCAAATTACCCAATACAATCAAATTCTAGCCAGACGCCTCCTCCAATTTTCACACTCAAACTGATATTGAAAAAACTCTTGGATTTGATATTGATTGTTATAAACGATCTCAGGCAGGTATTTGTGTCTCTTGTGAAGTAACTATATTATGTTTCAGAAAGAGGAACTATCAGAAACAGATTTATCAACTTGAAAACAAGAAAGGAGACTGGCTCTTGTTACTTAAAGATTCCATAAGCAATTATCAAGCCGAGTATATTCAGACTATCAATGAAGATTAATAGTCTGTCTGATGATTGCGTTAGCATGGAACTTTAAGTAACAGAGAGCTAGTTTCCTTTCTTGTTTTTTATCCTTTATAACTCTGCACTTCCGTACATCATGCACTGTGAAGACCACGCAATGCTGTATAAATTGACTTGAAAATAATGTATTCAACTAATATGTCACTACACCTGTAGTATTTGCCCCTGTTGATTCTCAATGAAATTCACGTGGTGTTTATTTTCAGAGCTTTGCACTGGTCAGCTGCCAAACCTTATGCAGAAGTTAACCAAAAGAGCTGAGCTGGATCCTAAGCTGACAGGAGAAGCTATTACTGATATCAAAAGTGAAAAGTTTTATTCTGCTGCCCTTACCAAATCTGGAAAGGTGTTCTGGTGGTATGTGTTAATCAGGCATTTCTTATTTCTTCTTGGTTCACAACAACCCTGATTTGGGCAAAAAGATCTCTTTCAGTATTATGGACTGTGTTTCTGTGCCCGAATAACAGCAAATTGATCCTTTATCTACTGTTCCTCTACTGGAACAGCTGAACACAGGAAACTCCTCTTACCAGCAGAAAATAACCAGCTTGATCAGGAAAGTCAAATAATTATCACACCAAGTAGATAAACTTGGCTCCTTGGCAGCCTTAGCTTTTCTGCTGTATTACACAATCGCTAAGGCACTTAGATTCTAACCGAGGGTTTGTGAGTCGATCCCTACCATCCCTATCTTGTGCTTGTTTGTCGGTTTTAAGCTGGTCCAGTAGAGGAACAGTAGTATACACTTCATCATTAGGTAATATTAAAAAGAATGCATCGGCCAAAGAGTAACATGTAATTTCTTTATGCATTTTCAAAACATATACAATTTTAGCGCAGAAGGCCTTTCAAGCTATCGCTGTCATCAAAGTGTTGATAGAGCATGAAAAAAGAAAAGAGAGATTTTTATTTAAATCAATCACAAATCTACCAGCCCTACAATTGTCCTTAAAGTCTTGACGGAATTTTTGTTTAATGCTTCAAATTCAAATGGATCATTTTTGGACGGAATTTATAACCAATGCTAACTCTTTTTTCTAAATTTACAGCCACTGCATAGATGATCTTCTTCTTTTTCATTAGGGGTCTAACTCCAGAACACAGTGCAGCGATGAAGCAGAAGAGAGGTGCATCCAAAACGAGTAAAAGTGGTCTGGATATTGGGGATGTGGTCGCTTTGAAAGAGAAGAAAGATGATATTGGCACACTGGTCATGAACACCAGCTTCCTTGATGGGCCTAAGATCGGCTGGGTGAGAAGGGTGCATGATATGGACAGAAATGGCGACAGTTTCGATCTCAAGCATTATAGCGTGGAGTTGATTGATTTGGATTCAAGAAATATGTTTGACGTTACTGAGCCAGGCATGCAGTCTGAAAAAGGTATTTTTTACACTGTGTGTAGACACGGACCTGGGCAGAAATGAGGATATGACTATATACTCCTTTATTGGCTGAGGTTTGAGTTTGAGCATAGGCGTGGTAATATTTAGCCTGCGTCAAGACTTGAAGTAGCGCATGAATTAACCAAGATATACCATAGTCATTATAATAACCCGATGGGGGTGGGGGCTCATTTAGAACTTGGTGCTGAGAAGGGGTGATATTTCGAGAGGGGGTTTATTTGAGAGAGGACTTTTTTCAAAATTGGCAATATTGATTCACTAAAACTCGTTCTTAAAAACTTAAAAAGGACAAGTAATTTTATCGATTTCTATTCACAGCAAGCTCTTCAAAGCATCTCAAAGGCCAGGGAGATGAGAAGATTTGGTCGTCAGATAGTATTGTATTCCTTGAAGAACAAGCAAAGGCGATTGGAACAATAATCGCACTGGATGGGTATTATGCTGTTGTTGAAACAAAGACTGAAGGTGGCTCCGGTGCTGATAAACACCTCAAGGTATCAGTGTTAGTCACCAGTCATCATGACAAGCCTTTGATATTTAGTAGGGCAACATTTCAGGAGAGATCTGTCTCCCATTATCGGGCAATGAGAAACCGATATACCATAAGAGGCCTTGCTTCAATAAGGGTATCGTGTGGCGGGGATTGCTGAGTGGTTAGATCACTTGACCCTTGTTCATCAAAGGGTCCTGGGATTGAAACCACCTTCTGACCTGTCACAAAATGTGAGGAGAGAATTAGCCAGCTCTCTGTAATTCCAGGCAAAAAGGCAAAAGGAATCACGAGGTTTGGTCACATCCAGAGGAAGGAAAAGGGGTTGAACTGCTCGATTAGTTTACCTATTCAGTGGGCCCTTTGTGCTTAGCACATAAACCCATACCTTGTGAAGATAGTAAGCGTATGTGCCTATCAACTATAAACTATCAACTAGGGGTACCGTAGCATTCACTACATCACTTGAGGTACTATGTTTAGTGTTCCTATTTGTGGAACGTAATTTTAACATTTTGAACAGACAACCTCCAAAATGCCACTGCACCCTAATATATCATACTGGAAAACCACCTATTTTTTGAATTCACGTTTCTCCATCTTATGTTTATTCTAAAGGTGTGTCAGAAAGGCTCGTTGCTGAAAATCTCTGAGTCCTCTCAATCAAGAAGCGAAACATCGAAAGAATACATCGTCAACGAGCGCCGATACGACGAATACATACAAACCAGTGCAAAGTGCATCGTTGACCCAGACAGAGAAAGATTCAAAGGTAACAAGGCAGTTGCGATATCCGCCACAAAACGTGGCCTAACAGTGCTGCTTCACAGGACGTCTGACGGAAAAGCGTTTCTAGTCCACCCTGAAGGACTGAAGGAAGACAACAGTAAAATGTTCACATCATGCAGAGACGTGAATAAGTCGGAGGAGGATATGCTTAAAAGCGAGGGCAACGTCACTGTTGAATGCGAGGCTGCCTCTGTGGCTGACTGCAACTTGAACATGGATGTAGTTGGTAGTTTGAAGGCACCTCGGTTGATTACACTGGACGGTCCCGATGTCTCGTTGTTGCTGGACAATAATGGCTGTTTGTTACCTGTGCGGTATAACAGTTGCTTGTTGCAGTCCACGGTGCTGGAAGCTTATCCGCTGCGGATTTTAAGGGTGATGGAGACACGCCTTTCTGAGGATAGCAGAGATATGAAGGCCTTTACTATTCTTGCAGGTAAGATATTATGAAAGATGTTTACACCTTTTGGAATGACTGTGCAGTACTTTGGATGGCTTAAGTACTGTGAAGGGATACTGTGAGTAGATTTGAGGGATACTATCGGTACATTGGAGGGATATCATCAGCACTGTGGGTAGGGGAGACTATCGGTACTATGTAGGATATTAAGTACTGTATAGAGGTACCATCAGTACTGTTGGTTAGAGATACCATCAGCACTGTCAGTAGTACATCTACAGTATTGATGATGCCCCCCTCAATACACTATACAATATACTTTATAAGTAATCAAATCAGACTGAACAAGATTTATTTAAAACAAGGTTATTTTATCATTTGTGTTTAACAATTTTTTTTGAATTTTTTTTTATTTATATAGGGAATTCTTTCAAAAGCTTAAGAATGAATGACTTGGCATCTTTTTCCCCCCAATGCTTTAGGGTTATATTACTACTCTAACCATTCTTGTCTCTTGACTTATTAATCTGAGGATCAACGAGATTATTCGTGAGATTGAGCATGACCCCGGTAGGACTCGAACTCACGGCCTCCCACAGCACAAAATATCTCAATTGATTTTCTGCCTCTTCCCCAGTATTCTGATAATGTTAAAAATCCCTGATAAAGGTCTTAAAATGAGATGATTCGCTCTTATTTTCAGTTTCAAAACAATTGAGTCTAATCCGATCGATCATGAAAGGAAACATGGAGAAATTCGATGAAGTGCTGCAGACGATACTTAAATTCATTGATGCAAAACTTCCTGGAGAAAGGTCATCTTGGACCGGAGATGGACAGAAACCTCTGGACTGGCTGTATGAAAAAGGATGTGGAAACCAGAACATCATGCATTTATGTGCTGCAAATTTAACACCTGGACGGCAAAATGGTACGTTTTGTATTATTTCAATTACAGATAGAGAGGAGAATCGATCAAGGACAGTAGGCAATCTTCAATCTTGAGGTTTTCTACTGATCAAAGCTAATTCTGATTCCCTGTCTGTATTTTCGGTCGTTGGCGAACTTAGAGCTTCTGATATGATAATTCTGATAAGATCGATTGCACTAGAATATGTAATATCGACTGATGAAAGAAGTCTACACAGGGGACTCACTACAATATTTAAGCTGCCATGAAGTAAATTGCCTTTTTTAATTTTGATATTCAATGCAATTTCCTTTATGATAATACACTGTTGAAACTTATAGGCAGGGCCATGGCTGTGAACATCTGATTTCAAGCCTAACCTAGATAATTTCAATGGATTCCTAGACTTTCGAGCATGGAGATTCAGAACCCAAGATGGGAGCAAAAATATTTTGCCTAGTTGTCACGTGATTGATGACGTAATCAAAAAAGGCAAAAATTGTAATAAATCCATTATAACTTCAAGTATAGCAGTGTGATTTTGCTGTTCTTAAGCTCATTTGAAAGCGCATTTCTTAAGCTTTCGAATGATGTATTCAATTATTATTTTTGCTGACGTTATCATTTTTGCTGACGTCAGCATTTTTTTGTGACGTCACAAGATTTTTCAATTATGTTGTCATTTTCGTTTTAGATATGCACAAAATATCTTTTGAAATATACCATAGCACTGAAAGCAGTAACACGGATGGTTTTTCACATTAATTCTTGTTTTTTACAACGTAGCCCTTCTTAGTTAGGCTATATTTTGTCGTGCTTTATATGACTCGAATAGTATTAACCATATATTAAAAAAACAAATAAGAAAAAACCATCACCGAACACAAGTTCAGTCAAGCCTGTCATTGTCTTCATCACTGTCCTAGCTGCTAGTATCACCGAAATAGATTGATAGCTCCTGGTTGGTATCAAAGCAATGCATTTAGCTCCAGTATCTACTTCGTCACTTTTACTAATTTCGCTGTCCTCGTGTCCTCCTCTCCTTGGCTTAATACTTTCAAGTGGGGTAGTGCTTGTTTTCTACTTCTACGCTTGGAATGAAACGATGGTGGCAATGGTTAACCTTGAAAATTAAAGTTATGAATTGCCATGGAAATCAGAATAAAGTGCTCTGATAGCGAATTTCGAAACATGACATGCATCCATTTACAGTTTCTATGCTTCAAGCAAAAAAGAATTGACAGGAAAGTTGCTTCAAAATAATGATATTTTCCTGTCTTTCGAACGACCTAAGCAGCATAGTGTCTGAGTTGAGAAGTACTCACGCTATTTCTGACATGGAGATTACCAATCAGATGATTTTTCAGAGGATCATCTAATTGGTAAAGAAATATTTAGAATTTGAAGCTCTTTGGTTGCCATCTATAGTGAGGTATATCAGGCCCGGATACAAGGGGGCGTAAGGGGCGTACGCCCACCCTATTTTGGTAGAAAAACAATACAATTAGCTTGATAATACCCTATTTCCCTTACATTATCCTTTGATATATGAGTTATGCCTCCCCTTTATGTGGGTGCTGGATCCAGCCCTATATAGATATAAAATTATCTTATACCAGTTAACCATACTGGCAGCACTCTGTCCTCAGCATCGACGTACCATCTGTTATTCTCCGTATTGATGTTTGTAATTTCTTATTGTTGAAATTCTAGCCAGTAGTATGACTTCAAACGCACACAATGATAGCTTGTGATAGTGAGTTTGGGTATAGAGGCAAAGCTTCCGAGATTTTCGTTTTTTAATCCTCTATATAACTGAATCCGTGTTTCAACTAAAGATTCTTCAAAATTGCAGGTATACAGATCGTTTGAACGTATCATTTAGCATTTACTATTCCTTAGTGGCTTAAAGGTCCTGCTTTTCCTTTTTCATTCAGCAAACAAGAGATTCATCATCCTTTTTCAGGTTTTTCAGAACTTCTACCTTCCAACTCCATAGAAAAATGAAGTTGTATCACATTCAGTAATGGCATGTAATTGTGGAAAGTAGATTAAGGTTTTTCCCCTAGGAACGTGTGGACTTTGCTTACATCTTCAAATTTGTCATGGTATATCCTCGTGCACCAACTCTGTCTATTAGCTGTACTGGAATCAGTATCCTTTGATACGACAACAATATTCATATCTTGAAGGCAGTTATGAAGGACGAGCCTTGTGTTGGTCTTTACTTTATTACAATAGAAAACGATTTTGAGGCTATCCTTTGTGGCTTCAAGTTTCTTTCCATCGCTGAAAATTACCGGCACCAAAAACTTACTTCTTGTTTCATTCCTTTTCATGTACTTTTACTACAAGTGAGATGAGGTCAGTTTGCTTCTCAATATTATTGAAAAATAGTGACCATGCATTTCCTTGAGGTATCCTTTGCTCAAACCCTTGAACTTGCTAAACGGAGACACAGTTGCTCATGAAGATAGACCATGACAAATTTGAGGATGTAAGCAAAGTCCACACGTTCCTAGAGGGGAAAAAATCTCAACCTATTTAACTCCATTGCATGCCATTACTGGATGTGATACAACTTCATTTTTATATTGATTTGGGAAGGTGTAAGTTTTGAAAAAACTGAAAAAGGATGATAAATCTCTTCTTTTGCTAAATGAAATAGGAAAAGCAAAACATATAAGCCAGAAAGGAATAAAAGATATCACTTGATTCGTACAAACGATAATTTATACTGGCAAGTTTGAAGAATGTTTAGTTGAATCAAGGATACGGTCATACAATTTTTAACGAAAGGATTGAAAGCGAAAGGCTCAGGAGCTTTGCCTCTAGACCGAGGTTTTGCAAACTTTGCAGTCATCCTACTGGCAAAAATTTCAAGAAATTACAAACATCAATTTGGAGAATTACGGATGGTACGTCGATGCTGAGGAAAGAGTGCTGCTAGTATGGTTTACAGATATAAGATAATTCTATATTCTTATACCTCACTATAGATGGCAATCAAAGAGCTTCAAATTCTAAATATTTCTTTACCAATTAGACGATCCTCAAAAAAATAGATGATCTCCATAATGTCAGAAATAGCGTGAGTACTTCTCAACTCAGGGACTATGCTGCTTAGGTCGTTCGAAAGACAGGAAAATATCATTATTTTGAAGCAACTTTCCTGTCAATTCTTTTTTGCTTGAAGCATAGAAACTGTAAATGGATGCATATCATGTTTCAAAATTCGCTATTAGAGCACTTTTTTTTATTTCCATGGCAATTCATAACTTTAATTTTCAAGGTTAACCATTGCCACCATCGTTTCATTCCAAGCGTAGAAGTAGAAAAGCAAGCACTACCCCAACTGAAAGTAAGAAGCCAAGGAAAGAAGGAGAAGAGGACAGCGAAATTATTGAAAGTGACGAAGTAGATACTGGAGCTAAATGCATTGCTTTGATACCAACCAGGAGCTAGATATCAATCTATTTCGGCGATACTAGCAGCTAGGACAGTGATGAAGACGATGACAGGCTTGACTGGATCCCTTAACTTGTGTTTGGTGATGGTTTTTTCATATTTGTTTTTTTAATATATGGTTAATACTATTCGAGTCATATAAAGCACGACAAAATATAGCCTAACTAAGGAGGGCTACGTTGTAAAAAACAAGAATTAATGTGAAAAACCATCCGTGTTACTGCTTTCAGTGCTCTGGTATATTTCAAAAGATATTTTGTGCATATCTAAAACGAAAATGACAACGAAATTGAAAAAATCTTGTGACGACACAAAAAATGCTGACGTCAGCAAAAATGATAACGTCAGCAAAAATAATAATTGAATACATCATTCGAAAGCTTAAGAAATGCGCTTTCAAATGAGCTTAAGAACAGCAAAATCACACTGCTACACTCGAAGTTATAACGGATTTATTACAATTTTTGCCTTTTTTGATCACGTCATAAATCACGTGACAACTAGGCAAAATGTTTTTGCTCCCATCTTTGGTTCTGAATCTCCATGCTCGAAAGTCTAGGAATCCATTGAAATTATCTAGGTTAGGCTTGAAATCAGATTTTCACAGCCATGGCCCTGCCTATATTATAGCGGCATCCTTTTGCTTAATGAATTAATCGATCGATCGTTTCTTCTCCATAAACAGAAAAAAGACCAGGGAAGGAGGTTTCAATTGGTGAAGTATACATGTTAAGAAAACTGCTTTCGAGCAAGGGAATTCGAAACCACGTGACTCATTTTGTAAGTTTTTTGTCTTTGTTGCACTGGTGACTCAATAAGTCTATTATATTAGGTTAGTCCTGCCCACGTCGTCAAAAAGTTTTTTTGATATACCCGATAATGTGTGCTGTGCCGGTTTATCATATAAATCGTTCATGATAGCTTAGCCGAGGGGGGATGAATCTTAAAGGCGACCAAGTGTACATTTACATGTGCCTCAATCCAAAGGATGGACCTAAGAGGGCAATATTTTGAAATAGCTACCCTTTACCCAGGGCAAAAATTTAAAGATTCAACCTAAAGTTCAGTTTACTTGACTCTATTTTAGAGTATTTTCGTAAATCAGACTCATATCCAAGGTAAAGAATATAGAAAAAGTATGAAACACGACAAATAAACGGGGAAAAATTTGCAAAAGCCCATTATATGGGCAGCCATATGTATAGCAGATTACTTATAGGAGCTAACCCCTCTCGAGCTTAGCCCGCAGCACGTCGTTCGATAGGCATTGTCGGAAAATTAGTTATTAAATTAATAAATATATTAATAAATAAATGTTGGTATTAATTAATAAATGTTTCCTTCATTCATTCAAGACTAATTATCTTTTCGTGAAAACCTCTCTTTGAGCCACTTCGGGAGATTGTTCCCACCAGTTTCTTGATTTATCACACCTTGCTTGTATGCCTTTTTCTGGTCAACCTGTACTTAATACCCTTTCTGATCTGTTCATTACGATTTTGTATTTGCTTTTAGCTAACTGAGCGTGATGCCCTCGGATGTACTCCTTTCCTAACAGCCCTTGTAACGAAGAACCCACAGGCTGCGTATTGCATTCTCAATGCTGTGCTGGAATGGGATAAAGCAGAACAAGGTACCTGGAGTAGCTAATTTACTATAGCTTATTTATTCTGGGTCCGCAAATGTTCCTCTTGTCGTGAAAATGCTACCAAATCTTCTTCATGTTCCATTGAAAAAAGTGCATGGGGTCTATACAAAATAGGGGGTGATGTAACATAACACTAAGAAGCTGATGGCCAATTTGAACACATTTCAGGATTTAGGCCATTTTGACCGTTCCTTGCTTTTGTTGTTGTTTTGAGAAAACGAGTTGAAGGATCCCATTGAAATTATGGTAGGGCTTAAACAATAAAATGAGAAGTATTTTTATTGTACAAGTGGGGGTTGGAACGATTCTTTAGAGTTTTTATTATAACTAATGTTTCAAAAGGTGGCCACTTTGGGCGCAAGGACGCTACCTATTATTTTGAAACAAGAGGAGAATGAAATCAAATGTTCGTTGCAGCAAGATCATACGCCTGACAAAATAAGAAAATAACTATGTGCCATGAAATACTGTAATAAATGCCGAATTGAGGAAAACTTTCTGTGATATTTGAATAGTTTATGAGCTATCTTTTCAACAAATGTCATTTACAAATAGCATTTTTCATGGAGATTTTTTGAGCACTTTCTTCAGAATATTTTCAATAAGATATGCAAATGAACGCAAGGTAATCTCTCTCCTCCGAAGCATAATACCTCATCACCTCCAGCGTTCTCCCTCACCACTCGTGTATCACTTCCAGCGTTTGCATGCCTCACAATGTCCCGGTGGGAAATGACTTTGGTAGGATTCGAGCCTACAATTTCGATTGATATCGCCATTCCTGCTTCTTCTCAAGGAATAAAGATAATGAAAAAGTGCCGCCATGAGAACAAATACTATTTACGTAACTTTAGGACAATTTAAACCTCCACCCAATGACAATTTCAAACCCCGTATCGCAAATATTCTTTTAATTCTTTTGAATACAAGTTTTCAGCAAATAGTGAATCACATGAATGCCTGAGACTTAAAGTTACAACAAAGATATGTGTTCTCTCTGAAAGTCTACCTTTGTGTAGAAGTAATGATGATAAATAATTGAGCTGGTGACTAATAAGTGTTGACTGTTGGTAAAGGGTTGACCATATTAGATGCATGCACCCCTGATAAATGAAATGCTATTTGATTTCATGTTTTCTCCTCCAGACAACAGACTTTTCAAGGCAGCCATACACCCGAGCTCTGCAACCGGTATGACCCCCCTTCACCACTTGGTATTCAACAGCAAAGCCGAACTCTCACCCAACTCTATTTCAACCAATGCCTTGTACATCTTGAACCTGCCAGCCAATTACAGCCCTCGAATGTTGTTGCAGTTGTTTAAAGAACGGTATGCCTCGGCCTATAGAGCTCTGATACCAGCTCCCTCTGAGAAGTGGAAGATCAGAACCGCCAGGGAAAAGCTCTACGGTAAGTTTTATAATTATTATTAATGTAGAAATCACTCAGGAATGTTAGGATACCAAAAGCCAAATTCATTGCACAGTTCTAAATACCAATATCATTTTCATTATTTGAATATGTTGGCTCAGGCAAATAACTTAACTTGAAGGTATTACAGCATTTAATATTAAGTCCTAAATTCAAGTACTAAAAGTGGAAGAATATTTCCAGGAATTTGGGTTTTTAAAAAAGTATTGCTTTTCAAAACTGTGAGTTTGATAGAGAATTATGCAGAAAAGTTCGGCACTGGGAAAATTCAACTGCTAAAGTCACGAAACTCATCCAAATTTGTTGTCACTTTTAATTAAATCTACCATGCCTAATTGATTCAAACGCTACGTTTCTCGTGTACTTTTCTCACAAATTAAGTGCCGCACTCGAGAAGTTCCTTATTCGAATCAGGCCTAAGTTACCGCCATAAGATTAATCGTGCAAGACATGGCTGAATATCGACCTTCTGCGAATGCAATCTCGTAGCCTTATTTTCCAGGCGAAAAAAGCGAGAAGAAGTTATCCTCTACAAGCTCAACGCAACATGCCTCACCGAAAGTGCAAGCCAGTCGAACTCTGCATTACTCAAGGCATCTGCGTCCCCCCATCGATGTCATGAACAGAGCTGATGCATTGCGGGCTGCTGCTAAGCAAGGTATCCTTGTTTGATTCATTTTACAAGGCAAGCGCGTGGCCGAGTGGTTAAAGCGTCTGACTCGTAAACCAAAGGTCAGAGCGGCCGTAGGTTCAAATCCCATGCTGGACAGTTTGGTCGCTGTCCGTAACGCTAGCCCGGGTCGCTAAGTGCCATGTGAGGGAAATCTGGTGGCTGTGGCAGGTAGTTGCAGCGGACTGATGGTAAAACATCCGTGGCCCCTGCTGGAAATAAGTCTCTCAGACTTTCGCAGGCTAGCCACGTTAAATATAATTACCATCTACCTACCTAGTAGAGTACGATTGACTGAAGTGAGTTAGATGTGTTTCTGTTTGATATGCTTGCCTTTTTATACCGCATGTCTCAGAAAAGAAATTACACAGTCAGTTTGTATCTAGCAGTAAATAAAATTTGATAACAATCTGAAAATATGAAAACAGCTTTAAACGTTTCAGTGATAGTGAACGTTTGTCTGGTCGTTGATTCGACACCCGCCGAATTTTGGAAAAGTCAGACTTTGTAGAGAGCTGCATGCATATTGTGCATATTTTGTAGAGAGTTGCAAGCGACTGCTGTCTAGCAAACGCCTAAAAACTGTGCAACAACGAGAACAACCATCTCGCGCCTCGGAAACTAAAAAACTCTAAAACACGAATCTGCTATAGGTCAACATTTGCTCGACAACCCAGAATGCGCTCAAGCCTATGGCAAGCATTTTTTTCGCATAATTGGCAAAGCAAGATCTACATTTCAGTTAGGTATTTTGAAATCTGTCCAAAAAAACCCAGGGATCCTCTGTGAAAACAGAAAGAGTTCGTTTTCGCCTTAAGACGATTGAAGTAATCATATTTGTCAGCTCTCACTGTATCGCGGGTGTTGATTGGTTTTCCTACACTAAACTGATAATTCAACTCTCTTTTTTGATTGGTCATTTAGATCCACATCTGAGTATAATGATTTGTTAGATTTTTGTTTCGTTCTCTTTCTAACGTATTAACCTAGTGAGTGTTATGTTTTCACTATGCGTCCGATTTCTCTGGCGATATGCAAGCATACTACCCAATCAAATACAGTTTCCTCGAAATTGGCGTTAAGTTCACTCAGGTCTCAGAATCTACTTGACAGAAAAGAGGTCTCCATTGGTCTACCATTTTGGAAAACCTCCTCCGGATTTATTACCGGAGCGACAAGGGCATATAGTATTTACCTTGCTCTGCTTTTTGCTTCGATGAGAAAGAGAATCTCCCAAAAGTCTGCTTAACTTTGTTTCTTCAAAAGCAGAATCAGAGGCTTGAGCAGACCATGCAAACCTTATGATTTTCGAAATTCGGGAGAAAATCACATGTTATTTGACGCATTTTGTTTCATCTTTATTCAACCACAGGAATCGTTATGTTCAGTGACATTGACGAGATGTACCAAGCCCTGCATGAGATGGACCGATTCTCACTCGTGTGCGAGGCTGAACGACCTCATACTGGATTGATGAGTTTTGCCAAATACATACTGTCTGTTCGATTGCATTCCGAGGTTGGTATGGTCTGAAGTACAATTATGGAATTATCAAAAATCTAACAGATTTCTTCTTATTTAGATGTGTTTTCATGCAGTATCTTTTCGACCATCTCTTTGCTGGATTTGAATGTCGTTAGCACAGTCTTTGGATGGTGCAAAACTTCAATATAGCCAGAAATATTGGAAACATAGCGAAACGAACACATAGATTACTTAAGTATTTTAAATTTATTTCATAGAACGACAGAATAATCTTGCTTCCCTTAATCATGCATGGGAATGGTAACGACTCATTGTTATTGGTATTGTCATTACTTTTGTTTTAATTACTCGATAGACCTTCTGTTCAAATGGCCCTGGTCAAATATTGTTTTTGCACAGTGAGACTGCTTCGCCCTGAAAGTGGCATGTATCGGATCACTTACCATACAGGATTGCTTTTTGAATCATGTGAATGCATAAATCCAATGAGTGGTTGCTGCGTTGCTTCGAAACACTGTCTAAAGTCTCAGCCAAACGATCAAACAATGTTTGACAAATATTTGAAATTTGCTTATCAGTTTGGCCACGAATAAAGCATATTTGTAACAAAACCTTTTTGCTTGTGATCAGAAAGAAATGTTTTTGAAAAGTTTCAAAAACATTTGTGAATTAATCCTGATTTTCAAGGAATGTTTGGTCGTTTGGCAAAACAATCAAACATGGAGAGGAAAGCAAAAACAAAATGTGTTTCAGGCATTGTTAAATTTTTTGGCCGGAGCTTAAAACAATAGGTTTCGTGACGTAATTTGAAGCGAGTGGAGCCTTGTAAACGGAGCTCAAAACAGAATCTGCTATCTTATGAACAGAACAAATGTTCATATCGGAATGTTAGGAATATGATCTGAAATGAATCCGGTATCGTGATGAGGTGGCCGTTAAATAATTGTTATTCCTCTGATTTATTAATTCATGTTTGCTGATTGTTGACCTGTCTAGTATCCTTTTAGAATCGTTGCATGATCGCTGTTTTAGATATATCAATCAATATAGTCAGAAATATTGGAAACATAGTGAAACGAAAACATAGATTACTTAAGTTTTTCGTTTGTTACTCAACAGAGTAATACGTCAGAAAGAGAAAGAAACAGAAACCTAACTGATGTGGATCGCAATAGGCCAATCAGAAAAGAGGTGAATGATTGGTATGGTGTGGGAAAACCAATCAACACCCACGATACAGTGAGCTGACCAATAAGATTACTTCAAGAGTCCTATGGCGAAAACGAACTCTTTCTGTCTACACAATAGGGGATCCCTGGTTTTGATGTAGACTGATTCCAAAATACCTAAGTGAAATGTAGATCTTGCTCTGCCAATTATTCGAAAAAAATTCTCACTATAGGCTTTAGCACATTCTGGGCTGTCGAGCAAATGTTGACCTATAGCAGAGTCATGTTTGAGTGATCTTTTTGATTTTGAGGCGCGAGATGGTTGTTCTCGTTGCGACACATTTAAGAAAAGCTTAAGTAATCTATGTGTTCGTTTCGCTATTTTTCCGATATTTCTGGCTATATTGAAGTTTTGTACCATCTAAAGACTGATATATCAATCAATATAATTTGCAAGAATGAAAATGACTCGAGTAGGTCTCAAACCGACGACTTTTAAATTTGAGCTCTAGTGTACAACCGCACTGCGCAATCGAACCCAGGATTGTGTTTTGAATATCCAGGCCATTGTTTAAATACCTCATTTAGTGTATCTAGTGATGATATTTTGAGATTTATCGATTAATTATTTCCAGGAAGTCAGCCAAGAAGTAGAAGTCCCGAAAACGACAGTTTCCCACCACATAAACCCCCTGACACGTCACACAGCACACCCAACACTGCAGAGTACCTACCTCATGTTCTCAAGGAACGACATGCCTACAACTGGATTAGCACGTGGACTTCACCACCAAAGACACATCATGCCACATGCCATGCGAGGTCCAAATATGGCTCTATCACGTGGAGGTACCCCCTCTTCAACCAATCAGAAACAAGAATCATCTCAGCCGAGCAGTACTGATAGCAACAAAAAGAATACTCAGGATTTCAGCATGAAGGTATGGGTACTCAAGGGTCTGTCTGAACTAAAGAATAGGGTGGACCTGCATTTTTTGAGTTTTCTCAGACCAAAGCTATGTGCTCTATATTTTGAATCTAGTGTTGTATTTTTCCACCTTAGACATGGTATAATTCATCTTCAAAAGCTCTTTCAATAGTTTAGATGTCTTGGAAAAGTTGATTTCTTCTTCGAACTAAGAAACACTTTGCACTAAACCTGCGCATGGAACAAACACCTTTCCTGTGGTTTCTCAAATCATTCTCACTTCCTTTCTGGCCGGCCAATTTCGATCCTAATCTGAGTACAATAATAAGTGAAGGTGTCGTATTGTCCTCTCTTTGACGTACTAATCTGATGAGTGTCCAATGAGTTTTTCTATATGTGTCCGATTTTCCTTGCTATCCTCAAGTTTTGTACCGATCAAAGACTGTTTTGAGAAAGTGAAGAATATTTTGCTTTTCAAGTGTGTCAAATGCCTATAAATTGCTGAAAGAAAATAATGGCCTAACTGTTGTTTACAGTTTTAGCAGCAATTTTGTTACTAAGTGTCCTGATATAATTTGACTGGGAGTATATTTGATGTTCTATAATTTTTCAGTTTCATCAACGTTTTCTTATTTTGATTCATATTCTGATTTTAGGACAGCGATGACACAATATTGTGTATTCTGCTCACAACCTTACTTCAAGTAGACCAGAAGGTAAGAAATTCTACAAATGTATTTCATGCATTTATTAATTTGTCGAGATCTCTTCACAGTACTGAAAATCTGCGAATAAACTGCCAGTCCCCCCCCCCACAGTACAGGAAACCTGCACTAATGGTATCCTCTCAGTGCTAAACATTCACCGCTGTACTGAACATCCTCAGTACTAAACATCCTCAGAACTGAATATCCTTTTCAGTTCCTCTGTGTAAGAATATCTTTTCAGTTCCACTGTGTAATGAACATCCTCTACAGTTCTCAACATCCTCTTAGTACTGTATAAATCCTCCACAGTTCTGAACATCGTTTACCCTACTGCACAGACGATCGCCAGTGTGAGATCCCTTTTTTGTTAATACCTTTAATTTAATTCTTTAACGGTTATCTCCCCTAGTTTGCCTCATTGCTGAATTGCCAACAAGAAACGGCTCTTGCATATTACTTGAAAAACGCTAAAAGATTATCTCCTAATGGATTGTACGAATGCCTCTCTAAATGGACCCCTTGTCACCACACCAACTGCATTATCCACCATTTGAAATGCAGCACCACTGCAGCCCCGAATCTACTGGAAAAATCCGCAGCACTGAAGGAAGAAACTATCAACTCAAATATGGATACTGCCGGAAGTAGCGTGAATACTACAGAGCCAGCACGTAATACTGTACCTGATACTAAAGTAAAATCATATCCTCATAGCTTAGTGGGGAGTGGCAGTGTGACAGTTGGTGCGGCGAGAGCTCTTGTTCATAACGATGCCTCTTGTTCCTCTGGTATTACAAGTATGATGCCTGGTCCCAGTAGCTGTTTGCCAAGTGAAGCTAATTTGATGTCAGAACCATACCATTCATCATTCCAAAGTGAAATGGAAGCCATGTTGTTGTCTGCTTCAAGCGGAAATGTTAAGATGTCAGAGACAAGTGCACAAAAAGGTTTGTTTTTGAGATTTGATGTAAGGGGTTTCCTGAGTTCATTGCTTAAACTGGTTTCCATATCTCTGTAACTGCCTGTAAAAGCTGGTGGTATATGTATTGCTGCTTGCAGCCGACCGCCGCTTACTGCAGGCAAAATGTTCCCATATGTTCCAATCGGTTATGAACAGCAACTGAACATGGATTTTCATTTGGCGTATGAAGTATGTTGACTATTCGACCAAAAGACTGCTGCAGACAAATGGCACCTGCAGAGGAAAAGTAGAAAAAGGCCCGACGTTTCCTTCGATGCCGGAGGCAACTTCAGAATATTTGCCGTTCCCATATCGATGTAGCAGGTTTTTATGCCAGCAACTACCTTAGACATTTATGGCTGTATGGAAACCAGGCTTTGATATTCCCGTACTGGTTAGTTACCCCGACTTGTTATTCTCCAGATGAAATTCACCGAGGAAATTCTTCTCCAAGAACCCTCACAGATAGTGCTTACAATAACTGTTTTTACAGAACTAATTGAGAAATCTCAAAAAACAATCGAAATTTGTCTTTCTGTCTCAAGGTCTGGTGTTAGTCAAGTGCTCACAAAACTGTTTCTGTGAAAAAAGGTAAAACAAGAGAAATCTCAAAGAATAAGTTCTAAATTATCTAGCTCTCCTGGAATACTAACAGAAGTCTTTGCGATTAACGTATACAGGATCTTATGTAGCCCGTCAAAGATTGTTCTTTTTATAGATGCAGATAGAGGTAGAAGGAGGATGTCTGACATCCTGTAACGCTAGTTCTTAATGTTATGAATTCAAATTTGATTGATAATCGTATAGAGTAGGCTGTTGTCCCAGGTATTTGTCAAATGAAGCAATCGACACTGCTTGAACAACCTCGTCAGACAGACTGTTATCCAACACTCTGTTGCGAAATGAGTATCTTCTAACATTTATCCTTGATCTCTTTTTGAACAGTCTTTACCTGCTTCCCTTCTCCTTTTAATGTTATTAACTTAATCACATCTGCAACATCACTATCATATTTGCTGTGCAATATTTTGAAGACTTCAACAAAGTATCTTCTAAAACGCCTGGAACTAACGTAGGACCCCTTTTAGCCACTCCTTATATGACAGCTTTGCGAAAGCAGGCACTTTTGACGCATGCTGATGTCATACATCAGGTGTGTTAAATGCTGTTTTATTCTACACGAAACATCAAGATGAATTGAGTTAAACTTAATCTTAACCTTCTAATTCAGAGCAAGCACCCTCATCCATGGAGGTGGAGGAGAATTGTTCACCGATGCAAAAGAGAGGACGTCCCTCAACTAACTCCCCTAAGATATCAGAAGAAAAGGATCAGTTTCAGGAGAAAGATGAAAACATGCCGAAAAGGAAAAGGAAGGATTCGCCTTTTAATCCGGAACTGCCATTGGAAGGTATGCTGCAACCTGAGCGTGCAAGTGCCTCGCCATTAATCAGCAACTTAGGCCCACCGTTGCTCCCGAACTTTGAAGGTCTAGATATGCCAGGAGATGTGATGGGATCATTGGCTTCTTTTGGTAATGCATTTTTCGATGTTTCTTCCTTGATTTTATATTCAAATACAGAATTTCCAAAAATTATTTTTGTGAACTCGCATCCAAATTTATCTTTTTATATTCATTGAAAACTAATAAAAAGCAAGATTCATAAACTACTTGCTGTATACAGCGGGAAAAGACATTGTCTGTGAGCTCCAACCTTAGTGATACTTACCATATAAGGAGATTCAGACCATTCATAGACTTATAAATTTCAATCATGAGCAGCTGTAGGTTTTTTTGGTGAACTGACACTGATTTAGTATTTTCAAGGAGTGTCCCAAAACTTGCTCTGGTATCTCTAGTCATTAGTCGAAGACCCCTTCCGTGTATTTCGTTAATTTCGTTATTACTTTTTCTATCATGACACATCCAAACAAGTGGACAGTAGCTAAACTGTGACGTTACGAATTATATCATCGTTATTCGTAGTTGCAGTTCATTCATGTATTTGGATACCCTAGCAAGAGCATGTAATTTTTGGCCTGCTTTTTACAAACATTGTCTATGTGGACTTGAAAGCTAAGTTTCTTGTCTACAGTGATATCAAGTAATTTTTCATTCTGGCTTTCCATCAGAGGGGATTGTCCAATAGTTATCGATGTGTTCTCTTTATTGCCAAACATAAGAAGATGACTTTTGTCATCATTCATTTTCATATAGTTATCTACAAACCAATCCGATAAACAAATTGGCGTCCCTTTCTAATGCTTCCAGAATATTATCTATTTCCTAGCCATATGTATCAATTTTGCGAAGATCTGAATCGCCTTGTAAATATAGAAAAATTTGATTTCGTCACGAATCTCAAACAATTTATGATGATTTTAAAATGGTGCTGGGCAATCATGAAACAGTTTTATAAAGATTATGCAAATAGCAGAATCCTCTTTAAAAATGTAAAGCTATTTCTAGGGACTCTGAGAAATTTGGTAAAGTTATTACAAACTTTTTATCGTTTTGCAAAGATCTGAATCGCCTTGTAAATATATAACAATCTTATTTGGCCATGAATCTCAAACAATTGAAAATGATTTTAAAGTGGTGCTCAGCAATTATGAAACAATGTGTAACGATTTTGCATAGATCCGTATTCGCTATGTAACAAATATGCAACCAATTCTTACGGGAAATTACAGCTTGCTTTATGAGCGTTTTCTAACCACAGTGACGTGGATAGCATTACAATTTCCATAATGGTCCCTTCAGAGGTTTTATAAACGAAAATTAAAGGAAATATTTCCTTCTTTGACTTTCAGACCCGTTATCTTCCGTATCAGAAGAACCAGCGGCCAGTGCGACTTCACAACCAGATCCGGCTGTAAATGAGAACGAAGCTTTGCCCGTCCGAATCAGCTGCTTTCCTTGGAATAACTCAAATGAAGACAGCATGATCGACGAGCCATTCACTATGATGAACTCATCTCTTTTGGATCAACCTCTCTTGGGTAACTTAATCAACGGCAATGGTCCTGTCAACCCATTTCTCGATTCTGAAAGCGAGATTGTTTACCCGTCTAGTAGCAGTATGGCAGAAGAAGAGATCGCCCTTCCCAGCAGGCATTTCGCCTCACTAGAGCAACTTGAAGAAACATCCTGCTTGAGTTTTGACCAGCCTAATAAATCAGAGGAAGATAGGCCTGAAATACCTGTGAAAACAGACGATAACATTTGTTCGTGCGGTGATAAAATAAAGGATGTATCAATCCCAGCTTTACAGAGATTCAATTACGTTCTAGCCCAGCTGACAAGTAACTGGTGGTCCGTGGCTGGCAGTATTTTAGGTGTTGATTTTGTGAAATCTGAAGAGGAGCAGACGTTGTTATCGGCTGAAAAGCTCGATTTGTTTGTGTCTTCGATTGTTTCCAATCCGTTTCCGATCGTGTTGGATACGTTTTTGAAGTCGATATGCAGTGAGTTCCCGAAGGATCTCTCACTTGTCGAGTTGCTTGATGCCTACTTGAAACCATTACCATCATCTTATAGTAAACTTATTGCTTTGTACTCGCATGAGAGGCTGGTCCTTCCAGTCAGTAAGAGGCTCGTAAGTTCTGTTGTGCGTCGCTTGAGTTTATGTTTGAGTAAGAATAGTGGTGTGGATGGCAAGCTGCGGTATGAAATTGGGAGGTTTGCGAAGCGGAAGGAAGATAGTAAGGATGAGCAGACGCTCAAGGCAATCAGGTAACGCTCTGTCTTCTATCCTTTCGTTGTGAAGTTAACTTATAAAACCAGTCAACTCATAAAGTCATAGTGAAACATAATGAATATTGAATATTGAATCAAGGCGGGTATTGCCGATTGGCTAGATCACTTGACCCTAGTTCAAATGGTTTCGGGTTCGAAACCATCTTCTAACCTGCCACAATATGCGAAGAGAGAACTAGCCAGTTCTCTGTAAATCCAGGCAAAAAAGCAAAAGGAATCACGAGGTGTGGTCACATCGAGAGGAAGGACCAAGGTCGCACATCTCGATTATTCTACCTATTCAGTGGAACCTTTGTGCTTAGCACATAAACCAATACCTTACGAAGATAGTAAGCGTATTTGCCTATCAACTATTAACATCTTTGTGTCGGCCACTCATCAGAGAGTAGTGCGCAAGGACAGTCTTTGATCAGCATAGAACTTGAGAATAGCGAGTAAAATCGGAGACATAGCGAAACATAATGAAAACTAAAGCTTTGTGTATGACACTCCTAGCAGTATTCAAGAAAAAGAAAGAAAATTAAGCATATAGTACTGAAGGTACCGAATGTTTATATCCAGAGACGGGTTGAAACTGGCCAATCAGAAAGGAGGTTAATGATTGGAGTGTGAAACAACTAGTGGTCTGATGAGACGGTTAATGAACCAATATAAGGTCCTAGCGTGAAAACGACTTCTTTCTTTCTACTTTATGTGGAATCCATGGTTTTGATCAAATTTCAGTCCAATGTTAACTCCAGTTTAGGGCTTTGTGCATAAGGAAATATCTGAACTATCTTCCACTCGATTGAACCCTGTCAAGATTTAAACCCCTGCTGAACCCTTATTGACCCTCCACTCAACCTTTACTGAACCTTGACACTTATCCCTTTACAAAAATCAACACGAAAGGCCTAAAGATCATCCTGAACAGTAGTTCTGACTTTGACCGATACCAAAATATGTGACCATAGGAATCCACAAATGTTGTTATACATTAGGCACCATTTTGTCTTTTGTCCACATTTGTGCTTTTTCATTCCAGACTTTGCCTGCGCTCGTTCTCCTGGTTGGCTGTGATTGAAATCCTGAAAGCAGCGGAGGCAGTGATAGAGCCTGTACGCACTGGCATTGCGAAGGCGCAGCCGCGAGGAATCATGTCGGAATTTTGTGGAATATCAAGGTCATCCAGGGCGATTGGACCGCAGTCTATTCTCGGTGCAAGTGAGTGACACTTTTCTCATAACAAGTAGGCGTTACTCAATGTTGCGTAATATACTGAGTGTCTCATACTCAACTTCCCCTGTTTACTTAAAGTTACATGACAGATATTCGAATTAGCTAAGGGCAGCTGCTGTGAATAGTTCTGTCTTTGTCATCACTTTGGGAACAGTAACCTGCGCGGATGCTGCACAAACTAGTTCTAGGAATTATGGGTGACCATGGGACTAGTTCCCCAGCAGCCCAGAAGCCCTAAGAGAAGCTATGCTGGGAAAGCATTTGTCATTCGTTTAGGCTACGGAGAGAAATCGTTAAAACTCGCAGAAGGCTTTGCTTAAGTGAAGTGAAAGCTTGGTTTTGAATCGCGGGCGGAAGCTGTAGAATGGGCACTGGTGTGTATCAAGCCCTATGTATCCAGAGGAAAGGATGGCGACAATATTCATGTGACCACTTTGCAAGTAAATTGGGGCGTGCAGCATCTACGCAGGCTATCATTCGCAAACTGATCCCGTGAAAAGACAAGACGGCTGCTGCGCATAGAATTGAGTTGAATTGTGATTTTTTATAGCAAGCAGCCACTGTTATAACCGTGGTGTAACTTTCAGTACAACAAGATGTTTGTGATTTTCAAACTTCATGATGAAATGACCATACCCCATTTGTGTTCAAATACATCCACACAAGCAGGTTACCACAATTCCGATGCACCTAGACCAGGTCTCGAACCTGAGATCTTATATGGGTAGGTAAATAAACGATCTTAAAAGGTTTGCGGTCCAACCACATTCCTAAATCAGGACAATAAGTAAGTACAGTAGCCTTCCGGTGTACCCAGCTTCAAGCCTATCCACAGTAGATGCATTGATTCTTCTTTTGAGTTAAACCCTTTTTCAGGGTAATGTATATTATTACAAAATTTCACGTTTAACACGAGGAAATATATTCTGCCAAAAAGGGCTACCTAATTCTGATATGCAACCATCAGGTTTCAAACCTGAGAGAGATCTTACCCACCGAAGGTGTGTGGACTGTCCTAAATCAGGACAATAAATCCGTACTGACTCTGATTCTGGTCTATCCAACTCCAGGCTTATCCACAGTACAGGCATCGATTCTTGTTTTGGGTTAAACCCTTTTTCGTGGTGATGTATGTAACTACAAACGTTCATAAGACATGGTTTAACATGAGGAAATATATTCTACCAAATTGGGCATCACAGTTCTGATATGCCGTTCATCAGGTATCGAGCCCGATTCCTTACCCACCGAAGATGTGCAGGTTGTACTAAACCAGGACGAAAAAAATCTTCTGGTGTTTCCAGATTTAGGCTCATCCACAGTAAGGGCATTAGAATTAATGTCTCAGTTTAAATCCTTATTCAGAGCCATGTATATAATCACATGAATTCGTAAGGCATGGTCTTACACAGGGAAATATGTTCTCACGTGTAGGCAATCAAAATTCTGATACGCCTTCACCAGGCACTTTTATTAACATTTGAAAATCGATTAATATAGACGAAAGCACTTAAAAGATCGATTTCAGACTGAGAATCTGAGCCTAATTTCAAAACTCTGCCATTCTGGAGTAAATGTGCAACATTTTTTGAAACTCAATATTGCGGAAATTGTCGGATTCGATTGCTCAATTGAAAATTTGTAGTGAAAAGTGCTAATTTACTCTTTGTTAAATGATTTTGAAAGGTAAATTGAGTTTCGTTGGAAATTTTCATGCCGTTGATGTTCAGCATTTAATACCGCAAACATGATTATACAGATTATAGATATATTAGAATACAAAGACAGATGTGGACTTTCAGAGAAAACACATATCTTTGTTGTAACTCTTAGTTTCACTCATTCATACGATCATCAGGCAAGGTAACCCGCTCTGCCTAAAACTACGTCTACACGGCTGCGGATCACTTTTCATCTTACACAAAATTGATGCGGATCAGCCTCCTGTCTATACGAACACGAAATGATCCGATACACTTTTGCTCCGCTATCCGCATCAATTTTGATCCTGCTCTGAAAGCGAACTAGTTTCGTTCGGATCACTTTTGTGTCGGATTATTTCTGCTCCGCCCTGTTTAGACGCTAGTGATCCGCACTAATTTACTTTAGTTTAATCACGAGGGTGTTCTTCGCACAAGGAAGGCTCAATAATGTTTGCAACAACAATAGAAAAGCACGTAATGAGAAATTAGAACAAAAGCGTATCCGCTTTGATCCGGCCGGCACCGTATAGACGGGTGGGTTATCCGCTTTGATTCGGCAACTATCGTGTAGACGGAAGGGTTATCCGCATAACTATGATCCGCATCTTTTTGCTCTGCTACCGTATAGACGTAGTCTGAGGCATAGGAGCGATATACACTGTAGCAAAAGTAAGCTTTCGAGCGCAATTAAGAGATTAAACCGTTTCCGGCCAAGTGTACATGGTCATTTTGGGCAATTTTGCTTGTAAGCAAAACGGAAGAAGCCGCATAAGCAAAATGGTCATGGTCCTGAGGTGCTCGAAAACTTAAGAAGTTCTCGTTCCTATTGTTCACAAATCCCTCTATGGTTGAATATTTTCCAACTTTAACCAATCTGTAACTCTATACCGGAGCGCCCTATTTTCAAAATTGACAGAGATGTTGTATGGTGTTTCATGCTTTTTAATGATTTTGCTCTTTGAAGGAAATACGTAACAGAGGTATCGAAGGTTGCTTTATTCTACTTTTCTGGATAGAGAAGCAGAATAGCGAAGCAGAATACTATAAGAACTAAAACAGACATGTCAAGTAACTTTTAATTTCCTTCCCTTCCATTGTAGTACCTCGCTTGCATACACCAGGTCGAGGTCATAATATGTCAAACGTCCTCAGATCTACAAATATGCCAATCGCATCAAGGTAAGTGATGTTTAACATATTAGAAGTATCCAAACACTTGAATCTGAAATAAGGGCTGAAAATGTATGAAGACACCATTCAATTCAACTCAGTTTCATTTGCTAACTAAATCTGAATACAGGATATTAAAAATATATAATCTACATGCCCTAAGAAAGCAAAGCATATCTAAGTTAGGTCGTAAATTATAATGAAATGTTAATACAGATGGTCAGAACTGATCTCAAACCTTTTGGTCAGCAACCAACTGTTTTAGCGTTATACTTTCGCTTAGGCACTTGGTTTCTAACCAGAGGGTTCTGGGTTCGATTCCTGCAACCTGCATTATCTCGCTGGTTATTCTCTGCTGGTACCAGGCATTCCTGTGTTGGGCAGAGCCGTACTTCATCGTTGTATAAGTAAAAAAACTCACAGTTGAGACATGAAAAAATCAAATAACTTACATTTTTGTAATCGACTTGATGCTAGAATTTACATAGGTCATGAAAGATGATGCATTTTTGGAAAATATGGTATTTTTGTAAATATTAGGTGAAGGTTTTGAATTCATGTATTTATCTGAAACAGGACACAGGCTGTCTCGACACCAAGACTTGGACCGACGAGACTAATGGGAGAAGGACATAGCAGTTGTGAATCAGTTACCAATCCTGATAATCGTGCTTCTGCTGAAAATAACAACCAAGGAAATATCAATTTCGCCAATGGAATTGAAAATAACCTGAATTCTCCTCTTGCGTGGACTTTGAATGGTCATATCCGGGTTATGGAAGCATTCCCATCTAGAGCACTGCCCGAGTATGTAAGTAGCTCATGAATCATTATTGTATTTCAAACACCACATACGCCCCTCCTGTAAGGATGCCCCCGCCCAAATACTCAATATAGTAAAGACCAACGTATAAAGACCAGGGTTTTAAGGACCTGTTATGCTAGGATTTCAACGCTCAAAAGTCAAATTCTTGCTATAAGCCTCTTAGATAAGACCTTTAGTACCTCACACAACAAACACTTTTCTCGGCTCTTAGTTGCAGGCTATTCGAAAGGATCTAGAGTCCCTTCGCCATGAACGGAACGATTCGCATTTGTCTGACATTTGACTGATTGCGATGCTACAAACGATTTAACTAACTACTGCGCAGGCGCTTTAGGTTAATTTCGGTCGTTCCGTTCATGGCTAACGGCCTAAGTTTTCACAGACAAAAGTAGTACTCAGTTATGACGTTTTAGTGAAAAGACGAAAGAACTCATTGAAGTAGAATTTTATGTGAGTAACGATCCTGCAATAACGAACATATCTATCATAGTTTGCTTTCTTATTCATGCACGAATGGACTGTGAAAAATCATTTATTTTGAAATCGTTCCGTTCATGGCGAAGGGACTCTAGTTCTTAAATAATAGATGAGTAGAGAATAATAGAGAAAACATGAGTTGTATCAATATCGATTTGTATGTAGTAGAACATATTACATATTAAAACTCTACAGTTACTGATAAATGAGTTCATTTTTAGCTACAAAACATTCCAGACCCTTCAATGATGCCTTCGATACATGCAGGAAACTGCTATCTTGCTCAAATGTATGCCAGGCTTGTCAAAGAAGCTGTCGACCTTGCAAGTGAGCTCATCAAAGAGGAAAATAACAAAGATAACGAGGTGCATTATATTTTCTCCCATATCTTCTCTGATTTATTATTCTACCAAAGGGGTTACCACTACTCTGATGTCTCTCCTATCTCCACCAGGTCTCGAACCCGGGAACTTATTCACCCAAGGCGATTACGCTAGCTAACGTCCTAAACCAAGATGATACGTTAGCACAGTAACCTTGAGGTGTTTACAACTCCAGGCCTATGCGCAGTGAGGCATTAATTTGTTTTTCGAACTAAATACTTCATCAGAGCCAATGATATTATTACATAAATTCCTAAGGCATCGTATAACACAGGAAATTATGATTTACGAAAGTGGTTCATCAAACTTCTGATAAACGTCCACCTGGTCTCGAACCTAGGACATTAACCACCCACTGCTTTCCTTATCCAATACTGCCAGGAAGCCAATAACTGTGATGGGAATTCTTGGGGTATTTAGTTCGAGACTCGTTCGAGGTATATCCGAATTGTGGTAGTATCGTGAAAGAGTGCACGTTTGAAGTGCTGTCCTTATTGACCCCCTAGATTATCTGTCTAATCAATGGAGCTTGATATGTTGGTTCCTTTCAATACTTTTGTCATGGGTATTTCTGTTAGCTGTCTTCTGATTTTAGCAATGACCTCTCGCTGTGATATTGCCTCCCTTGAGCTAATTCTATGTTTTGTGATTCATTAGAGCTTTTCGAACGATGCATCAAGACCGACGGTCAAACTCTCGAAATCTGTGGAGGAAGGACTGAAGAATTACGCCATCGAGCTCACCAAGGACACATGGGAGTGGACAACGAACGTCATGAACTCGATCGAAGCTCAACTGAGGAGTGGGTCTACTTTTGACACGCAGGTAGTTAGACATTCTAATTTCAGGGTGTGGAAATATCATACGACTTGTTAGCAATGGTCAATTTCCTCTGATCAGGCGATAGTTTAAGGGCCAACTGGGTCTAATGCATTGTATATAATAGATGTTTCAGAAAAACTGTTATACATTTGATTTTATCTACCGGCGAAACATTTCAAATGAGTTTGAATTTGCGGATTGCAAGGAAAATCTATCAGGTTTTCAATCTTCCTTTTCATCCTCAAGTTACCTTTCAAAGTTTTCTACAATATTGAGTTATTTTTGTAATGTTCAGTGGCAATGAACTTGAAGAATGATTCCCTACTTTTTATTCATGACACTTTCAGGAATGAGTCATTTACCCCAAAACTTCAAATCTGTCTTCAGCTTCAACCAGAGTTTTCGGCGAATGGCCTAAAATTTTCATAAATTTGATGAATCGATGCTTTTATTGTTAAGACATTTCACAACGATTCCAGATCCTCGAAGAAGACAACAAGATCCATGATTCCCATCATATTTCATGAATAGCGAGTATTCGTAGCATATTTATGATTATTTGAGTCAAACCTTTTATTTTTGTAGCGATACACAACCAGATCTTTGAGGCGTATAATCTTTCATGGGCTGCGAGTGATCGTAGCATACCTATATTATTTGGGATCAGCCTTATATTGTTGCAGCGATACACAACATTGTCCTTGATTCCCATCATATTTCATGAATAGCGAGTATTCGTAGCATATTTATGATTATTTGAGTCAAACCTTTTATTTTTGTAGCGATACACAACCAGATCTTTGAGGCGTATAATCTTTCATGGGCTGCGAGTGATCGTAGCATACCTATATTATTTGGGATCAGCCTTATATTGTTGCAGCGATACACAACATTGTCCTTGATTCCCATCATATTTCATGAATAGCGAGTATTCGTAGCATATTTATGATTATTTGAGTCAAACCTTTTATTTTTGTAGCGATACACAACAAGATCGTTGATGCCCGAATCCAGCGGTGTGGACAGCAATAGATTCGGAAGACAACCCAACATGTCTCAGTCCTACATCTCGAAACCAGAAGAGTATCTCATCTATCTGCTTAAACGACAGACCGATGAAGCTGACAATGCTTTTCCAGTCTTGGATTTAATGAGGTATGCTTTTGGCTAGTAGGCCTGAGGTATTCGAAACGTTATAGCAGAAATTATTTGGAATTCAAGGTGTGGGTATTGTTTAGAGTCATAACTCTCATTTAGATGTAATGAAAAAATAAGTTATCAATAATATATTTCAGAGAACCTAAAAACTAAAGGTTAAAAATTGCTTTGAATTTTCAATTTTCATGATGAAATCATTAGTTTAAACGTTCTATTGCTTTTCTTTGATGGGGATATATCATAGGTTTTTGAGATACTTGTTAAACTGTGAATTCAAATTCTTATGTAAATGGATTGAACATTCAAGGCTACATTTGGTGTGGGGATTGTTTAGAACCTTGTCTTTCATTCAAATGCAATGAAAGAATAAGTTATGTTATTTTATATATTTATTTTCCAATTTTCAATTTTTCGATAAAATCGTTTTTTTATGCGTTTTGTTGCTTTGCTTTGATGGAGTCGTGTTATAGGCTTTTGGATCCTTGTCAAGCCGTGAATTAAGATTGTTTTGTGAATGTAAATGGACTAATCTTTATTCGATGTTTTTCAGCTATAGCCATGTCACCTTCGTTCTGGATGCCCATTTCTACATGTTGAAAAACTGGCCTAAATCCATGGCGATGCCAAAAAGCAACAACATACCGACAAACAACGAGATGAATCAGAAGCATGATACGTGCTCTGCTGGGGACGAAATGTTCCGGTTTTTTGCATTAGCGAAGGATTCTTTTGAGCCGGAAGTTTTCAAAGACAGCGTGAAGGCCGTGTTGGTCAAGGCCAAGTCCCCTTTCTTGTGGCTGAATTCGAATATTGCTGACGAGCCGAAGCAAGATTTTGCCAAAATTCTTGATGAACGGTATGTGAGCATTGTTGAAATATCTCTTTTCAACCCATCATACACCAAATGGATATACGCCCCCTTTAAAAGATCGTCCTATTTCACAATAGTTTTGAATAAATACCCCTCTCTGTGAAATATCTTCTCTTACAGAGTCCCCTTTTAAAGGAGCGTGGTGTTTTCGAAATACACAGCAATCATTGACAACAAATACACCCTTTTATCTGTGCGTGTTGTGAGTTTGAATTTTTACGAAAACAGATTTGAAAAAAGGTGTCACATGTCAACTCGGATGATAAAATGAAGTTGAAATTATCATTAAGGTTTTGAAATAAAGAAATTGTTACTTGAAAATGTGTTATAAAGTGCAGAATTTTGTAAAAATCTGGCTCTCTCGACAATTTTTGGTTGAACTTGGGCGCGGATCGCGAAATTTTCTTTAGCCGGTACTTGTTTCAGCTATTTGACAACACTGACTTGAATCTCTTGCAGCACTGACGTAACAAATTTTATCTATTAGAAAACCAGACTTTATAGAACCCCCACAATGGTAGTGCATGAAAGAACCAATGAAGGTATTGTGATTTTTACAGGGATCAGAAGAATGCAGACTGGAAGATGACGATACACGCCTTCGCCAAACTCTTCCTCGCTGAAGCCCCGGGAATGGAAAGGGACTGTTTCCTTGCAGAACATGCCGGCTCGGCAGGGAGAATCACTAGGTCTGTTGGAATAGTTTGAAGATTTTTAGCGGTTTCAAATCGATAGTGATTCTTTTGGTCAAATGTTTCGCTTGTTCACTTGTTTTCTTTATTCTGTATTTGTTGTAGCTTCTGAAATGTATTTAAAAGAAGTCGAGATAGTTGAGGAAAATCGAAAACATAGTGAAACGTAAAAACTTCTGAAGCTTTACGTCTGACACACATCAGAGTAGTACGTCAGAATAGTCTTTGATCGTAAAGAACTTAAAGATGGGTAGGAAAATCGAAACATAGTTAAACTTAATAACCTTCATAACAACCACCAAAGTTTTGCGTCCAACTCTCATCACAGTAGTAGCTATGTCGGAAACAGAACGGAAATGAAACCTAACGAATACCTCTAGTGGATTTCTTTTATAGCCTAAGGAAGTTGATATTATTACTATCATATTATAAACCGTTACTTTTTAACAATAGTAAGCATAAAAATGCCTCTAATCTTCAACCTAATGCTTCAACATATTTAGTTTAGACCATTTGGTTTTTTCTGAGATAAATCTTTTTTACCCGAATCCTTTTTTTTCAACAGATTTCAGCGAGCACTGGCCGCAATTAGAGAAGAAGGCACAACGCCAAGCTCCATGGGAAGAGAAAATCGGCCTTTAACTATCAGCATTAAGAGATCTAATTTCCTGATCGATGGTCTGAGATTGCTCATCACTGTAAGTTGAATTAGTCATTATCATCATCGTCATCATCATCAACATCTTCATTATCATCATCATCATCATTATCATCATCATCTTCATCATCATCTTCATCATCATCATCATCTCTATCATCATCTTCATCATCATCTTCATCTTCAATTTCATCATCATCATCATCATCATTATCATCATCATCATCATCATCATCATTATTATCATTATCATCATCTTCATCTTCATCATCATCATCATCTCTATCATCATCCTCATCATCATCTACATCTTCAATTTCATCATCAACATCATCATCATTATCATCATCATCATCATCATCATCATCATCATCATCATCATCATCATCATCATTATCATCATCTTGATCTTCATCATCATCTCTATCATCATCTTCATCATCATCTTCATCTTCAATTTCATCATCATCATCATCATCATCATTATCATCATCATTATCATCATCATCATCATCATCTTTATTATCATCATCTTCATTATCATCATCTTCATCTTCATTATCATCATTATTATCATTATTATCATCACCTTCTATTCATCTTCATCATCATCATCATCATAATTGGCTAAGTCTTATATAAATAGCTCGAGGCCTACAAGATATAACATAACTTCATAGTTAATAGTAGAAGATGGTTAGGAAACCTATTGTTGTACGTCTTTGTTTCACATTCGATATAGCGTTTTTTTCGAGACACCCGTTAAAATATTGCCCTGCTTTTTACAGTGCTTTTACACTTTCATATGACGCATTTTCAACCCTGGATGTGTTACACTTACCCTAAAATTGCATGCTAATTTCATTTATGTTGTAATTTGTGTTAACTAGATGTAGCCAATATAAAGCACTAAATTGAAAAAATAATGTCAAAATAATTGGTTTCTGTAAATAAAAGTACCTGAAGATAAGAAGTTCGGCTTTCTGCGCTAGATATTATGATTTTGTATTTTGTTTTTAGCACTCACCTCATTTAGTTTTCTGCTATCTTGTATCTTTAAGAATGGAAAATATTTTATTTATTTGTAGAAAATGGACGACCACCCATTCAGCTGCATAAATGTTCGTTTTGAGGGAGAGGAGGGCACCGGGCCTGGTGTTAATCGAGGTTTTTTCACGGGGTTTGCAAGCGTGTTGAAATCAAAACTCGTGCAGGTTAGTTATCGTATGAATACTTATACGTGCGTGCAGAGATCCTAGTTCACAGTGTATATATGCATTTATGCACAAAGATGGAGAGTTTTTTGAGTCTTCCTCTTATTGTTTATAGCTCTACTTTACGTATTGAGCACGCTTACGGGAAACGGATTCACAGAATTTGTATATAGGGCTCTTGTGTATATGTTTTGAAAGATGTGTTATTGGCCAATTTTAGTTAGTGAAATCATGAGATCTGATATTTTCATGCGTGATTTCTTTAGGTTAGATGAAAAACTCAATTTTAAATCCAATTTTACAGGCCTGAATGCGTGAAAAGTAGGAACTTTGTGCGTGAATCACAGCCGATATTGGGAGGGGGAGGGGAGGGGCTTAATACTTCATGTAAATATATTCTACGTTCTAACAACCCCGCTGATGCATCTAGTGTACAGACTATCTTTATACACAATAGCTGCATCGTAAACAACTTACATACCTTCTATATTCTATACATATAATACCTTTGATATGATACAAGCATATACACGATATAAACATTGAAATCTTTCTAGATGGAGAACTTCCAGACTGGCTTCTTGTACCAGCCTGGCCAACTTCCAGAACAGTCAAACGTATTTGCTCCTGTCAAATCCAAAGCAGCGTGGAACATCAGACAGCCAGAAACTGGGTCACCCCAAGCAGCGGTTAGTCAATAAAACTTTTTTTAAAACAGTTTTTCATCAGTACGGAAAGCGAGAAAAATTGGAATCATAACAAAACATGAAAGTCGCTTAAGATGTTTTTCTGGCAATCATCGGAGTAGCACTTGGTGCGTCTGTATTTTATCTACACCAAGCCTTGTACCTGCACGTTATTTTCCTCAACATTTTCTAGATGCGAACGAATTGATATAATTTCCTATTAGGCGATTATCTAGAGGTGAAGACATATCAGACGACAAGGACCATGGGTCCCAGTGAATATCTTCAGTTCCAGAAATATAGAAACCGGCCCTAATGTTGATGTCAAAATGTTGCAAAGCTTTAGAGAGAAAGACTGAAAAAGTGTAAGCCCATTTTGTTAAGTATAAACAGTAAATCACCATCATTGTATAACATTTTTTTTCTACCATTAGTTTTTGCAGCACTGTCAATTGGTATTCGAAGGTCTGGGCCGATTCATCGGACTCGCACTGTGGTTTAACCAAACAATACCTATCATTCTGACAAGACCCGTCCTGAAATATCTCCTCCAGAAGTAAGTAGACGATTGTTTAATGTCGTTGTATTTTAGGGCGTAAACTAGAGAGACACATCTTTAGGTGAATGAATGGATAAGCCTGGAGTTGTGAAGACATCAAGGTTACTGTGCTAACTTATTGTCCTGGTTTAGGACAGTGGTTAGCGCGCTCGCCTGTGTCCGATCAAACCCGGGTTCGAGACCCGGTGGAGGCATATGTCAATTGCAGTAGCCTGCTCTGGTACAATTTAATTGCCCGTGTTAGACCATGCCTTATGAATTAATGAAAACTGAATAACATATCTAACTATTTACAAAACGTATTCTTTTTAGAAATCATGACGAATTTGTTCTTAAGTCCGTTCGCGATTAAATTTTCCATCTTGTGGTTGAACGAATACATGTGGTTGAGCCCTTGTGGGCGTTTACAAAATCACATGATTACATTAGAACTGGGTATTAGTATCCAAACCTCTTAAATCATCACAACAAATGTCGTTCAAAAATAAAGACTTTCAAAGATGTAAAAAAAACCGTCGATGATCGTATATCACCCTGGGGAAGGTCTGTGTAGTACTGTGGAGGGTATGCACTGTACAGGGTGTGCGCTACTGCGGGGAGTTGTCAGTACTTTGGAGGATGTTCACTACTGAAAGAGGATATCATCAGTACTGTGGGGATACCATTTGTAAATTAGAGTGTGTTCAGTAATATGGAAGGATAGTATAACTACTTTAAGGGCTAGTATTAGTACTGTCGGGTGACATAATCAGTACGGTGGACGGTATTCAGTACTGTTTTGGGAATTTCATAAGTATTGTGCGTGGAAGGTATTCAGTATATTTGAGGATATTGATTTGGGGGGTACCATCAATACAGTGGAGGGATACTCATCAGTACTTTAATCATATCATTTATTTCAAATTAGCATTCTGTTTAGTGAAGGGTTGATGACCATGATGAATGGTACTGAAAATAATTATGTCCTTATTCATAACAGGGAAGATGAAATCACATTCGAAGACCTTGCTTATCACAACTCAAGACTGTTTGATAGTTTTGCGCAGATGATTCTAGACTCTCGTTCATCAGCGATCAGTGAGCTGGAGTTTCAAGATATATATTGCGGTAAATTTGAGGTAACGTTTGCTTTCAAATCATTTGAGGTAATGTCTTGCTTTTAAATCATTTGAGGTAATGTCTTGCTTTCAAATCATTTGAGGTAATGTCTTGCTTTTAAATCATTTGAGGTAATGTCTTGCTTTCAAATCATTTGAGGTAATGTCTTGCTTTCAAATCATTTGAGGTAATGTCTTGCTTTCAAATCATTTGAGGTAATGTCTTGCTTTTAAATCATTTGAGGTAATGTCTTGCTTTCAAATCATTTGAGGTAATGTCTTGCTTTTAAATCATTTGAGGTAATGTCTTGCTTTCAAATCATTTGAGGTAATATTTGCTTTCAAATCATTTGAGGTAATGTTTGCTTTCAAATCATTTGAGGTAATGTCTTGCTTTCAAATCATTTGAGGTAATGTCTTGCTTTCAAATCATTTGAGGTAATGTCTTGCTTTCAAATCATTTGAGGTAATGGCTTGCTTTCAAATCATTTGAGGTAATGGCTTGCTTTCAAATCATTTGAGGTAATGTCTTGCTTTCAAATCATTTGAGGTAATGTTTGCTTTCAAATTATTTGAGGTAATGTTTGCTTTCAAATTATTTGAGGTAATGTCTTGCTTTCAAATCATTTGAGGTAATGTCTTGCTTTCAAATCATTTGAGGTAATGTCTTGCTTTCAAATCATTTGAGGTAATGGCTTGCTTTCAAATCATTTGAGGTAATGTCTTGCTTTCAAATTATTTGAGGTAATGTTTGCTTTCAAATTATTTGAGGTAATGTCTTGCTTTCAAATCATTTGAGGTAATGTTTGCTTTCAAATTATTTGAGGTAATGTTTGCTTTCAAATTATTTGAGGTAATGTCTTGCTTTCAAATTATTTGAGGTAATGTTTGCTTTCAAATTATTTGAGGTAATGTCTTGCTTTCAAATCATTTGAGGTAATGTCTTGCTTTTAAATCATTTGAGGTAATGTCTTGCTTTCAAATCATTTGAGGTAATGTCTTGCTTTCAAATCATTTGAGGTAATATTTGCTTTCAAATCATTTGAGGTAATGTCTTGCTTTCAAATCATTTGAGGTAATATTTGCTTTCAAATCATTTGAGGTAATGTCTTGCTTTCAAATCATTTGAGGTAATGTCTTGCTTTCAAATTATTTGAGGTAATGTCTTGCTTTTAAATCATTTGAGGTAATATTTGCTTTCAAATCATTTGAGGTAATGTCTTGCTTTCAAATTATTTGAGGTAATGTCTTGCTTTTAAATCATTTGAGGTAATATTTGCTTTTAAATCATTTGAGGTAATATTTGCTTTCAAATCATTTGAGGTAATGTCTTGCTTTCAAATCATTTGAGGTAATATTTGCTTTCAAATTATTTGAGGTAATGTCTTGCTTTCAAATCATTTGAGGTAATGTCTTGCTTTCAAATTATTTGAGGTAATGTCTTGCTTTTAAATCATTTGAGGTAATATTTGCTTTCAAATCATTTGAGGTAATGTTTGCTTTCAAATCATTTGAGGTAATGTCTTGCTTTCAAATTATTTGAGGTAATGTCTTGCTTTTAAATCATTTGAGGTAATATTTGCTTTCAAATCATTTGAGGTAATGTCTTGCTTTTAAATCATTTGAGGTAATATTTGCTTTCAAATCATTTGAGGTAATATTTGCTTTCAAATCATTTGAGGTAATATTTGCTTTCAAATCATTTGAGGTAATAGTTGCTTTCAAATCATTTGAGGTAATATTTGCTTTCAAATCATTTGAGGTAATGTCTTGCTTTTAAATCATTTGAGGTAATATTTGCTTTCAAATCATTTGAGGTAATATTTGCTTTCAAATCATTTGAGGTAATGTCTTGCTTTTAAATCATTTGAGGTAATATTTGCTTTCAAATCATTTGAGGTAATATTTGCTTTCAAATCATTTGAGGTAATATTTGCTTTCAAATCATTTGAGGTAATATTGGCTTTCAAATCATTTGAGGTAATGTCTTGCTTTTAAATCATTTGAGGTAATATTTGCTTTCAAATCATTTGAGGTAATATTTGCTTTCAAATCATTTGAGGTAATATTTGCTTTCAAATCATTTGAGGTAATAGTTGCTTTCAAATCATTTGAGGTAATATTTGCTTTCAAATCATTTGAGGTAATATTTGCTTTCAAATCATTTGAGGTAATATTTGCTTTCAAATCAATTGAGATAATGTTTGCTTTCAAATCATTTGAGGTAATGTCTTGCTTTCAAATCATTTGAGGTAATGTTTGCTTTCAAATCATTTGAGGTAATATTTGCTTTCAAATCATTTGAGGTAATATTTGCTTTCAAATCATTTGAGGTAATATTTGCTTTCAAATCATTTGAGATAATGCCTTACCACTATATCATTTACAGGGGCTATTCTCAAATTGATTTGATCGTTTATTGTTAACGAGGGATCACTTAAAATATGGACAAAGTTGGTGACTTTATGTGTAAGGTGCTACCCTAATAAGGCCACAAGAGATTTCTAGAGTGTCATTGTAGCATGCACTACATCACTACATGATGTCCTACTTTGTTTAATTCTCCCATTTGTGAGTTAGTGAGTGTCTAACGTACTATCCTACGAAAGTCTACAAGAGACTGTATTTCACAGGGGGGCATGGTACCGTTCACTACATCACTGCATATAGTAGTAAATGATGTCATCTTATGTTTAATCCTTCCATACGTGAGTGAGTGAGTGTCTGACGTACTATCCTACGAAAGCCTACAAGAGACCGTATTTCACAGGGGGGCATGGTACCATGCACTACATCACTACATATAGTAGTAAATTATGTCCTCTTATGTTTAATCCTTCCATACGTGAGTGAGTGAGTGTCTGACGTACTATCCTACGAAAGCCTACAAGAGACCGTATTTCACAAGGAGGCATGGTACCATGCACTACATCACTACATATATACTATATACATACTTAGTGGATAAAACTAAGCGGTTCTTATTGCATTCTGATATGTAATAACAATCCTGTGTAGCAACCTTTTCTTCGGCCTTTTTCTGTTACGTCACTCTGTATTTTCTTTTTCTGTGCCGTCTTTTCTTAAATTGTAAATTAACAGTTGATTTGTAAATCTCATACATGGTAGGGACCAGATGACCTCGTGTCTTTCCCCGCCATGGATGGCACATGTAAAATGTATTATTTTATTTAGCTTTAGGTTTTGTTGTTATATAATAACTACATGTAGTAGTAGCTCGATGAAGTCCCAGTATGTTTAATTTTCCCATTTGTTGTAAAACAGAAGTTTATATTTTGAAACCCTCGTCATTACCTTACAGCCTGATGGAGTAAATTTTATGAAAGGCCACAAGTTGCTCAGATTTTTATGGGGCACAAAAGCATGCATATATCTTATCCACTACATATAGTATCAAATTAACTCCTAGTATATTTAATTCTGATGTAAAAATGAGTGAGCCATTTTTCAAAGTGCTAGCCTACGGAAGGCCACTAAATGCTTTATTTCCTAACGGCACACGGTAGCATACACTACGTAACCACATATACAGTAGTAGTATAAGGTAAATTCAAAAATAAACTATGCTTGTGTTAAATAATTAATTAAGACAAGCATAGTTTATTTTTGAATTTATCTATTAGAATTTTATAAACTTAGATAGTTGGGCTCTCGTATTATTATTGTAGTAGTATAAGGTATGTTTAATGCTTCCTTCCATTGGTGCATCAGAAGTTCATGATCTTGAAATCGACTTTCCCATAGACTACCCTGTAATTATTTCTGATATTGGTTTCGTACCATCATTGTAAAGAATTTCTAGCATCAAAGCATTTGGTTAACACATACATACCAATGCAATCATTTCAAAGATGATAATACGTTACATCCCAATTTTATATTCCGATAAGTTTTCTTTGGCATTGCAGGCGGTAATACATGGACAGGTCGAAGAGCTGATTCCTGGTGGGTCGCAGATAGATGTAACGCGTGATCGTGTCATGGAATATGTCAGGTTTGTCATTCAATAAACTGTACAATCCCCACCAAAAGTCTTGGAACACTTGCATTATTTTTACAGTTTTCTACATTTTGCCCCCTCCCCCCTTTACAATGTTGTTTCTGATAACAAAAACTAGCCCAATAGCAATCAGCTAGTGTTTGGTGTGGTCTCATAAAGTTTCTTTTGTAAACAACATTGTTTTGAGGGGGGAAGGGGGGTTTGATTGGAAATAAAAGGCTAGGAAAGCTAAAAATGTAGTTATTTGGTAAAAAAGTCAAGGGTGTTCCAACTACTTTTGGCGGGGATTGTAGCTATGTACCAGAAATGCCTAATCTTTCAATAGTTATCGACGATGGTGCACAACATTCAGTTGCTATTCACTGCAGAGTAGCTGGATAATTTTTCAAGCAGAATTAACACATCAAAAAACGAAAATGTCCTCCTGTGACTCAAAGTTTCGTGTTTCAACACTCGTCAGACAGACTATTCTAATGAAAAATTATTCCAGATTACTGCAGTACTTATTTACAAGTGGTGATAAATTCAAGACAAAAGGTGCTATATTTACATTTTGGTTAATTACTTGTTCAAAATCCCATTACTTGACGTCCTGTTGTTAGTTAATTACTTAGTGTCCTATTGCTCATTACATAAAACTTGTTTTCATGTCGGCATTTCATGTTCAGTAATGAGTCGTTGTTCCCTTTCATCATAGGTACAGAGGACATATCTGTTTTTCAGTTTATTCTGCTTTATTATTGCTCTATACTCAAGTATATCGAGCACGATAGCCAGGATGGGCACTTTACTGGAGTTACATAATGAATTTTTCATATATTTAATTTTGAATTGCTTCCTGCCATTATTAGTTAGACGTTTTTGCTTGGAACATATGTAATATTTCATTGTCTTATGTAATATTATATTGTTATTCATTACCAATAGTATTTTTCAACTTTGTATTTAGGCAGTTTCCTAGATTTTTTAAGACTTTCATTCAGCGACCCAGCCAGATCAGCAATGCTTTTCTTGGGTTTCTTAGAATAAAAGTATTATTGTTACGTAGTTAAGCTTGTGTTTTTCGAATAGAGTTGAATTGAATTTAATTTATTGTAGGTTGTATGCAAAATACTTGATGACAGACTCTGTCAAAGTGGAACTTCAGTGCATGCGCAATGGGCTGCATAAAATGATACCGAAGCAGCTTCTTGATCCCCTGACACCCGAGGTACCAAATTTTATTTTTCAAACTTTATAGATCTCGCGAGAATTATCCTTCTTGAATTCCGTAATCTTAGGCGTTTTGTGAATCAAACGTTCGCGAATTTACCGGGGTAAAATAACCAGGAGATGTACCTGACCTAGTATACCAAAAACGCCAAAGTTTCTTCCCACTTAAGACTTCTCCTTGAAAATAATGTTGTAAGGATGGGTTGATTTGCTGTATGCAATAAACAAATCCGACTTTCGCAGCCATTCTCGAATGTTTTTGATGATTTTGTTTGCAGGACCTTCAGTTGCTGCTTTCAGGAGGAGCAGAGGAAATCGAGCTTCCCAGACTGAAGGCGATGATTCGATTCAACAACTCGAGAGTTTGTTCGAAAGAGGTTCTTGCTATTTTCAAAGGGTAAGGAAAGCTGCTTCCGTTTGATTCGTCGTTCTCTATTATTCGTTCACATCCGTCTATCTTCATCAGGTCAGTCTTGACCCATATTCCAATTGTGACCATCTTGAAATGCTACCTCCACGCCTATCTATCTGGCCAGTGCTTGTTATCCCTATCTTTCAAAAATAAGGGTCAATGCCTTCCTTTTGTTACTGTCCCCTAAATATAAGCCTGATATTTCAAGGACCCAAAATATTTTTTTGAGATCCTATCCCGAATATTGGTAAGACATTCGATGGTTCATGAACGAATGGCAGCAAAGTCTACCATAATTCTTTTCACAGATTTATGGACCAAAAATATTGAATTTTGTCCTATACACTAGGAAGAAAGATACTCAAAAGGCAAAATTCTCCATCTTGGCAAGACTGTTTTGTGGTTACCCACTCATCAGGAGATGTACAGATAAATATATTTCTATTTACAACTCATAATGTTATATATCTAAATATATCTTTCCTTCTTAGTATATATTACGCTCTGCATTTATGCATTGAGCACTGTCTTACGGGAAATCGAAACACAGACTTCGTATATCTAAATATATTTATCTGTTCATCTCCTGATGAGTGGGTAACTTCGAAACAGGCTTGCCGAAATGGAGAGTTTTACCTTTTCAGTCTCTTTCCTCCTAGTGTATAAATATAGCTCTACTCTTTGTATTGAGCACTTTCATGGCAAACCGACTCACATACTTCGGAATTTTTTCCTATATATATTTATTCGACTCAACCATCAAATACAGAATTTTGCACTTAATTTGGCACTGTAGAAATAATATACGTAAACTTCTAAACCGCTGTCTCTTTCCAGATGGTTTTGGGGTATTGTGGAGAAGATGACGTCATTTCAACGGCGTCAGTTGCTTTATTTCGCGACTGGGTCAGCGGCACTGCCAGCCTTCGACAACAAAGTTGGAAACAATGGTGAGTATATCACTCTGTTTTTTCGGGCACTTTAAGGACGATTCCTTTGTTTTCATTGGCCCTTTAAGAACGATTACTTTGTTTTCATTGGCTCTTTAAGATCGATTCAATCGTTTTTATTCGCTTTTTGAGATCAATTCCTTCGTTTTCATTTGGCCTTTGAGATCGATTCCTTTGCTCTCATTGACTCTCTATGAATCTCTATGTTTTCGAATTGAAAATTACTGCCCATTGACATTGAGTATTAAGGATCTTAAATGAACATACTGTACAGATACCTAGAGGCCTAGAATATTTGGTCTGAGGATAGGGACAGCTTTTGAGGTCAGCTTCCTGCTACCAGTGCCAGAATCTTTGTCCAATAAACACAAATTGTACAACCGTGTCCCAGAGTTGCCTCACGCATTCAGAATGATGAAAAACTGAGTGGTCCATCTTGAATACCCTTTGAAACTGTTCGATTGAAGAAAATACTTGAAAAATCTGCAATATGGAATATTTTTAGATTGAAAGCAATATAAGAGATCTGAGACCTACTTTGATCTACACTTCCGTATGTTGCTGGTTTGATCTTGCTATGTTGAATGCCATGGTACCAAATAGCTTTTGAAGGCCGTGTTATATTTTACGATTAAATCTTCAACGGAAACCTCATCTCTTGCGAATCGCCAATGACTTTGATATCTTTTGATCTCCTATGCAGGCGTGGATCAATACTACGGCCACTACTGCTCCAGCCGTGGTCAGATTTTAAGGCTTAGTATTTTTCTTTCTTCTAAGTAAGGCTCTAAGATAAAAATCGACGATTCTTTCTCTTGGAATAATACGAGCAGTAGTTAGAAGGTTTCCTAGATACGCCCCGCTGTGGTCTTCTAATTTTAACGGTGTGCAATTTGTGAATTTGCAATTAGTGAATTTGCAACTCGTGAATTTGCAATTTGTGAATTTGCAATTTGTGAATTTGCAATTTGTGAGTTTGCAATTTGTGAATTTACAATTAGCAATTTGTGAATTTGCAATTTGCATTTAAAATTTTGACATTAGGAGCAGGAAACCGAATTTGACACTTCTAACGCTGTTCGTAACCTTGATGCAAATTCAAAATGACGGATTTTAACTTTTGTCTTGTAGAAGAACTCTCAGTGACCGTAGATGTGATAAGCAAAACCAACGCAGCCCTTCCAGTAGTTAGCACGTGCGGCCAACGTCTCAGCATTCCGCTTTACTCATCGAAGAAGGAGCTGAAGAAAAAACTCTTACAAGCTATCCAGTGTCAGTCTTATGGCCTAGGCTGAGTGTTTTCTATTTTAGTCCTATGTTGTTATTCCAATGAAATGTTTCTAGATTTTGAATTTGTTATATCAATTATATGACTTGCCTCTGTCGCTGAGAATTCAACTTCGTTGGACCTACAGAAGGGGAAGGTCCGTCAATTTTCGATGCGAATTCGTTTCATGTAGTTGTTGTAATTTAGAAATAGGAAATTTAGGAAATTTGGCAATGGATAAAATTTGTTGTTTTTGTTAAATATTTGGTATGGACTGGATGTTTCTTTAACTCTTTGCATTCTGTTGCTTTTGTTTATTTTCCGTTGTTATTTGCATCTTTGTGCATCAATGTTGTTTCAAAACAATCAGATTGTTACAATCTTATAGAAAGCAGAGTGTATGGCTTTTATTACTATAACTTCTCTTCCATCGCTAAAAAGACCCAGGCATACATAACAGTATCCCCTATAGTACTAATGATATCAACAACAGTAATATTTAGCCTTCAAAGTTCTGCCCATACGTCCACCAGGTTGAAACTGTAACTCACTACAGCTTGGAGAATCCGTGGTAGAAAACGAGTAGAAAAGTAGCAAACGAGGTACAAACAAGAAAACATTCATAAATATATATTCTAAGAACAAATATATTTAAATATCTATCTTGAGCTCTGTTATCAGCAGTTTGGGTTTCTCTTGGCAGAGTATGGTGAATCGACTACTATGTTGTTGCTGTTGCAATCATCTTGTAGATGTTTGTTGCTTGTTGTTTTTCGCTTGGACGGGTTTGTCTGAAGGAAAAACAGGACTTTATCAACTTGAGGATAAAACAAAGAACAGGAGAAGATCTTCATTCAGGATTATATCAACCCCGTTGTTGGATATCTTCAGAACAGTGGAAGGACTTTATTGTACCGAGGAAGGACTTCATTTTACTGAGGATATCCCTCCACCGTACTGAATACCCTCCACCGTACTGAGATATCCCTCCGTCGCACTGAATATCCCCTACCGCACTGCAAACCATCCACCGCTCTGAAGATATCCCTCTGCTGCACTGAATATCTTCCGTCGTGCTGATGATATCCCTGCACAGTACTGCACCTACATTACCGAGGATGGCGATGATTCGACTAAATGCCCCTCTTCTTTTTATAGGCAGCACGTCACTATCCAAAACTAGGTCAGGTACCTCTCCTGATTATTTTACCCCGTTAACCCACTTTACCCCAATTTATCAAAGACTCTATAATGAATGATAAATTACCTTTGCGATTCGACTGCTTTGAGGGACTGTCTCATTTACAACTTCATCTTCAAAAGTGACTTTCAAATTCTTCTTTTCATGCCCGGAAGAGAATTTGAATTCGCTGTTTGAAGAGCAGGAGGGAGTTTTTAGTATTCCTAGCGATCCTTTTCGCTGCGTCTCAACAAAGTGCATATAAGTTTTGGCTTGTGACGTAACGATATCTCCTGCCGTGTTTTGAACACTATTATCACTATCAGTTGTATTGGGGTGATTTACAGGGCTGTTAGTATCGTTGATAATTTGTTGTTGTTGTTCGTTCTTTATGTTGTTCTTTGCTTTGTCACTTTTCACCAGTAAGCGTAATGAGTCTTTCAAACGCAGCCGAAATGCAGCAGCTTCACGCCCACTTTCAGTTTCAGTTGACTCCCTGTTAATCAAAAATATCCAAGTAGCTGAGGGTCGTTTGGGTTAGGGAGGGGGGGGGGACAAGGTAACATACGAAATATATATGAAGGGGATAAAGGGAAATAACTAGAATTGAATATGAACAAGAGAACTTTGGATTTTTAGCCAGTTCACACTTGATCCACAGGTCTAGTGTAAACGGGAGGCCTATCTGTTCTAGTTTGGGTACGGATCCGTTTGGATCTGTGCTAGTGTAAACAGGGTCGTAGTACATACATCGACTATGAATCTGCAATTTGTGTGCCTACAAAAATTTTAGGGTAATGGGGATTTTCTCATGGAAACAGGGGAACAAGCTGATATTTAAAAGAGAACAAGGGAATATATAGCCCTAGACGACTCTTGACTCTCGTAGCTAGTCAGAAAATGAATGGGTTTTAAATGTAAGGTGGAACAAACAGAAAAATCCACAGAAATCTTTGAATCATTGATATTTTAAAAGACAAGTCCAGAGTTGGTAAAGTTGGTGATGAAATGAAGAAATATGTAGATGTGAACAATGTGTGGTAGGTACTTTGCCTTCTTTTTCATAACGGGATGGTGTAGTGACGTCACACTCGTACGCTCTGACGTCACTCAAGCTCTAATGTGAACGAGGCTGTAGAATAGTTCGACATTTCCAGAATGGCGACGAGATTTGGCCTAACGCGAATGCACGAATTAAATTTTACAAACTGACTACTGGAATAGATCCCATTAAGCAGAGGAAATTCATAGTTAGGGTTTACCAGTTGGTAAGTTTGCATTTATGAATTGATGAATCTTAAACTTCTCCTCACAACTGAAAACACTAGAATTTAATATGGAGCTGTTAAAGTAAAGTGCATGCACTTAACAGCTCCATGCAAGCGTAAAATAAAGTGAATGCAAGCGTAAAATAAAGTGAATGCAAGCGTAAAATAAAGTGAATGCAAGCGTAAAATAAAGTGAATGCAAGCGTAAAATAAAGTGAATGCAAGCGTAAAATAAAGTGAATGCAAGCGTAAAATAAAGTGAATGCAAGCGTAAAATAAAGTGAATGCAAGTGTAAAATAAAGTGAATGCAAGCGTAAAATAAAGTGAATGAAAGTGTAAAATAAAGTGAATGAAAGTGTAAAATAAAGTGAATGCAAGTGTAAAATAAAGTGAATGCAAGCGTAAAATAAAGTGAATGCAAGCGTAAAATAAAGTGAATGCAAGCGTAAAATAAAGTGAATGCAAGCGTAAAATAAAGTGAATGCAAGCGTAAAATAAAGTGAATGCAAGCGTAAAATAAAGTGAATGCAAGCGTAAAATAAAGTGAATGCAAGCGTAAAATAAAGTGAATGCAAGCGTAAAATAAAGTGAATGCAAGTGTAAAATAAAGTGAATGCAAGCGTAAAATAAAGTGAATGCAAGCGTAAAATAAAGTGAATGCAAGCGTAAAATAAAGTGAATGCAAGCGTAAAATAAAGTGAATGCAAGCGTAAAATAAAGTGAATGCAAGCGTAAAATAAAGTGAATGCAAGCGTAAAATAAAGTGAATGCAAGCGTAAAATAAAGTGAATGCAAGCGTAAAATAAAGTGAATGCAAGCGTAAAATAAAGTGAATGCAAGCGTAAAATAAAGTGAATGCAAGCGTAAAATAAAGTGAATGCAAGCGTAAAATAAAGTGAATGCAAGTGTAAAATAAAGTGAATGCAAGCGTAAAATAAAGTGAATGCAAGCGTAAAATAAAGTGAATGCAAGCGTAAAATAAAGTGAATGCAAGCGTAAAATAAAGTGAATGCAAGCGTAAAATAAAGTGAATGCAAGCGTAAAATAAAGTGAATGCAAGCGTAAAATAAAGTGAATGCAAGTGTAAAATAAAGTGAATGCAAGCGTAAAATAAAGTGAATGAAAGTGTAAAATAAAGTGAATGAAAGTGTAAAATAAAGTGAATGCAAGTGTAAAATAAAGTGAATGCAAGCGTAAAATAAAGTGAATGCAAGCGTAAAATAAAGTGAATGCAAGCGTAAAATAAAGTGAATGCAAGCGTAAAATAAAGTGAATGCAAGCGTAAAATAAAGTGAATGCAAGCGTAAAATAAAGTGAATGCAAGCGTAAAATAAAGTGAATGCAAGCGTAAAATAAAGTGAATGCAAGCGTAAAATAAAGTGAATGCAAGTGTAAAATAAAGTGAATGCAAGCGTAAAATAAAGTGAATGCAAGCGTAAAATAAAGTGAATGCAAGCGTAAAATAAAGTGAATGCAAGCGTAAAATAAAGTGAATGAAAGTGTAAAATAAAGTGAATGCAAGCGTAAAATAAAGTGAATGAAAGTGTAAAATAAAGTGAATGCAAGCGTAAAATAAAGTGAATGCAAGTGTAAAATAAAGTGAATGAAAGTGTAAAATAAAGTGAATGAAAGTGTAAAATAAAGTGAATGAAAGTGTAAAATAAAGTGAATGCAAGCGTAAAATAAAGTGAATGAAAGTGTAAAATAAAGTGAATGCAAGCGTAAAATAAAGTGAATGCAAGCGTAAAATAAAGTGAATGCAAGTGTAAAATAAAGTGAACTCTTCTTCTGGATTTGCAGACAAAAGGGAAGAATTCACGGCATCTTAGATTTAGAACAGGGAGTCAGGGGGCTTTTAGGGAATTTTAGGGCTTGTAAAACTCGAAAAATCTCGGCAGGTCCACTCTGCAGGTCGTGCAGGTCTGCAGGTTGGTCTGCAGGTCAAGTCTTCTCGCCATTTCTTGATTTCAGCCTCGTATTCATTGGCTTCCTCGTTTGCATTTTGTCGCCACGCAACTTCTGAGCAGGTCTGCAGGGGGTCAAATCGAATAGGAATATGCAATGGGCGGGGTTGAAAAGTTTTGAGATTCTCACTAAGTGGGGTGGGCGGTCACAATGAAATGACCCAACATGGAAATCAAGAATGAACGTTAATAAAATGACAGGTGATAATAAAACGGAGGGGTGGTTATTTCTAAGCAGCAATGGAGAAACGGTCATAATAAATGACCAACGGGGAAATCACGAATAAACCCTTATAAAAGGGGGGCTTGGTGAGAATAAAATGGAAGGGTGGATATTTTTTAACAAGAAAGCAGAAGCTGTAATCGAACATCATTTTACAGGCAGTGTGGTTTGGAAGTTGATACAATTGAATTTAAAAAGTTTTAGTAAGTGACAACATGTTCTATTTGATCTTTAGTCCTAAGACAGTTTTTTGTCGGGCACCAAACAATTTTAGTTTTCTGAAAAACTTTAAAAAGCGTAATATGGGGGGGTGGTTTTTGAGTGAGGGTTTGATCTCTTTATACTCTATTTTATGAAAGAACCAAAAAATTTGATTTGAGGCGTACAGTATCCAGCCTGACAGTGATACCCAGATGCCACCAAGTTGTTTTGTTTTATTTTTCTTACTCTGATGCTTATTTCTTATTATTTTTTCTTGAGCTCAAAAAGAGCAATGTGATAAAAACAAACGTGATGGAAAACGGAGATAAGTTGCGTGGCGACAAAATGAAAACGAGGAAGTCCATGAAAACGAGGCTGAAATCAAGAAATGGCGGGAAAACTTGACCTGCAGACCAAACTGCAGACCTGCACGACCTGCAGAGTGGACCTGCCAGAAAAATCTCAAAAAGTGAAAAGAGAGTCAAAAACTTGAACTTTTGCAATAAAAAGTGGGGGAAAATCGATCACAGTTCAGCAGGCAGCAACCACAGGGACCAGGGTAGAAAACTTGCTGCTTACAACTATTCTTGCACCTTTTCTATTGTTTGTAGAAGCTCATTGTTCTCATAATTTGGCTTGCAGCTACGCATAGGCATTAAATGAATGAAATGAAATAGGCAAAACACAACATATTTTCCAATCTGTCACAGGGAAATAAGATTTCTAAAAACTAAGAACCTACGCTATCACCTCCCTAAATGAGTGGATCTGTTTTCTGAGCACTGCGTAACTGCAAAGGAGGCTGCCGGCTAAAATGCAATCTAGCCATAAATGGACCAAATCCTGAAATGACCGAAAAGTTGGACTATTATGCTCTGACCCAGTTTGGAAAGTTTTAAAAGACTTCGATACAAAAGGGGTACAAAAGTTGTGGGCAATCAATCCCCTATGTACATCAAACTTTTCAATCTGGGCTCTGGATAGTGTGGACCGTTTTTGCCCTTACTCTTCTACCTAATAGCCTTGGAGTCTCTGAGACTGCAGGAGGGGAATGATGAAACGAGACTTTTAAGTGACATTACTTGAAACGGAATCATAAGACAAACTCACTTTCTAGCCAAGCGATTCTCATCACCACTAGCCAGTAAAGTATCAGATTTTTCCTGCTTAACTGCAGCAACTGCAGAGCTCTTTCTATCCATTTTCATTTTGTCTCGCTTTGAATCCATCCGTAAACAGAATCCAGATCTGCGTCTCAGTTCGGAGAAAGCATTCTCAAACCGCTGATTTCTGCTCTGGGCAATGCGGCTTGGATCTCTACCAGCCACTGCCATGACCAGGCTGACTGCATTTTTCTTTGGCTTTGAAGTCATATTGGCTTTTTTCTCTTCTCCTTGGAATTAGGTAATTGAGATATAAGTGAGATACAATGGGTGATTTAAGGTGGAAAAAGAAAACATTCGAGTCTTTTAAAACCAAAATTCTATGTGTGTCCACCAGGTCTCAATCTCAGGGTCGTCCCCACAAAGGGAGCACAGTAAACACTGTCCGGAATTATGAAACAGATAAGTAAAGTAGCCTTGAGGTATATCAGCTCCAGGCCTATCCATTGTAGAGGAATTAATTCGGGTTTTTTGATAAAATCCTTCTTCAGAGCTACATATATGTTAACAGGGTATCCGTACAGAGTTTATTAGAGCGGGGTTACGCTGCGCTGCAGTAAGCTGGATCACACAAAAGCAACCATGTAACATTAATTTATTGAGGCTGTAAATATATATTTCAGAAATCTGGAAACATACCGAAACAAACACATAGATACTTAAACTTTACGTCTAACAATTCAGAAAGAGAACCAAACAGAAATCTAATTGATTTATATACCCAATGTGGATCAAAATAAGCCAATTGGAAAAGAGGTGAATGATTGGTATAGTGTCTTCTCCAGTAGGAAAATCATTCCATCCATCCACAAAGATAGTGTACCTACCAGATATATATAATATAACAACATTACAAACTACACGTGCTGTCTAGCATACGCCAAAAGACTGTGCCACAACAAGAACAACCATCTCGCGCCTCTACTTAACCAAAAGATCTCTCAAACATGACTCTGCTAAAGGTCAACATTTGCTCGACAACCCAGAATGTGCTAAAGCCTACTGTAAGAATTGTTTTCGAATAATTGGCAGGGCAAGATCTACATTTCACTTTGGAATCAGTATACATAAAAACCAGGAATCCCCTATTGTGTGGACAGAAAGAGTTCGTTTTTGTAGCTCACTGTATCGTAGGTGTAGATTGGTTTTCCTACACCATACCAATCATTCACCTCTTTTCTGATTGGCTTATTTCAATCCACATCTGGGTATATAAATCAGTTAGGTTTTTGTTTCATTCTCTTTCTGACGTATTACTCTGTTGAGTGTCAGAAGAAAAGCTTAAGTATCTATGTGTTCGTTTCGCTATGTTTCTGGTATTTCTGGCTATTTTGAAGTTTTGTATCATCCAAAGACCGAAATATTATTTATATTTAATTTTGTTTTCTTTCTTAGGCAGTTTGAAAGTGATTTGGAGTAGCAAACCAAGCCTTAGGGATTGTTTTGATATACTCGGAGTCAATAGAGAAGAATTTCAGGTTTGTTTAGATTTATATTTAGCTTTTGATACTTTCTGTACCTAACCTCCAATCTTCTATCGTTTTGGCTTTAGTAAATAAGTTTAGATGGTCGACTGTAATTTGATGGAACTGAAAGTATCCTCTTTCATTTGCTACCATCTTTGCTAATAGCAATGGACACAACTGTTATTCCTTAAGACATAGTGGCAAGCGTTCTTCCAATAGACCAATAGACAACTTTGGAAAAAATAGCCTGCCCTTCAATGGTAATACCTGAGGGGTCTAATAGACACTCTGAACCATTATATGCGTGTTTGAAATTCCGATCAAACCCCCCTTCTATACAGCAAACTCCCGTTACTTCAAGCTATTTTATCAGTCCCTACAGAGCCTTTTATCTAGCAGGATTGTCTATTCTTTTTCATTTACCTTTCTGCAATGCTTGTGTTCTTCCTTTCAATCTGTTTCCTTTACCCGTCTCTGACTTCATTGACCGATTTGAACCGCATGGCAGCGAGCTTCTCCTCTTCATTTGAAATTGTTGATATTTCTGAGCTCCGGACCCTGCAGTAATCATGCAGCTCTGCTTCTTGTGCTTGGGTTTATCCTGATCACGCAGAAACGAGCTGGAATGCACGCTAACGCAGGCTGGAGACTTCAAACTGTGACCGGATGACCGAACTTTGAATCCACATGCCATTTTTATGCGGCTTGTGGAAGGCATGAGTAGTGATGGCCGAATCTCAACTTTAGGCCGCCTCATTGTTTTATCTTCTTCGGGAAAGCGGCTGATTTTACAGCTTGCCTCAATTCTAGGGCTGGCATCATTACAGTATAACTGTTTGTTTAATGGGTATTTCAAGTCATGTTCGTCTTGGCCATTTGACTCTTCTGTCGCATCTTGTCTGCCTACTCGTATTTGTTTCTGTGTGTTGCTACTGTATGACGAAGTATTGGTTTTTGATTTTTGGTTCAAGGGTGATTTTGGGTGACGCTTGGCAGAGGAAGGCTGTAAAATAGAGTAATATTGAGAATATAGGATTTGGAATATAAACTCAGATACTTTGTGTGAACAGCAATCCAACTCATGTCGTCTGACTTAGTGCGTCAAATATTTAACCACTGAGCTATTGCGATACTTGATTATCACCTTACGCATGCTTTCTATGCGAGGGCTGGAGACATTGAGCCAGAAATAGAAACGTAGTCCTATTACACCGAAGGATGAAGACTTTCAATGGAAAATTTTTTAACAAAAGTTTTAGGCAAAGCCCTCTTTGATTTGTACAGAACTGAGAAAACAGTCTTTAAGCTTACAAAAAGCAAATAACTTCAAGTTTATACTGAGGAGACTAGCCTAAGAGTCCAGTTGCAGAAACAATCTCTATCTGCCTAGCTTTTTCAATTCTTTGGAAAGGAATAGTAAGCGGATTTGCCTATCAACCAACCTTTTTGGGAACGAGAGAACAAGCCCAAAAATGAAAAATGGCTTAGGGAGTAGGAGGCATTTTATATGAATTAAGGGAGCCGGGAAACTTTTGCACTAATTTACAATTTCTAAAGTGGGCAAAGGATCATGAACCCCCCCCCCTCACGAAATAAATGAAAGTTGACTAACTCTGCAAGTTAGGGTATTGTTTGTTACCTGTCTTCTGTATTATTCGGTTGAGAGTCATACAAAAAGCATCTCACTTCATTGCGTTATTTTATGTTGATAAGTAATGTGAACAAACCTTTCGTATAATAGGTGATCTGACCCTAGAAAGAAAACACAACCCGTTAATAGGACTTAATGCAAAACTATATGATAACAGCATTGCTTTTAGAACTTTTGTAAGAAAGAAATGATATAAAAATGAAAGCGTGTAATCCCCTAAGTAATACCACATTGTTGAAACGTTTGCATTGCTAAGGGGCATATTCCTATCATGCATTGTTGGAGATTCATGCATTGCTGGTCATTCGCGTTCTTCTACAAATACTAGCCATTGCAGCTTCACCGCTGCTTCGAATTAAAGCCATTGCAATGTCGGTAGCTATGATGCATTGCATGACACGAGACCCCCATCTTTCATGGAGTCGTCTGTTGATGAACGACTTTTTTAGGTAATTTTGGGATAATCAAATGTTTGAGATGAGTTTGAGATAATATGAAGGTACTTGTGAAATGTGAAATTGTGCTTCTGTCTTACCTTCCGTCCATTTTGATCGTGTCAGTGAAGTCGATGATTTTTACGCTGCAAATGAAGGAAGTATCACCATGAAGTATAGCATATAAAAGTGTGGTATACTTAAGGAAAGCATGTTTTGTAGGGAGTAAGATTCGCTAGTCCAAAAACTATGAAATTTTGGAATAACTAGAGGACAATGAAAAAACTTTCTAGTTTATAGAACGATAGATTAACATAAAGCTTTTTGTAGTACGTCTTTGTTTCGCATTTGATATTGAACATTAGGGGAAAGTGCGTAATGCTTGCCTTATCATCTCTCTTGACTATTCGGGTTCATGTACACATTGTCTGGTGATGAATATAGCTAGATCTTTTATGGATGATAATCAGTTTTGGATAAGAGAGCAAAAGAAGCGTCTTGGTATATTCGTTCGGCAATGTCAAGGCAATATACAGTCCTAATTATGAAGTACTTGAAAAAAAGTATATCTGCAATCTTTCAAAACATCTCCCTCTATAAACTATGGTTTCTCAAAAAATTATGTAGTTTCAAGCTTGATTTTGAATTTCTATGGTTTCTGCCATTAGCCTATTTACGTGTATTTCACGCATTGTACAAAGAAAAAGATTTTGCAAGAATTTAAGGAAATAAAAGAGAACTTTTTACAAATTTTTCGATGAAGATTCTCTTAAACTACCAACCTTGATGAGGTATTGACTTGAAATTTGCGTTCGGTGGCATCTGTAAAGTACATGTTGAGAAATATTAGAGAATATTGAAAATCAACTCCAACATCTAACATGCTTAAGTGATTAGCAATCAATGAATTAGATATAACATCTGTTTAAACCAAACGTAAGCTCTCTAGTGATAAGATTTAACTTTAGATGGAGATGGCTAATTGATTTGGTTGCCTAAGCAGTCTAACCTCTTAAAACGGCCACCTGTCCATAGCGACCATATCTAATATCGTTCACATCGAAATAGTAGTAAACTTCAAATATCGTTCCTCTTCAAAAATTTGTCACCTTTAGATATTTTTCACCTCGAAATAGTGACAACCTTCTTATATAACTCCCCTTCAAATATCGGTCAGCTTCTAATGACGTTCACCGCATAATAGTGGAAAACTTCAAATATAATTCCCCTTCAAATATCGGTCACCATCAAATATTGTTCACCTCGAAATTGTGACAACCTTCTAATATCGTTTCCATTCAAATACAGGTCAGCTTCAAATGACGTTCACCGCAAAATAGTGGCAAACTTCAGATATAATTCCCTTCAAATAACGGTCACCTTCAAACATTGTTCACCTCGAAATAGTGGCAAACTTAAAATATCGTTCCCCTTCAGATATCGGTCAACTTCAAATATCGTTCACCCTGAAATAGTGGCAAACTCTAAATAACGGTCATCTTCAAATATTGTTCACTTTGAAATAGTGGCAACCTTCAAATATCGTTTCCCTTCAAATATCGGTCAACTTCAAATATCGTGCACCTTGAAATAGTGGCAAACTCTAAATAACGGTCATCTTTCAATATCGGTCTCTTCGAAATAGTGGCAAATACGAAATACTGGTTACTTCTAAGATAATAATCTCTAACATTAATTCCCTAATACGTTCTTGTAAAGCAGATTAACTTCAGACACATTATCATTTGTTTGGCCAACGAAATATTTCGCTCCCGACCAACTGCACTACACGACAACTCACTTTCACTCCTGCGCAGTTCCCTGTGCATGTGCAGTGTATTGTATTCTTTAGAACGGATGAACCAATCCTACCCCCCCTCCCCCCAACTTAAGCTGCTCTATTTCTTCATTTATAACTAGCTATTTCACCCATTTGGTGTATAAATTTAATTTTATCAGTTCACCAACTTTAGTAAAGTAAATCTCCCTATGAGTTGGCAACCACACAGGTTTTGATGTAGAGATGAAGGTTCTTCCTTCACCATATTTTATCGTAAAAGATGTTTTAGAAACCTATTGTTGTACGTCCTTATTTCACAGTTGATGTTGAGCAGTACTTGAACGTGCACAATGTATGTCTTATTCTCTCTCTTTTCTATTAAAATTTTACATGTAAATATTGCCTACATAAATATGATATTTAATATTGTAAAATCTTTTCTAAATAACGAATATTTCTGGCTAGGGAACCAAAAGAAGCTTTTTGATCTATTCGTTCAACCATGACGCTGTTGGCTAAAACAATAGCAAAACAAAAGACTTTGCACTTTCAATTTTGAAAACTTGCACAAAAAGATACAACAATAGGTTTCTAAACCATCTTTTTCGATAAACTATGCCTTCACAAAATATACACAAAACGCTACTTTTAAGTATTGAGCACTGAATCAAGGCCTTCGTATTTCAACCATTCTTCACACTTGTATGTTCCAAATGTCCTCGCCATCTCGAAGTCTGTTACCTATCCACGACTGTATTGTTGAAGGGGATCTTACCTGGATGACTTTGACCTATTCTCATTTGTTGATTCTGCATTATCACTCGCTGTCTCTTCAAGGCTCACATAACTACCTAACTCAGATGACCATGATGTCTATGAAAAAATGCATTTAAAATGCGAATGCGGTTCACCATTCTTCTGATGATTTGGCTAATCTTTCCTTTTCATATGCTGCCTTGTCTTCATTTCAAATGAATATACAAGATCTGGTTGTCATTACGATGAGCCTGGTCCTGCTTTAATCGTTTTTTTATAAGAACACTTAACTTAGATTACAGCCTACAGCCTGCATGTCTTTTATTTTTGAGGCTATTTTCCCCTTTTCATCACCCTCTCGGAGACATTGGCAAAGGGGGAGCTATTTGGCCCAGGGTAGTCATAATTTTTGCTTCCCATGGTATCGTCTTTGTAATGTAGCTAGGTAGTTCGTATTACTTAGGATCAGGGTACACAAAAGTGAGGGGTATGATACTTCAAGAAAGCTCGCACATTTTCTGATCCAAGAATCCCAATTTATCCAACGAAAACCCTCAGGAACCTTTAGAAAACCCTGGAAGCTTCTAAAAACTTCTAATTCCCCATGGTTTCTCCTAGAATCCTAAGAGGCCCCATGTCAGTTTTCTAGGAGCTTTATAAATTTCAGGATTCCTTGTAGTTTATTTTTGGCTCTGTTGTGCTCCTCGTTTCTTGAAATGGGCTGCAAGTTACTGAAAACAACTTGCCTTGTGTTTTTCTCAAATGGCTTTGGTGTTTCTCATAAAGGTTCTTATAAAAAAACATTTAATGAATTCCGAGCAGGAATTTGACATTACAGCTATTTCTGAACATTAGCATACTTTTTGATAATCCTGTAAGCTTGAGTGTCGAAATTCCTCCTAGCACATACTGTTTCTTGGTCAATCGCGTAGCCTAAATGATATTTTTGGGCTTTAAGTAAAATCTTTCTACAATCCGGTTCTTAATACTAATCTTTCAACTACAGCGATGACTATATGGCTTTTTCATAAAAGCTAGAAAAGAACTTTGGTGCTTTGCGCATAAATCGACAACTCGCAACGATGTATTCTAGCAAGTGGGTTCCCACAACCATGATATGCCCTTTACAGGTGTCGAACTTGAAACCTCGCCTACCAAATTTCCAACCACTTTCCTAAATCAGGAAAATAAGCTACTGCAGTAGCCTTTTAGGTTATCCAGCTCCAGGCCTATCCACTGTGGAAGCACTGATCCTTGCGAAGATAGTAAGTGTATTTGCCTATCAACTGTCAATGCACTACCTCAATTACTCTAAACAATGAAGTTGGGCCTTTGGATTTTGAACATTAATATGAACAATACCTTACAAAGATAGTAAGTGTATTTGCCTACCAACCTTCAATGCACTGCTTGGATTAGTCTACCTATTCAGTGTTCCCTTTGTGCCTTGCACATAAACCAATACCTTACGAAGATAGTAAGTGTATTCGCCTATCAACTATCAATGTACTGCTCTATTAGTCAACCTATTCAGTGGGCCCTTTGTGCTTTGCACATTAACCACTACCTTACGGAGATAGTAAGCGTATTTGCCTATCAACTTTCAATGCACTGCTTTGAGGAGTCTTCCAATTTAGTTGCATCTTTTATGCTCTAAGCAAAAACCAATAGCTTACGAGCATATAGCTCTCAAATTGCCAGCCCCTGCCAATATCTAATCAGGCTGCGATTCTTCAAGATCATGTATGATTTACATTTAAGTGGGCGTTGATTTTCGATTTGAAGTTTCATTTGTCTGCATAATCATCCATTTAAGCCGTTTGAACTTTCTAATACTGAATCTCAAGCACTGAATTCAACCATTTTGGATTGCGTGGGCAACTAATTTTGGCGCACAAATTGTGAGTCAGGAAACTAGCGAGAGGATAGAAACACTCAACAAAAACATTGGGGTTGAAGGGAGGGCGCTTTCTACCGCTATGTTTCGTCAGCATTCACAAATTCTCTAAGAATTGGCAAAAGGTTTGGTTATACAAAGAAATTTCGTTCGAGATAGCGAAAATCTCGAGATAACGGTGTTTGAGATAACCTGTCTAATTTGCATTCTAAGCGATGTAGGAAAGTGAGGGAAATAGGTTTTGTTCGAGATAGCGAAAAGTTCGAGATAACAGTTTTTGAGATAACCGGTTTAATACGCGTACTTAACAGTGATCGAGATAGCGAGTGTCGACTTGTTACAAGACTTGAATGCGTAAGAATTATTTCATTTCTTTTCAATGGTTAATTGGGATGTTGAAATGATCTTGATGTTGCAGAAGGTTTCCTTAAATTCATTAGAAACTTGATATATGATGAACTATCCAATATGGACAAGTCTTCTTTATAAGAATGAGAAAAATATGAACATCAAATCAATGGCTCCTACTTTAAAGCCAAGATTGTTGAAAGGTCAAATGTACCCGATTGTAGTGGATGGGTCAGAAACATTTCCTGAAAGAGATTTTGAAAAAGTCGAGGCCTCTTTGATTTGGCAGTTTAGGAAATAAGCGAATATTAGCAAGAGTGAAGAACCAATGGCAAGGCTTGGTGTATAGAGAGTTGCTTTCATCGTCAAAGAATAAGAAATTGAAACATCTTGTCACATAGCAAGACAAGACCGGTAAATTTCGAAAAGGATGCATAGGGGCAAGTAAAAGACGAACGTACTAGAAGAATGATGTGGATCCACAACATAAAAGACTGGATGGACAGAAATTCGTTTGCATGCACCTAGCACAGGACCGAATGAATGGGAGGGTGATTACAAGTAAACCCAGCATGCAAGACACAGCGGAGCGCGGAATTGACAATCGTCCAAAGTTATTGTGGGTTGGCCCTCAAAATGGTTGGTTTTGTACATAACGTAGCGTCAAAGAACGGAAACAAAAACGACAACATACATGAAAAATAAAGAAGTACTGGTCTAACCTGTTTTACTGGTTTTCTTGCGAACATTACTACCTGCTTGGTTGTTGTTGCTGTTGTGCTTCCCAGCTTCAACTCGCTTTTTCAAATTCATCCCAGTATCACATGACTGTTGCTTTAAAACCACCTTGTTTTCAGCTTCCTTATGAGCTGGGCTCTGTGCAGAAGATCGGAAAGAAGTTAGGGACTGAGTTGGGTTTCTTGGTCTCGTTTTAGCTTTGCAGTCTTTGATTGCTGCATCGATTAGGAGGTTATAAACGGCACAGACTGCATCATGTCTTGAAGTGTCGACTCTGAGTTCCGTTTCTGCAGTAGACGCACTGTACAGCGATGCCACTCGGTCGATTACCTGGAAAAACAAAGACGATTGATTTAGTCATGCAACTAAACGGGGTTGATGTCAGTGGCGTCGCCACGGGGTGGACTGGGGTGGACATGTCCACCCCAGTCTTTCCAAAGATCGATTTTCCAATTCTTCGAAATCCGTTGAAAAAATTGGGGGGGGGGGGAGGGTGATTTTCATCCACTCAAAAAATATGAATGTGGAGTTTTGGTTGCTGAGAGGGAGACTTTGAATTATGTTTATCCACGATGTGATTTTCTCTATTGTGTTACTGAGTAGTTTTATTACCTAGTTTCAATTTCTATGACTATTGTGAGCACACTGATTTGACAACTTGTTTGCTATTCATTTCCTGATAATGAGTCCATTTGTTTGTAATTCATTTCCTGTAATAATTATGACTTTGTAAAGTATCACAACTCTGTCATGATTCAACCATGCACGTATTTCCTGGGAATTGAGATTTCAATTCTATTTCTATTGATAGATATTTTGCGAAATTTCTCGCTGTGCATCTGCTGATCACATCGCAACGCAGTCTAGAAATTAAGGTTTTCTGACGAATAAAAGTGAATTGTAATCATCGTATTAAGTATGGATCCACGCGATCCTTCAGCTGAAATTTTGAATGAATCATCTCGAAAATTAGTTGTTAACGCCGGGCCTATAAAGCCAATCATAGAATTTCCAAGATCAGTCATCGGAAAACGCGAATACAAGTTTCAGTCTCGTTGGTATGACGAATTTTCCTGGCTAGAATATTCTGTTGTAAAGGACGCAGCATTCTGTTTTTACTGCAGATGTTTTGGAACACTTGGTAAGATGAAACTCTACATTTCTTTATTTCTTTATTTTCAGGTCGGGTTTGTAAAACTTACTCAGACCTTCGGGTGGAAATTTTCGTGACACCCTCAGTACTTCGCTTTATAAATTTATGAAGTCGAAAAGTTTTTTCTGCATACCCATCCCTAATGTCAAATTTCAACTCACACTGGAGTCGGATGACACTGGATGTCTTAAAATACTTTAGTACCCTTGAACAAAACCGTTATAGTGGCAAGATGATGAAAAATAATGAAAATGAGGAGATTTTGTATCTAATACATATTGTACATTATACTAAAAATCACAAAATTTAAAAACAAATTGTGTTTATGTTCTACGTGCATGCAATCTATAAAATAGGGTGGCGTATATGGGGTAGTAGTGGTTGAATCCACCACGCAAAAGAGGTTGTCAGGATGTACGTAAATTTTTACTTTGTTTGCATTGTTGTTGTAATGGAAACCAAACCAGTTATAAAAACTTTTGTCAAATTTTCTTTCATCCAATCCTTTGTATTTGAAAGTTAAAAGGGAACTAATATTCTATTCTTTTTCGCATTACAGTTGGCAGCTCAGAACAAACATTTACGAAAGAAGGTTTTAAGCAATGGAAGAATGCCACTGGAGCCAATGGGAAACTTTCAAAGCATGCAAGCTCAAGGATGCATCTACTCTCAATGGAACGCATGCAGAATTTTAAAAGCAGCAATGATCCAATTGATGTTCAACTGGTTGGTGCAGCTCAGGCCGCAATTTCGAGAAAAGAAAAAGAGAGGGAAGAAAATCGAGAAGTGGTTCGCGTGATATTTGATGTCATCCGACATTTATCGAAGCAAAACAATGCTTTCAGGGGACACGATGAATCAGATGCTGCAGAAAACCGAGGTAACTTTCTCGAGGAGCTGAACTTTCTGGCAAAGTACCACCAGCCTCTTCAAAAATGGATACAGCAGCATCCCCAGAATGTGTCCTACTTTTCTCCAGGTACCCAAAACGAAATGATTAGCATTTTGAATCAAGTAGTTACTGAAAGAATCAAAGGCGAAGTTGTGTCTGCGAAGCACTTTTCGATTGAGTGCGATGAAGTAACTTCTCACAAACGAGCATTCATGTCTGTCATTGTTAGATATGTGTACGATTTCAGCATTTGGGAACGTTGTATCAAGTTAGAACGCGTTGATAGCATCAAAGGAAAAAAACTTGCAGAAATCATCATAGCGATATTAGAAGATATGAAATTTCCCATCGCCAATTTAGTGGGGAAAGGGTTCGACGGAGCGAGTAATATGTCTGGGAAGGACGAGGGTGTCCAGCAACATTTGACAGCTGCTGGTGCAACAAAGTCTATCTACTTTCACTGTTTCGCACACAGACTCAATCTCGTCTTAGAAAAAGGTGTGGATACAGTTCCAGCAGTTAACGATGTATTCGACATCATAGGCTCGATATACCGCTATCTGGAAGGCTCTCCAAAGAGACATGCATTGTACGAAAAAAAACTGAAAGAAAAGGGAATAACGAACGGGAAGATCGCACTGCACTCACTCTCAGACACAAGATGGGCAGCTAAAAGTGATAACCTTGAAACAGTAGTCAACACAATGCCAGCCATAGTAGAGATGCTACAGGAGATGTCAGTTGAAGGGGAATCCGCAGCTGAGGGTTTGCTTGTGAGGATCCAGAAATTCAAATTTATTTTAGCATGTCTTGTGCTAAAAACGTGCTTCGCTTTATGCAAATCTGTTTCCGAATATTTGCAGTTTAAAGATATGGATCTGGTTTCAGCTGTCTCTGGTGTCCAGTCCTTGAAGCAAGCTCTTCATGACCTCAGAAGCGAAGCGAAAATGGAAGAATTCGTTCAAGAAGCGGAGAATTACTGCCAAGTGACGCACCTCAAAGTAACGAGTTTAGAAGAAGAAGGGCTCGCTAAGAGGAAGCGGACGATCCCAGCTCATTTTCGCACTGGCTCTGAAATCCTATATGGAGAAAGCAGTGCTGTGCAAGAAGATCAGCCAGATCCATCGCTGTGTCAAAAGAATCGTTTCAGGAGAGATCTGTACTATCCTTTCCTTGATCGACTCAGCACTGAGCTCGACAGGAGATTTTCCTCTCATGCTTGCGAAATTTTGCTTCAAGCAAGCACATTCCACCCTACAAAGCTGTTTGAAGAAAACGTCGGAAAAGTCAAACAGCTCGCAGCTTTTTATGACGTCGATAGTGAGCGTGCTGGCAGTCAGTTCACGCTATTCTCAAAATCCAACGAAGTTAAACTTTGGAAAAAGGAATACGAAGATTATTTGAAGGAAAGGGAAAGAGCAGAGAAGGACAAAGCAATCCAAATGCCACAGAAATGGCTCTGCTTTCCAACATTGCTGAACATATTTGCGAAAAATGGATTAAGCAATCTCTTCCCAGATTTATTCGAAGTCGTGAAAATCATTGCTACATTGCCAGTAACAGTGGCATCTTGTGAAAGAGCTCACAGTAAGGTCAAGATTATAAATACATACCTGCGTGCTTCAATGTCAGACCAGCGCTTGGAGCATCTTATCAAAATAAGCATTGAAAGAGATATCGCCGATAAAATTGAGCTGGATAGCCTTCTAGATCTTTTTAAAGCCAGTGGCCATAGAAAACTTGCTTTGTAAATCAAGATGAATAACTTTAAAATTTAGTATCTAGCAAGTGAAATTTTCAAAAAGCTGATGATATCTTCAGTGAATGACTCTTTATTTCATGCGTGTTTCTATAATTGCGCAGATAAAGTAGTTACTAGATTCTAAGCAATTTTATGACCTCACAGATGGCCAAATTGCGAGAGCTTCCGGGGGCTCCGCCCCCGGGACCCCTGCCAGGGCTCTGCCCTGGACCCGCTGGGGGGCTTACAGCGCCCCCCAGACCCCCAGCTGTATTGGGCAATGACCTACGGTCATTGCAAACGTGCCTACGGCACGCCTGTCTCGTGCCCCACCACGCAATTTTTACAAGAACCTCTTACAAGCCCCATTCTCCCTCGTTTTTGTCCACCCCACTTTTTTTGTGCTGGCGACGCCCCTGGTTGATGTCATTTCAACTAAACAAACAATTACTTTCAATTGGTGCCATAGTACTGCCCACCAAGTGTATTTGTAATGACAATCATGAACAATCTCCGGAGATGAAATGTCTAGTCAAGAGATGAAGAGTCTAGTCTGAAGTCTAGAGGTGAAGAATCTGTCTAGAGTCCTAAAAGATGAATAGTCCAGTCTGAAGTCTAGAGATGAAGAGATGAAGAGTCTAGTCTAGAGATGAAGAGTCTAATCTGAAGTCCAGGGATGAAGAGATGAAGAGTCCAGTCTGAAGTCTAGAGAGGAAGAGATGAAGAGTCTTGTCTAGAGTCCAGGGGTTAAGAGATGAAAAGTCTAATCTGAAGTCTAGAGATGAAGAGATGAAGAGTCTAGTCTAGAGATGAAGAGTCTAGTCTGAAGTCTAGAGATGAAGGAATGAAGAGTCTGTCTAGAGTCCAGGGATGAAGAGATGAAGAGTCTAATCTGAAGTCCAGGGATGAAGAGATGAAGAGTCCAGTCTGAGGTCTAGAGAGGAAGAGATGAAGAGTCTAGTCTAGAGATGAAGAGTCTAGCCTGAAGTCTAGAGATGAAGGAATGAAGAGTCTGTCTAGAGTCCAGGGATGAAGAGATGAAGAGTCTAGTCTGAAGTCTAGAGATGAAGAAATGTTGAGTCTAGTCTAGAGATGTTGAGTTTAGTCTGAAGTCTAGAGATGAAGGAATGAAGAGTCTGTCTAGAGTCCAGGGGTTAAGAGATGAAGAGTCCAGTCTGAAGTCTAGAGAGGAAGAGATGAAGAGTCTAGTCTAGAGATGAAGAGTCTAGTCTGAAGTCTAGAGATGAAGGACAGTGGTGGCGCTAGGTTTCCTCCGACAAAGGGGCTAGCACTTCCGACGGAGGGGCTAATTTTTTTGAAAACTTAAAAAATTCGCTCCGACAAAAAAAATTCAAGCATAATTTATCTTCCGACGGAGGGGCTAGCCTCCTCCGACGGGGGGGCTGTAGCCCCCCCTGCCCCCCCTCTGGCGCCACTACTGATGAAGGAATGAAGAGTCTGTCTAGAGTCCAGGGGTTAAGAGATTAAGAGTCTAGTCGTGAGTCTAGACAGATGAAGAATCTAGTCTAATTTCTAGAGTCTTGTCTAAAGTCCAAGGATAAAAAATGAAGAGGTTTAGAGTCTAGAGTCTGCAGATGAATAGTCTAGTTTAGATTCTAGAGATGATTATATGAAAAGTTGATTCTAGAGTCTACTGAGGAAGAGTCAAGTCGAGAGTCTAGATATGAAGAGATGAAGAGTTTTGAGTCTAGCCTTTAAGCCTTGCCTTCCCAGTACATGATGTTGAACATAGACCTACCCTATCTCTGATATTCTTAGGCACAAGAAACGAAGGTTGCTTGACCAGTGGGTTGCGGCCTTCTTCTGTTATCCACGTATGATGCGCCAGATCTTCCAAACCGATCCGTTTTGTCGGGTCCGGTTGCAATATTTGGCTCAGAAGGTTCCTACAACCTGACAAGAAAACGTCAAATAATCATATTAAAAAGCAATCAAAAGTTGCAGAATGTTTCAAGGAGAATGGGCTGGTAAAACGAGTTGATTAACACAGTTATTTGATATTCGTCAGGCTCTTCAAATAAAGATGCATGGCTTGACATGAAGTCTTGAACATCTTCAAATATGTTTGACAATGCTGGAGGATATTGTTGCATGCAGCAAAAATCATCCTTTTCTCGAGGCTTCTGTCAAGGGTTTCGAACCCACCATCCAGAATTCCTAACATCAAAGAAGCTACTGTAGTTGACAGATGCACGCTATTGCATTGGTTTCACTCTTCCATTGATTGCGTGAAACGAAAAGGAAGGCTAGCAAAATGCCTAGAAAATTATGGGGAAGATATTTTCCTATGGTTCAATCAAGGCATGTTTCTAAGTTCCATATTCTTAAATATGTAAAATTTGCTAAAGCCAGTTCTAACCGGTTGAGACCCTGCAGAGGTACTTTTCATGCAATAGCGTCAGTCCTTTCTTTGCGTGTTGATACAGCTCGTCTTTGCCAATAGAACCACGGTGGAATGTACTGAAATAGAAAAAGTTGCTCGGATGAGGATAAGAAATGCAAGCAATTGGAATTGGTAGCAGGATTAGAGAACAATAAACAAATCTGGCGCTGGTTTGATGCAGTTGGTTTAGGCCATGTTCGCACTGCTACGTTAGTGAATAAAAACAGATGTTTTCGTGTTAAAACGGAACACATAATATATGTTTGGACATTACGCTCACAAGCACTGTTCCGATGAGTGTCAAATAAAATGCTTTAGCAGCTATTATGTTTTGCTATTTTTCTGATCTTCTCCGCCACCCTCAAGTTTTGTACTGATCAAAGACTGTTCTGACGTACTTCTCCAATGAGTATTAGACGCAGAGCTTTAATAGTTATCATGCTTCATTATGTTTCTTAATTTGTGCTTGTCGAAACACTTTTAAAACCATTAAACTGATATATCATGTTACCTGAACGGAAGGTGACCAATGACCATTGCATATAGGACAACACCCCTGTGAAGATAAAAGGAACGGTTTGAATGAGTAATTTTATATGGATTTTCCTATGATGAGATCATTGTCTGGAGTTGGGGTTGTGTAAAGATGTGGTAGACATGGGGAAAGGCCGGTTCCTATAGTTACGTAAACATCTGTATCTCCAACAGCCCTAGCCTAGAAAACTCCAAATACCTACAATGCCCATCTTGCATGATTTTTACAATTTCCTACATTTTACCTCCTTCCCCTCCCCCCTTTTCAATGTAGTTTTGGATGACAAAAATTTGCCTTATAACATTCAGTTAGTGTTTGGTGTTGTCTTATAAAGTTCATTTTGAAAGCAACATTTTTTTAGGGGGGCTTGAATTGGAAATAAAGGGCTAGGAAAGATACTTTTGGCGGGAATTGTAGCCCCAGAAGCACTGAACCCAAAACTCTAAAAACGCTCAAACCCTAACAGTTTTTTTCGCATAGAATAACGAATTTTTCGCTAGCTGCTCGTCTAACGATTATAATTCTCTCTGTATATCGTTTTTTCAGGCTGGTCAGAACATCCTAAGAACCAAGTAGAAAAATCAAGAACAAGAGAAACAACCCAGACCTAATTGAGAAAATAATGCACTAAGGTCAAAAGTAGTTGGTTCGAGTCTTGCTCTGACGATGTCATTCAAAGCTAGGTAAATCATTTCTTGATGTGATCAAGTATTTTTGATTTCAAGCAAAGGATGGAATGACTAATGAGCCTCCCTCAGGAAATCACAATATGAAATTGAATAATTCTTGAGCAGCAATGTTTAGAGACAGTTGAGTTTTGTAAAAAATGAGATGGGAATTTCAGAACGAAATTAGGATAGTAAACTCTGATTCCCAAAATTTATGCAAAATATTAAGGGATAAGTTATGGACAAAAACTGATTCGTCACCAACAATTGGGATGATACTTTGGCAGTGCAGAACATCACGAAAACAAACTAGAAGAACTGAAGAAGAAGCAAAAAAACCTCAAAACAAGCCAGGAATAGTCTTGAATAACATGTAAACGAAGGCTAAAAGATCAAAAACAAACAAACTTTGTTCCTGGCTCGTTCTTGCATGTTTCTGGATTCTTCTAGCTTTTCCTAGCTTTTCCTAGTTTTTCCTAGCTTTTCCTAGCTTGTTCAGGCTTCTAGTACCAACATTTTTCAGGCATTCTAACTATATAAATACCACAGGGGATTTTTAATGATATTTCCCTGCTGAGAAAAACATGAAAAGGGGCCCCCAAATTTCAATTATTTTTCATGTTTGAGAAAAGGAACCAAAAGATTACTCAATTTTTACTCCTTCGACGCACTGCAAAGCAGACGTAGTCCTTGATTGAGTAAAACTTGATTAATCTTTTGGTTCCCTTTTGTCAAACATGAAGTTGACCAACTCCTTTATGGTCCATCAAGAATTATTAGCAACAGAACAATTATTTTTCATTTCAAAGAATTTGTAAACTAAGTAAAACAATGAATTCCTACAATAAAAAATCCTGAAAGGGCCCCATTTTAACTTAGACCAATGGGGCAAATGTGGAATTTTTATTCCACTGCTTCAGCAAACTAAGGGGCAAAGTTGGCGAATTGGCCCAGCTGTCAGTACCAGAAAAATTCCCCGAATGCATAAAACACGGTAAAATGGGAATGGTAAACGAAGGACTTACATGCTCCAGATATCAACCGACGGGCCATACAGGCATCCCCTCTCGAATAACTCTGGAGCGGCGTATTCAGGCGAACCACAGTGTGTTTTCAGCAGCTCCCCCTTGCTGAACGAATTACTCAAACCAAAATCTGAAAAATGATCAATTTATCCGATTACTTTAAGGGGGAGCCTTTGCAAGAAGAAACTCAAAATGGCAAAACCTAATGATTACTAGCACTGGTGGCTTATTACTAATAACAGTCGCATTCATGCATTAAGTTACCAGTATCTTTATATCTGTTACTGTTATTCATATCTTGTTACAGTTATCTTTCTTTATATTTGTTATATTTTTCAAACATTGTTTGCCCAAGTTTACAAGCTGCTACATAGTGGGAGCTTTAGTCAGGGCAGAGTTGTGCGCTAAGGTCTGAATATTAGTAAAACGGCAATCAACATGATCCATGGAAGATTGTAGTAATAAGTGCCATCCGGGAGTATACTGTGGGTTTTATGATCGCATACTTATATTTCGCTCGTTATTCTTGCAATTTCTTGGGCACTATTTGTGTATCTTGAGCTGCAATCTACCATTTTACTTTCTGCCCATTGCGATTTGAGCACTCTTTGGTTGCAACACTAATGTATAAGCCTTCCTCATATTCCCAAGTTAAGAGGGCTGCATAGGTAATGTGGTGATAATACGGAGGGAAATTGATAACATACTTATATTAGCTATTATTTTTGAGTTAACTGTGGATGCAAATTTGCTAATTTTTGTGTCAGGAGAACTCAGTGTCGTGTTGCTGCAGTCGTAAATTGTTTGAAATTGCTCCAGGCTTGCTACTGGAGGGAGGCACATTTATCGCTTCTGCGGAGGAGAGTAGGGCCTGGGTCAGGTTGCCCTAACTGGTTCTCGTGAACATACAGTTCAAATCTGGCCCGTACAATACAAATTTGTCGTTCCAAACGGAGAGCAGCAATTGGGAAATTCTACAATTTGACTGGCTATCGTAATGTTTCACAGTTTACTCAGTTAGTAAACGAGGCGAGAAGGCTAGGCCAGTTTCTGCACTGCCTGTCAATGAGTCGTAGTTTGGGCGTCTAGCAAATTTATCAATAGCGATAGACAACATCTCAAGTAATTAGTCTAGAGTTGTTTCCTCAAAACGAATTTTCCACGCCGAAATATCTTATCATCATCAAAGGATGAGACAAGAATATTGAGTAACTAACAAATTTTACTGAAAATATTACTCAAGAAGTTACTGAAGAAGATATAATCATCGAAACGTCTGAAAGTATTGTCTTTTAATGTTTTCAAATTTAGGAAAATGGCCTCTCGTATTAGTATGATCATTATCAAATCTATGGTCTTTTTCAGATGCTTGGCATATTATCTGGTAATGGAAAGAAAAAACATAGCCAATACAGACCTACGATTTTGATGGAAGTCTTCGTTTCATCAAGCAGAATATTTTCCATCTTCAAATCCCTAGAGAAAAACAGTCCTGGAAATTAAATGCTGGAAACACACAGGAATTTATGAAAGTTAGTACTCAGAAGGTTTAAAAGTTACATATAGTATACGTTGAACGAATCCAAACATGATCTAAAGCCCTGGCCAAACATACCGAACATTGCTCGACTTTTGTAGAGAAATATTTAATCTTGCTCAATCGTGGTGGGTAGGCCAAACGCACTGAACATTTTCATTGAACATTCAATTTAGTATTGTGTTCTCAGACTCACTGCGCACGCACCAATTGAACCAATTTCGAGTGGCTGGCCAAACGCTCTCAACATCACTGAACACCGGTGGAAACAAAATAGAATGTTCAATGGCTTTACAAATGTTCAAGTAAATGTTTACAGATCAAACTTCACTGATCATAATTGAAGAAAACTGAACAAGATGGCCAAACACGTTCAACTTTTTATACTGCACGAAAGTCCTGAATGCTCGCTGGAATGTTCTGTGTGTTTGGCCTAGGCTTACCAATCATAAAAATGGATAAAGCGAAGGGTTCTTATTCGCAAATCATTTCTCGATTCTATGGAGAGGCTTTAATTACGCAGTGGATAAATGCTGTTTCACTGAACACAGGAACGCATGGTACCAGCAGAGAAAAAGCAGCGAGATATTTGAGTGAGATATTGCGTTTGGCAAGTCGAAGTAATCGAACTTTTGTCGCAAGCAGTCATGAGTTCGAAATCTTTTGCTTGCATTATCTCATTTGAAAAAGTATATTTGGTCTCCGTGGACTGTTCATGCGAGACTGCACAGGCCCTGTTCCAGGTTAAGGTAGTTTAGAATCTATGCAGCTCTGTTTACGCTTTACGTCACATTAATCTATCATACGAACGGAACTGAATGAGAAAATTTACTAAAACAGAGCTAACTAAACTAATTGCAAAGCTGATAAAACTCGTATTTGATATGAACACCGAAATTGATTAATTAAAATGCGCTAACAACACGAAAGTAATGAAAATGATAATTTTGTTTTCTTAAAGACAAAATCAGTTGTGTTTTCAAGAAAAAGTGTGATAACGAATCGGAAGATATCTTTGTTTTTATCTTGAAGTGGTTAGTGTCAAAGGGACGGAGGAATAGCTCCGTTTTTAGAGCCAACGAAAACGGACAAGTGTGGACGCGCTCTATTTTCTTTGGGGCATTAAGTATCCAATTAAACAGAACAATTATATGATCAAGTAAACAGTTAATTATGTAATTAAGTACCCAATTTACAGGGGAACTAAATGTTGATGTTGTTGTTATTGGGTTGTTGTTGTTGTGATGGGAGAAAAGTCTTCCTGTGTGCTTTGCATGGCTCTCTCTCTCTTGGTAGAAGTTGTGTGAGGAAGGATGCTTTTGTGGAATGAGAATATGATAGTTGTGTTGTGTGTGTATGTATTAATAGGTTTGTGTTGTGGTGACGATAAAGGGGATGAAAGCAAGATAATGGAGAAGAAAGTATTCATCAAGTAGTGGTGATGGTGGTAAGAATAATTGTTTTAAATCAAGTTGAACACTAAATATAAAGTGAATTAAGCCCAACTGAACAATTGAAACTGGATATAGATTGAAAGTCAAAGTAAAGAAAAAATGAAAATTGATATTGAAATCCTCACCTATGAACAATATTATTATCGTGCAAATGTTTGACAGCCGACGAGAGTTGCCTGAAGAAAACCCTGGCTCGTCCCTCCGTGATCTTCTTGTTCTTCTGTTGGTGTACGTACGCTCGTAGGTCTCCTCCGTTCACCAGTTCCGTCACCAAACAATACAGGCAGTCGTGCTTCAGTGTCTCGTACAGCTTGATGATGTTTGCGTGCTGCACTTTCTTCATTATCAGCGCTTCTCTGAGGATGTGGCGCCGCACGTAGTCTTCCTTTATCGTTTTCATGTCGATTATTTTGATTGCGACCTGAAGGAAAAGTCGAATGGAGTTAAGAATCAATCGAGCTAACTTTTGAATATGAAAAGGACCCGAGCAAGATCCTATGCAGTGGTGGGGCTTCGATGGTTTTGAAAATTCTTTGCCTTTCGGCAGGTTATTTCCAGCTGTTAATTGTAAAGAACTAAGAATCTCTCCTTGCACTTACGATGTCTCGTTTGAAAGATGATTTTTCTGCTTGTAAGCTTGATGTGATGTAAATGGCTTCTAAAACTGTTTCCTATGCATCCTAACCTGTTTTTGTTATCCATGTTTTATTCATGGTAGTATGCAATGGTCACTGGTCACCTTTCTTTCAGGTAACACATCAAATTAGTTTCTAATGGTTTCGAAAGGGATTGGGAAGGTACAAGTAAAGCAAATCTCCAGGTTAGCGAGGGGGATCCGAAAAAGAATAACTATTTAAATCCTTTTGTCTGGAACTCATTGGAGTATATGCGTCAGAGCAGTGGTCGACCGGTTTTGATAAGTAATGGCTCAATGCGCAATTTTCAAGCTTTCTGATTGATGCTGCTCCAGCATAGACTCCAAAAGGTGCATGATCGTTACTTGTCAGACTATTGCTAAATTTTTTTGTATAAACAATGTATAAAAACTTAAAGCAATAAAACGCATATAAGATATTACAAGGACGATACCCTGGGAAGCAAAATCCATGACTATCCCAGGGCCATAACATTAAATGATACTCAAATACACTAAAAACTTACACGTATATGGTGCTACATACAATGATAATACAAAAAAATACAGAATATGGCCTGGTGACTGCCTGACGTAAAGCAAAGTGCAAAAAATACATTAGTCAAATCGACCTGTTTGGTAAATGAAATTTATAGTAAGTCCCAGTATACTTTTATTCACATCGAAAGAGACCTTTCCATCACCGTATAATAGAATTTGTACAAAACGCCTGTTAGAAAGGCTATTTATATCAATAAAAGGTCGCAAAAATTGTTCAGTTGTTTGCTTCTGGGGTATCTCCCCTACGGGTAGGACGAGCATCAGCACTTAATAGTGTGAACTCGCTTACTATGAGTCTTTTCCTACTATGGATACGTGGGTAATTACTTGTTTTTGCCAATCTACCTCAAAAGGATGGCGAGGAAAGTCTGTAACATAGCCAAACAGGATAAATGTTACTAAAGCTTTGCTTCTGACACTTATCAGAATAGTATGTTAGAAAGTGATCGAAAATGAAAATCCCACGAATTATTAAACCCGAGATGAGTACTGCAAAATCATATCATATCGACATGATTCGAAACTTGGCATTAGAGGTTTACAAAACTCTAAGTAACCTAACCCCTTCATTTTTGCGAAATCTTTTTGAAGAAAAACATACCGAGTTCGACCTCAGAGGAATAAAATCCTTAGATATCACAAAAATAAATATCACGAAATATTGGATCCAATCTTGAGGTTATCTCGGGCCCAAAATACGGAATTCACTCCCAGATGATATAAAGTTAGCACCCTCTGCCAACCATTTTAAAACATGACCAAAAGCTTAGTTTCTTGAAACTGTGTTTTGCTGCCCTTTTTGCCAAGAATAACCTGTCATAAGAGCGGTCATACTTGGTGTAATTTTTAGTATATTTATGTTAGTCAATATTAGTCTCAGTACTACGTATATAAAAAAGATACATTATGGAATGAACTTCAATATCATAATATGAATCGCAAGAAATTTAAGAATCTCAACTCAAATCAACTTTTCAAAATTAAAGAAAGCAGGGTCCGAGCAGTATTTGCTAAACATAGCAAATAGGATAACGAAAGAGAAAAATGGATTCATTCGTTCTACTCTGCTAACTATGGTGCGATGAATACAGTGATTACACTGCACGTTGGTGCTGCAAAAAACTTGGAAGAACAAACTAAACCGTTGCACAGGATGGCAGAGATATAAATAGATAAAATCTATGAGGTCCCTATTTTATTATCCTTAATCTCTACTCCCATCCTGGGCCTTAATTACATGACAACGAGGTTGGCAAGTCAGAGCCCTGTATATATACTAATACAATCATCATAATTATTATTCATTAGAATATGTTACATAAACGACATTAGGATGGGGAGGAAAACCTTAAACATAGGGAAAATAGTAACTGCTAAAGTTTGCCGTCTGACACTCACTAGAGTAGTTCGTTAGGAATAGCCTCAATATGAAACTAACGGATCATTATACCCTGGGGCTAGCCAATGTCGATCCACTTCTGGGTTTTATATTTCGTTAGGTTTCGTTTTCTTTCTATGTCTGACGTACTTCTCTTATGAGTGTAAGACACAAAGCGTCAGTAGCTAATTTGTTTTACTGTTTTTCCAATTTTCCTCGCCATCCTCATATTCTGTACCCATCAAAGCCTGTTATAACGTACTACTCTGATAAGTTTCAAACGCAACGCAAAGCTTTAGTAGTGAAATGTTTTGCTTTGCTTCTGATTTTCCTCGCCATCCTCAAGTTCTGTACCGATCCAAGAATGTTTTAACGTACTACCTTTATGAGTGTCAGACGCAAAGCTTTAGTAGTGAAATGTTTTTACTGTTTTTCCAATTTTCCTCGCCATCCTCATGTTCTGTACCCATCAAAGCCTGTTATAACGTACTACTCTGATAACTGTCAGATGCAAAGCTTTAGTAGTGAAATGTTTTGCAGTGTTTCCAATTTTCCTTGCCACCCTCGAGTTATCAACCGACCACAAAGACTGTTAAACAATAATACCTTAGCTCCAGTCAGGCGATGCTCTGCTAATTCCACTCTTGCGAAATTCCCTTTTCCAAGAGTTTTACCTGCAAATTTATAGTTTCCGATTTGCTTCAGCGTGAATTTGCTGTCACCCGCCATTTTAATGCTTGTCTAAAACTTCTATTCCCAAAATCACTAATTTCCATTGATTGATTTATTGCGTAAGATTCTGCTTGATAGGCCAGTTATTTATGACGTCAGATTAGGCGTAAGGTAACGAAATTAGATGAAATTCAATGCAACTCAATTACAAATTAATGCAATTCAATTCATCAAATACCTATTAAAAGAAACCTCTATCATCATTGATTAAACACTTTGACCATGTTTTTATAACGACAGCCCGCCGGCTCACATAACCTAAAAACTTGTAATTTTCTTCATCAATGTAGGTGACTCCTAATTCAAGACAAATTTTTAGATTGCACACACAGCCTCAATTCATGGAATCAAACAATGATTTTAGGTCATATTGATGTTTTTGTCACTAATATTAAACACTGATACTCGAGATTCAAATGTTGACAAATTTGATCCAAAATATCAAAATATTGTGACACGCGTTCAACAAACATAGCAGAAATAATGTCCTAGAAATTTTCATCTTTCTAAAGTATTCAAATCTTGAGTTAATTATAGAAACAACATTTAAATCAAGGGTTTAATTTGTTTTAGAGAGCATTTTTCGAAAGTGACAATATTACTAATAAAAGTATCGTCTCCTGAGATATTTTTATAAGAATGTAATAATGAAGTAATGTTCAATTTCTATCAATCGCTGTCAATACCTGGCAATAGGCATGCACTATCTTTCCTTAGAACATTATCAAACCATCTGCTGTGATTTTTAAAACAACATGCTTTCAGTTTTTAGCATCAACTCTGCCAATTTGTTATTAGGATTCAATCGACCCTGCATACTGCTTTCACTACTTCCGTGTTTGCAGTTTCTTCGTCAACCTTTGTTTGCCCATTTCTCTCATCTCCAATGCACAGTTTATACCACTGCAATGACGGGCAAAAGATAGTTTTTTCCCCCTTGGTAATGAATGTTTAGTACAGTGGAGGGTGTGCCATACGATGGAGGATATTTTCAGTGCGCTGGAGTGATGCCATCAGTATTGTTAAGGGACTTTTGCAGTAATTTGAATAGTGTGCAGTAAAGTGGAGGACGGTTGGAGTAATGTGAAGGGACTCATGTGATAATAAATAGGTTATGCAGTAATGTGAAGGGACTTTTGCAATAATATGAAAATTGTTCAGTAATGTGAAGGGACTTTTGCAATAATATGAAAATTGTTCAGTAATGTGCAGGGGCTTTTGCAATAATGTAGAAATTATTCAGTTATGTGAAGGGAATTTTACAGTAACGTGAAGGTTGTTTAATTATTTGAAGGAATTTCTACAGTAGATAGAAGAGTGTGCAAAAAAAGTGGAGGACATTTGCTGTAATGTGAAGGGACTGATATAGTAATCAAGAGGTTATGTAGTAATGTTTGGAGACTTACTAAATAATATAGAAATTTCTCAGTAATGTGGAGAGATTTTGAAGGATAATTCACTTGGTAATTTATGTGTTTATTAAGGTAATTGTAGTCTAATATTGCTCCTTGAACAGTCCCGAGTAGAATAAGGTCCTAATCAAAACAGTTTGTTTAGGCAAGTTTTGACCAAAAACCAAGGGCTAACCGTCGGGCTTTTTTCCTTTTTTCTGATTTTGAAAAAAAAGGTTCTTGGTTATTTCAAAATTTGTAGGTAGAAATAAAAAGGTAGATATAGCCTAATGTTTCTTTCCGAAAAGGTCTGAGTGGATCAAAAACCTATTAGGTAGGAACCATTTATTCTGGGCCAATCTCAACCAAAAGTCACGGGCTAACCATCAAGCTTTTTGCTATTGTTGGCTGATTTTAAAGCAAGCGTTTTTAGTGAATTTTTGCATTTTCTAAGGCCATAATAGCCGTATGTTGTTCCCTGAACAGCCTAAGTGGATTAAAAGACTACTTGGAATAATTTATTCCGGGCCAATTTGAACCAAAAACCATGGGCTAACCATCAGGCTTTTTCCAATTTTTGTTGATTTTGAGGGATAGTGACATTAGGCATTTTCTAAGGCCATTATAGCCTAATTTTGCTACCTGAAAGGTGCTGGGTAGATTAAAGCTATTTGGAACCATTTATTCTGGACCAATCCCAACCAAATACCATGGGCTAACCGAGCATTTTTGCTATTGTTGGCTGATTTTGAAGCAAGCTTTTCAGTGACATACGTTTTTAAGGCTATCATAGTCTAATATTGCTCCTGGAGTAGTCCTTGATGGATGAAAAGCCTAACTGTCTCCTCTTCTTAAAATTTCATGCATTTAAAAAGAAAAGGATCTAAATCGCCAACTAAACAGATAAACAACTTATTTTAACTAGCTACTTTTCATTTCATAACACTTGGAGTACTAATTCAACCTGAAAATACTAAAACTAAAAAAACATCAAAACAAAACAAATCTATCATTTAGAAAGCTTTGGTGACCAAGGGAACCAGGCCAAGGGCTGTAAATGTTATATATCTCTTATAGCTATATCTCATATATCTCATATATATATATATCTCATATATATGTAATAATAATAATAATATTCAGACTGTAGCTCGATGCCATGTAAGGTAATACTTTTGATTTAAAGGATTTTTAATGTTTGGTAAAAATCGGTACAAAATTAATACCTCTCTTATCCAGAAAGCCTTGATGGCCGAATGAAATAAGACATCGGCTTTCGATGTTTGGACCGTTGTTCAATTTTTTGTAAGGGAAGACTTTCATTTCTAAGATTCATGATTTTTGATAAGAATGATATAAAAAGTAATACATCTGTCTTCAAGAAACCTTGAATGGACCAAGTGGACTAAGCCTTCGGCTTTAAAGGATCACATTTTAGTCCGAATGCTCGAAAGATAAGACTTAATAATATTTGGTAAAAATGATACAAAAGTTATATCCCTTTCATTGAGATAGCTTTGGTGGCCTTATGAACTAAACTAAGGGCTATATATGTTTTGACCGTTGTTCGACTCCTCGTTAGGTAATACTTTTGATTTCTAACATATAACGTTTGGTAAAAATGATACAAAAGCAATACCTCTCTAATCAAGAAAGCCTGGATGGCCGAGTGGACTACACCACGGGCTTTAGACGTGCGGACCGTATTCGAATCCTCGTAAGGGAAAACTTTTGATTTCTAAAACTTATAATGTTTGGAAAAATTATATAAAAGTAATACCTCTCACTAAAATGAAGCTTGGATGGCCGAGTGGACTAATCCATAGGCTCTCGTCAATCCTACCTTAGTTCGAATCCTTGCAAGGTAAGACTTTTGATTTCTAACATATAACGTTTGGTAAAAGTGATACTGAAGCAAATCCTCTCTCATCAAGAAAGCTTGGATGGCCGGGTGGACTAAGCAATGGGCTCTCATCAACCCGACCTTAGTTCGAATCCTTGCAAGGTAAGACTTTTGATTCCTAACATACAACGTTTGGTAAAAATTACGCTAAAGTAAATCCTCTCTCATTAAGGAAGCTCGGATGGCCGAGTGGACTAAGCCCTGGCCTTCGGAAGATCGAACTGTAGTACGACTCCTCGTAAGGTAAAAATTTTGATTTCTAAACTCTGAATCAAAAGTGATATCAACTTCAACCCTTTCCTGTCGGCGGCAGGGATGGCAGAGTGGATAAGTCACTCAACTCTCAACCGAAAGGTAAGTGGTTCGAAACCAGCAGTGGAAATAAAGGTGAGTAAGGGAAGAAGGTGAATCCGAGAATCGGAAGCAAAGGTGAGTTGGAATCGAAGGTCGTGGAAAAAGGTGAGTTGGAGTCGGGAAGGATCTGAGTCGGATGAGAAGAAGTAATATTATCAAAATAATTATTTAATGATTTACTTAATATAATATTACTTTCCTTCTCTGACTCAGATCCTTCCCGACTCCAACTCACCTTTTTCCACGACCTTCGATTCCAACTCACCTTTGCTTCAGATTCCCAGATTCCCCGACTCACCTTTTTCCCTTACTCACCTTTACTTCCGACTGCTGGTTTCGAACCACTTACCTTTTGGTTGAGAGTTGAGTGACTTATCCACTCGGCCATCCCTGCCGCCGACAGGAGAGGGTTGAAGTTGATATCATTTTTGATTCAGAGTTTAGAAATCAAAATACCATACGAGGATTGGAACTACGGTTCGCTCTTCTGAAGTCCAAGGCTTAGTCCACTCGGCCACCCGAGCTTTCTTAGTGATAGATGATTTCCTTTAGTGTAATTTTTACCAAACGTTAGCTATATGTTAGAAATCAAAAGTCTTATCTTGCAAGGAGTCGAACTAAGGTCGGATCGACGAGAATCCGTGGCTTAGTCCACTTAGCCGTCCAAGCTTTCTGTATGAGAGAGGATTTACTTTTATATGATTTTTACCAAACATTATAAATCTCAGAAATCAAAAATCTTATCTTACGAGGAGTTGAACTACGGTCTGAGCATCTAGAGTACTTGACTTAGTTCACTCGGCCATGCAAACATCCTTAATGAAAGGTGTATTAATTCTGTATCATTTTAACCAAACTTTATTAGTTAGAAATCAAAAGTTTTACCTTACAAGGAGTCGAACTACGGCTTGAGCATCTAGAGAACTTGACTTAGTTCACTCGGCCATGCAAACATCCTTAATGTAAGGTGTATTACTTCTGTATCATTTTAACCAAACTTTATTAGTTAGAAATCAAAAGTTTTACCTTACAAGGAGTCGAACTACGGCTTGAGCATCTAGAGAACTTGACTTAGTTCAATCGGCCATGCAAACATCCTTAATGTAAGGTGTATTACTTCTGTATCATTTTAACCAAACTTTATTAGTTAGAAATCAAAAGTTTTACCTTACAAGGAGTCGAACTACGGCTTGAGCATCTAGAGTACTTGACTTAGTTCACTCGGCCATGCAAACATCCTTAATGAAAGGTGTATAACTTCTGTATCATTTTAACCAAACTTAATTAGTTAGAAATAAAAAGTTTTACCTTACAAGGAGTCGAACTACGGCTTGAGCATCTAGAGCATCTAGAGCCTCTGACTAAGTCCTATCAGCCATGCAAGTGTTCTTGTTGAGAGAGGTTTTACTTTTGTACCATTTTAACCTAACATTGTAAATCTTAAAAAAACAAAATACTTACCTTACGAGGAATCAAACTACAGTCCGTTGACTACTTCACTTAGAGAAGTTTCCAAGAAAAATGACAGTACTTTCACTTTTAAAGAGAACTGATAGTGCTTTCAATTTACTTTCCTTTCTCTTTAAAATTCAAAGCATTGTAAATTCTCTTTAAAAATGAAAGCGCTTTTTGTCGTTTGTCTTTAAAACTTCTCCAAGTGTGGCACTCAAAATCAAAAATAGGAATTTCACTTTCTTTGAATACTCTCTGTACCTAAACTCATTTAATGATCATTCGTATTCTAGAATGAGCAACGAGAATAGAGAAAGGTGTAATACTTTGGTACTATCTACAAGGTGCTTGTGGTTTCTTCCCACAGTAATGAGTGCATCTCTTGGAAAAATGAGATCCTACCTCCTAATACAAATGATTGTACATTTTATACAAAAAATGTAACCCACCCCGGTTTCTTTTTATATAATTACCATCAACTGATTAATACTCAATATACTTTCAGGTGTACTGTTACACGTCTGACGGGGTTTTCATGCTAGTTGTGGGATTCTCGAGTTCCGATGCTAAAGGCTGGATGCAGGCTGCAGGAGAGATGTGGTATGACTTGCAATCCGTCCGGAGAATTCTACAACTGTGAACGAAAACAAAGACTGACCCAGTAAAGCTTTCTCCACTGTGATAGCTGATTTCTTTAAAGTCAGACATGATGCAGGAAATAATGCACTATGCTTGCTTCTTCCTGTCCTGTCTAGATAACAGTGGTTGACAACGTAAAATTTTTTTAGCAAAAAAGTGATGAATAAATAAATCGAGGAGACTTACCATCTGTTTGTCTCCGTTGCTAGAAAATTTGTCGTCTCAAATCTTTTGCAGACTTTTGAATTTGGACTTTGGGTCACACCAACCAAAAAATGCTAGGCCACAAAGGTCTTCTCTTTCTGAAAGTCTTCTTTGCTTGAAACGTTCAACTATCACGTACCTTAAGTCACCGGAAGATCAACTATGCATGTGTTCATAGCTTTGAGTTAGCGTTTGGTTCAAATTTGCTGAAAAACAATGTTTCCAAAAAAGCTTTAGATCAAGTAAATGAGCGATATTGAACTGTATTATAAGCCAATCTCATTTCCTAAAAAAAAGCTAGCACTGGCAGGTGAAAGCACATGTGTCCATTTTTTAGCGTTTAGGATTTTCAAAAATATTCATTTCTCCCCAATTTTCTTACAACTCGAGGTATACAGATGTATGGAATTTTTACAAATTCAAACAAAAATTTACGCAGTTAGTAAGTTAACATCAAATCTTCGAAAAAATTTGGAAAATAATACCTGATTTTCAAGATTTCTATCGTAGGTTTTCCCTACAACCTAGAAAGTACTGAAAATCCCTACTGTAATAGAAATCCTTTACGAGTGGCAACCCTGAAAGGCGTTGAGTGATATATCGCCTAAGGGGTCTGGGTCGGTAGTTTTTGGCGCGAAAATTTGTGCTGTAGGTTGGGAAATATGGCGTGAGCATTTTCAGCAAGCAGAAGACAAATTTCGTTGAAGAAATCGATTCCTGCTCTTCGACTTTTAAAATTTCCTTCAAGAGAAAATGCCAGCAAACTCGAAAAAGGCGAAACCCATGGCGAAAAAGCAGAATTTTGAATATTTAGACGAGGACGAATGTGCTGCTGAGCCCGAAGGTAGGGTAGGCTAGGTCAATTTGCAACTTTAGTGAAGTAAAAAGATTCCTTGGAGCCGAAAGGGTAGGCCTGAAATCTAAAGTAATTAGTTAGGCTCTCACCTTTCTTTGGATTAGGTTTTATGCAATAGGTAAATTATAATGCAGAATTTTCCCTCAATCACAGATACTAATTTCCACCGAGAGAAACCTAATGCTAGAAATCATTCATAAGGAATTTTTACTTCGTTTTTTTTTGTTTCATAAGCCCCTAAAGCTCCCCGGCCCCATGACGGTGACTAAAAAGAATCTGAAAACTACAAAAATTCTAAAATTCCCCAGTTAACCACCCTGGTTACAGCCTCATTCCTTAATGTCCTGCAGCAACAGTTATTATGAAGCCCCCCTCTTCGTAAAAAGACTATCAGAGTAAAATGAGTTAGGATGATAATGGATGTATCCAATAGCAATATTGCAAATTTCTAACCTTACATGTTTGACAGTGAAGAGTTTCTTCTGTTAACTGTCGTTTAGCACTTACCTAATAAGCCCCCTGTAAAACCTCAAAATCAAATGAGCCCCCCTGGGGCTTAATAGAGCTTAGCCTACATTATGATTTATTATGAACAATGTTTTTATTACAGAAGCTCCAGCTGTTAACAAACCAAGAAAGCGGAATTCTGCGAAAATTTCCTGTGAAGAGATTGAGTCCCCAGTTTATGAGTCGGACAGCGAAGAAAACCACTTGGAACTAGTGGAGGCAAAAGGGTGAACTTTCATTTCAACTACTGTTTTACATTTTACTCTTAACCCTGATTCAATTAATCTCTCAATGAAAACAAACACAAAGGAAATCCGACTTTCCCACAAAAATTATTGGGCAACCATTGTTTCAAGAACAATACATACATTAGAGGCTATACTGGAAAAAATTGATTTGGGGAATTACAGGATATGAAGCTGTACCTTTTCAGAGTTTTAGTCTTTAGTCTAGACAAGGGTATCATTTTTGCAATCTTGGTCTACGCAACGGTATCATTTTTAGCAATGGAATAGCAATATCACCTCTAGAAGTGTTAAATAGTGGAAACTGCACCACTCAACTTTTTGAAAGAAGCTTGCAACAAGAACAAACTTGCACATTTCATCAGTGTGAAAATCAGGAGATTCTTTGATCTTTGACCCCTTCTATTGTTCTTCATTGGCGGTACCTTTGATACCAAAGGACAAACTGGGAGTCTCCCTCTGAAATCAGGAGAGTTGGCAGGTCTGCAAGAAATACATCCAGCCTTTAAATTTTCATGCTTACTAACAATTTGTAGCATTTCTATCTTAACCAGCCAAGAATATAAATATTCTAAAAGATGGAAAATTTGCCCCTAAATTATTCCCAATCTATTGTTCTCTGTGTATTATTCTATTGTTCTTCAACCATGGTTGCCCCTACCCCAATTTATTTCGTAGTTATGGCTCTAATAAGGATATTTGAATAATTCTTTCTCAAGAAGATTTGATTTATTTCAGGGATAACTGTGAAAATGAAATGCAGAATGTGCTTAGCTCATTCGGAGGTAAGTTACCCTTCAGCAATTAAACATTTTAACCACTTTTTACTCAATATTGACCCAAAGGATTTGTATCAGAGTTGTATTTTTCACACTGATAAAGCTAGATAACACAAAACTAGGGTTTCACAAAGTATGTGGTATTGTGGAAGGTGTGTGTCGAGAGACTTTGTGAAGGGTTATCAGTAATGTAGAGGAATCCTGCAGGTTGCAACCAAGTGCCTTAGCAATTGTGTGATACAGCACAAAATGTAAAGGCTAGGAAGGAGCCAAGCTTATCTAGTTGGTGTGATGGATATTAGATTTTTCAGTTCTCAACTGTGAGTTTTGACTTGGACAACAGGTTAGGCACCAGCAGAGAATTAGCAGTGAGATATAGAGGGACCAGTTGAGAATTCTAGTCACCAAATTGTGGTGATTAGGGTATAATTTATGGTGATTTGTTTCACTTTAGATGTATCATGGTAATTTCAAGTACTTATTTGTTTATGATTGCATCTCTCACGAACTTACTATTCCTGCAGCTGACATCAGCCGGTCATTAGCAGCAAAACGCAAGCGAATACAGTCTTTTACACAAGCCTCTTTCAAGTCAACCAATCGACGATATGAAGAAATCCTCAAATCACAACAAAATGAAAGGTGATATTCGACTCCCTCTAGCGTAATAAAATATTGCTAATTTCTAATTATTGCAAATTTAAGGGAAACTAAGCAAAGTCGTTCATCCACTCTTATTCATTCCAAAACCATAGTCAATTGCAGAATACGCTTCTAGAACTAAGTAGTAGCGAACCTGCCAACTCCATCAGTATCAAACCAGGGAATTCTTTGATTTTTGCTGCATTCTTTTGTTTTACAAATGGCAGTATATATCTTTAATTCTTAAGAGCCAAATCAGGAGTCTCCTGGTGCAATCAGGGCATTGGCAGGTCTGTAGTAGCTCATATTAAAGATATGGAACTTGTTTTCCGGATAAAATCAGGACTGATTTGACCTTGTCAAAGGTTTCTTACCTATTATGGTAGATAATAAATCACCCTTCATACCTTCATACAGTGAGACGTTTCTTTTTCAGGAAGAAGTTATGGGAGGAGTTTGCTAAGCAGAATGCTGCAGTGTATTCACAATGGGAGAATGACCATGTCAAGGCCAAAGAAAACGCGGATAAAATTGAGGTAAAATTTCAGCTTCATAAAAAAATTCTGTTGAGCAAATTATTGATATAGCATTGGAAGAAATTGGCATTGATTAAATTTCCGTGAAGGAAATTTTTGATTTGTGTACAGAAGTTTTTAAATAGAAAATCACTGCCAGTTGAATAGCACTTGTGTTTAGGGTTGAAAGATCGTAGATTAAGAACCAAGCTATACAGAATCTGTAGCTCCAAGTACAGGTATATGTACCTCAAAACAACATGGTACCTCAAAACATACATTGGCCACTGTTGTTTCATAATTTTCCTTGACTAACATAAAATTCGAAACTGATTGTTGTTTCTTATAAACAACACTAATATCATTCTGGAAAAATATTAGCAATTGATTTACCCGCTGTATTTTAATGAAATCAGGCCTAAGATGATAACTGATGCTTGGCTTAACGATCTGACTTTTTTTACAGAAAAGCCCATAAAACCAGAGAATATGGATTTAAGTTTGCAAGTTTGGTGTTTTTCAATAGTTAAGTGTCTAATATTTGCCATATGGTGTCAGGCATTCCTAGAGATTCTGATAACTCATAAAAATTCAATCATGAGCAGGTGCCAAGAAAAGTGTCATCTTTGTATGTTTTGAGGTACATAAAGATAAAGAGCTTCAGTCATCTTATTCCAGCAAGAAGTTGCTTTGTAAACCCAGTGCAGATGAATGGAGCAAAGAAAAGCGACAGTGCAGCAATCAAACAGGAATAACAACAAACAACAATAGTAACTCAACGCTGTTTTTTGTGTTCTGTTTCTTTGCTTGTTCAATGGAGACTAAGAAGAAGCTGCTTTCGGTCCATGTTTTTAACAGCATCAAAGTGATTTTGCAAGTTGTTGCATTTTGGTACTTCGAAGTCTGTTGAACTTCTGCCTACTGGGATCACATCAAGAGTGCCTGCAATGAAAACTTCCAACTTGAAATGAGTATCATCAGGTGGTAGATGCTCAGGGGTAGCTTGTAAACGAGTACCAAAGCCAGACTTCGATTTCAAACACCTCATCAGGATAGTGTCCACAGGACCATCTACATCTACAAGAAATCTTCCGAGGACTTAAGCAACGTACAAGACCATTGATTTCTTTCCTGGATACACTACTCCGTACCATTTAGCCACTATTTGATCTTCTGGGGTCGAGGATTCAAGGCTCTTCCATACATGCTGTAGCTGAGACACTGCAGGTGCACTTTGTGATTTGTCTTTCTCAGGGATTTCCATAGTCATGTCTGATTCATCTACTAAATCAGTGTCACTTTCCGATTCATCAAAAGACTTTAGAGAAGCATTTTCGAATTCTTCCTCCTCACTGCTTTAATTACCCTTGGTGTGATATTTGAGCTTTTTAGACGCACCTTTCTTTAATGCTACAACTGCGAGTATCATATCTGGGTTTTTGCCATCCATTCTACAGGCAGCTTTGCTACACAGGGATTGTAAAATCGAATGGCATGATGGACACTCTTTTAATCCAGCAGCAAGACACTTTTCTTTGTTGCAGACGCAATTGCTTTTGCATCGATAGAAATTTTGTTTCTCTTTCTCTTTTTTCTTCATATGGCTCTCCTTTTATTGCATTATTTTTTCCTTCTGCTCTTTAATAAACTTGACCATATTTATCACATCCTTCTGTTCCATTGATCCAAGAACTTGTGTGACTCGAAGGGATTATTTGGTCAACTGCTTTGGCTTTACCTTTTTTACTGTCAAAGGGACAGGAATTTCCTCCAACTTAAGGCTTTGTTCGTAGCACTCTTGGACCAGGTTCTGAACCATATCAAACTTTGTATTCCAGTGCAAAGCTGATCCTTTTCGAGGGTGCTTTGGTGAAGCAGGTGACATGTTCAAGGATGTATTTGCAGAGGAAGACGTTGATCTATATATATTGAAGATGTTGATGGTGTGTCTACATCGACATCTTCAAGAGATGATGAGGTTTGCAGCCTGGACAAACTATTCCTGTTGCAGGTCCTTCTGCTGAGATCCCAGCTTTTTTTTGCTGCCTTCAAGATGCAAACTCAACCTCCTTTTTTCCATCAGTTTGTGTTCAATATAATGTTTTCATTAAGTTAACAAAAAATAAACAATTTTGGAGCAACATAATAGAAATTATGGACAAAAATATCTATGTATGTTTTGAGGTACATAATTAAAATAAAGACTAACTTTCAACAGTAGATAAAAATGTCATTTTTCAAAATAGAAAATTCAAACATTCAGGGAAGAAATGTTATTAGATAGGAGCATACGTCGCAACAAAAACTCACACAAAAAATATTTTCTTCAAGATATTATACGAAAAGTAAATTTCATGTACTTTTTGAGGTACATATACCTGTAGCTGGTTGATAAGTGCCCCAAACAGTGCCCACAAATTTGAAATATCAACTATAAACTTTGCAACTGATGAAATCACAGGATTTTCAATAGCCAATTGAAGATTATCACTTTTTGGGTAAATGGTAGCTATGATAACGTGACACAAAAAGGTTGATTCTTTTATAAAAATCATATATTGTTTATCATTTATTTCCCTGCTGAAGCATGATAACACAATCTGTTTTAACTCTATCATTACCGCATTTCTTTTTTCCGTCTCTCCAGTAATTGTACCTCCATTCCACCAATTGAATAAATAAGCCCGTCTCCCAATCGATTCCCAATGTGGGTTTAATATTTTTTTAAACAGTTGAACAAATTATTGCTTTTATTGCTCAAAAATATTTTTTTCAAGAAGTATGATCATTACAGCCTTTCTCCTAAAGATATGATTCTCCATCTGAATATGGCTTAATTTGATCATATCAAGGAGAATTTTTGTTGAAATGGTATTGGCAGCTTTACTTCAAGGCATTGAAAAGATCTTCTGCCTCTCAAATATACAAACCACTCGAAAAATCCTGCCTGTTTCAACTGGGTTTGAATGCTAATCCTGCTGCCAGAAGTTTAAAAAAGGTATCAGATTATTGCAGACTTCATGGCGAATGTATTTCCTTACAGAATTTCCTGCGACAGCAGCAGAAGTCTTTACAACAACAAAACATTGTTCAGTCCCAGCGCATCAAGTCCTTGAAGCAGCTGAACGAGCAATTCTCAAAAAGTCTGGCTGACTTGGAGAAATGCCATCAAACTCAGCAAGCCAATATTCAGGGTGAACTCAAGAAAGATATGACAGTGCTGCAGAAGAAAATGCTTAAAAATACGGTACATTCACTCATCTTTTTAAATGGATTACACTATGTAGAATTGGGCATATGCACACAGTGTATCCCTCCAATGAGATCAATTCATCAGGCATGGTCTTGGTTCAGGATAGTCCAGGTTAGCCTGCTTGCCTTGGTTGCAGCTGCCTAGGTTTGAGACCTGGTGGTGCCAAATGTCTATTGCAGTAGCCTGCTCTGGTTAAATTTAATTTCCTATGTTAGACCATACCTTATGAATCAATGTACCTCCAGCGAGAAATAGTCCATACAGTAGGCAGGAGAGGACCAATCAGATCTCAACTTGGATTCTATTTTTAATCATGCTGTCTTGTCAGAGTCTAATGTCTTTAAAAGGAACATTTGAACACAAGGAAATTGTAAAAGGTTTCACCTTTCTGCAATCTCCATTTGTCTCTGCTTATCATAGCAGAAGGTCTTGGTGACTGAAAAGCTTGAAAAGCCGAAATATTAGGCTACAGAAAAGATCATTGGTTTAGAAGGATATGCTCTGAGATTTACTTAGCTCGTTAGGAGTAGTTTTTTCACCCATATAATCATGCTCTATCTTTATTGGTTACTGTTTTTTTAATTTCAGCAACAAGAAGAAATTTCAAACGTCCGTAAATCACTGCAGTCCATGCTAGCTCAAGTTTGATCTGGCAAATCAGAATCTTACAACAGACGCTTCTAAATCATGTTCCGAGGGACAGATAACATAGAAACGTTTAAAAGATCTTAGAAAACATTTGTTACCTCAATAAAGAACAATCTTGTTTATGTGTCTTTGCTTGGGTTAAGTTATTACGTTGGAAAACGGACAAACGGTTTGATTGTTTTAACGAATTAGAGCATATCTTTTAAATTATTTAATGGAAGAATTTCAAAGCTGAATTTACACTATGATTTTAGACATGTTGACAATATTTTGAGCGGATGCGTATTTTCCAACCCCACGGGTGATATGTTTTAGCCAAGATGGGCTAAAAATGATTGTTGATAATGATAGGCAAATACGCTTACCATCTTCGTAAGGTATGGGTTTATGCGCCAAGCACAAAGGGCTCACTGAATAGGTAGACTAATCGAGCAGTATGACCCTGGTCCTTCCTCTCGATGTGACCACACCTCGTGATTCCTTTTTCCTTTTTGCCTGGAATTACAGAGAGCTGGCAAACTTGTTTGGAACCCGAATCCTTTGATTAAGGGTCGAGTAATCTAACCACTCAGAAATCCCCAACACTAATGGTTGACAATGTTTGAAAGTTCTTTATCGTCCAAAGTCAGCTGTTTTATAAGCTTGGCACAAATTCAAAATAAAGTTGTTGAAAGTGGAAACTGAAAGTGGCAAAGGGGGCCAAGGTCATCAACGATGTAAGCAAAATGGTCATCATGTCATAAATGAGTAGTGCAAATTCAGCTTTAATTTTCATATTGTTCAGCAATTCAAATTTATATTTATGTGTTGTAATTATTCAATATGATTTTATTGAATGGGTTAATGTCAACAGGTTGTTGAATTATGTTAAGATATGTTTAAAAAAGTATGTATAGATATGTTGAAATATGTCAAAAGGTTTTAACGTAAACTATTTGTTTTGAAAATATCTATTCGGGCAAGGATCTTAATAATGAATAAAATAACCAGAAGCTTCATTTTGATTACTTTTCTAAATTTTCGACCGTACAATCAAATGACTTTGATAATGATCGTTTGATTGTACGGTCGAAAATTTGGAAAAGTAATCAAAATGAAGCTTCTGGTTATTTTATTCATTATTAAAAACTATTCATATTTGCCAGCAGTATAGACCAGTTTCAATGTTTACATTTTACGCCTGTTGGTTTCTTTGTTTACTGCACAATAGTCATTGAATTTATTGTCAAAAGATGTAACATCTTATTGTAGTTCTAACTTGAATTTCAAAAGAACCTCTCATTAACCTGTCCAAAAATGTAAACATTGAAAGCTGTATATAAATTTGCTTTTCTTTCACATCTTGTTACCATTGGCATTTGTAAAATAAAGGAAAACTGGAACTTCCTATTCATATATGTGATTCTTTTGATATATCCAGCATCAAGTATCATATTTCATTGATTTAATAAGCAGTCTCCATCACTTTCACCTTGCTTTTCTACTGCTTGCGTTCATGCTAATCCCACCGCTTGGGCTATGATTTGTGGCAGGCCCATTTCTCAAAGTGAAATCATGTGATGAAATCATTGCGTATTAACTTCACTCTAAGCGTGTTACATTGTGTATTATCTCACAACTGAATATATAATCCATAGAAAAGTAAGAAAATCTTCTTTCCTAAAACGAAGTTTCTCGTTATATTATTCACCACAGTTACAAATTGTTGAAGAAGAGACAGAAATTGGACGTGAGGAAATTCTCTAGTGGTGGACGTTTGAATAAGCCTCAATTGCACTCACAACGGTGCACTCACTTGAAAGACAGTTCGCAAATACAAGAACAATCAAGCCATTGTATTCATCTACGATGCTGCTCTAGTAATGTAGTATTGAGTGGAAAATTTTGAGATGTAATTATCTACGAAACTTGGAGCTGGTACAAAAGGTTGGAGAACAAACCTAATGCCAGAAGAGCTACCATACTATACTGTAATCTGCTATTCTTATAGATTTAAATCAAATTACTATTGTTTCGGAAAGCTTTTGCTTTCGAATGAGTGCACCCCCTTTGCTATATTAAACAAAGCATAAAGAACAAGACATTTGAAAAACAGTTTTCCACAAAGAGATTTATAATACAGATACAGTATCATAAACTGAAAACATAAATAAATCTAAGAAGGCGGGGTATCGGCTTCAGATAGATGGTTAGTTCCAGTCTACATTACTGGAGGTACTGAAGAGAGAATATAAAGGAAGTTTTGAGTTTAATAGAAAACGGTTAAGAGTATACCATAACGTTGGTTGCTTGCAGTAGTTGGTAGACGCAGTCAACATGTTCGAAATCCATTTTTCTGATGAGGTCTTTCGCATCATTACTTGAGCCATCTTGCACAACGTGGAACAAATCAGGGTGCATCTGAAATGGGAAAATTTGATTTTATAACAGTCTTTTGATCGTTACTGCATTACGGGCATGTTTGCATAAGGTGGTATATAGTCAAAACAGTAATTTTTGCGCCACAATGAGATTGGCCTCGTATAGGAGACTGACTAACCCAGCCTTGGTGAGATCTCACTGCGGTTTTAACACAGGGGAAGAGTTTCTCGTTTATCTTTTAGTTGTTTTGTGGATGTTTTCAGAAGAAATTTCTTGAAAAATTCTACTCCTTTACCACAAAAAGCTACCAAACGGACCAAAATACAAGAAATCTTACAAATCGTACCTGTGTGTTCTTTGCGATATCTTTTGAAAATGTCTCATCGTATTCCGTTGTTGCAAGTTTGTAACAAATTCTCGATGAAGCCATGTATAGTTGATAGTCATCCTATTGAATAAACATCATTTTGATTTGATCAGTCCATCTCCTGAGTCCTAATCAGTGAGAAATCAGGACTACTGATTGGTGTTAGCGTGGCCTTTCTAATCGAAGGTTGTCTACCCTTGCTCTTTGCTCAACATTACAAAAATTTATTCAAAGAAAGAAACTCACAATGTCTTCTGAGAATCCGACCTATTTTATCTAGAGAGGTGGATCGGTTCTGGCCAGTCAGAAAAGAGGTGAATGGTTAGTATTGGGAGAAACAGCGAATCATACCCGATGCTCCAGGGACACGAACAATGAATTACTGAGAGATACCCCAGTTCTAACCCTAGCCCTAGTCCTAACCCTAACAATAACCATAACCCCAACCCTCACGCTAACCTAACCTTAAACATAGCCCGAACCCTAATCCTAATCCTTGCTCTAACCAAAACTCTAACCCTAACCTTTACCCTAACAATATGGGATCTGATTTGATGTAGACAGACTTCGAAATGATATGTTGCTGTTGAGTCCAGTGTGACGATCAATGGACTGATCTCAAGAGTGTTGCAGCGGGAAACCGAACTCAATTCACCTCTAGGGATGATAATTCGTTCGTTTTCGTTCTCTTTCTAGATGAGTGTCAGAAGCAAAGCTTCAGTTGTTATTATGTTTCACTATATTTTCGATTCTTTACCGACCGAAGACTGTTCTGACGTACCACTCTGATGAGTGTCAGAAGCAAACCTCTAGTAGCTATTATGTTTCCAATTTTCCTCGTCATTCTCAAGTTCTGTACTGATCAAAGACTGTTCTGACGTAATACTCTGATGAGTGTCAGAAGCAAATCTCTAGTAGTTATTATGTTTCACGATGTTTCCAATTTTCCTCGTCATTCTCAAGTTCTGTACTGATCAAAGACTGTTCTGACGTAATGCTCTGATGAATGTGTCAGAAGCAAACCTCTAGTAGCTATCATGTTTTATTATGTTTCCTCGCCATCCTCTATTAAGATAACAAATTAGATTTAACGAACCTCAGTTGGCTGGTCATTTCTACACCACTCTGTCGCACCAACAACAACAATATTCTCATCCTTGCAGTCACTGTTCCACTTGCTCCAGCAGTACGCAAACGCCGATGACGACAGAGATATTTGTTCATACAGGCAGTTTATTAACGCGGGGTCCTGAAAGATATCGTAACATTATCATATCAATGTATCAACATTTTCCATTGCGAAATAATCTTTAAGTCAGAGATAAGAGAAGAACAACCAATGCTTTCGGACGTTTCAATATGAAATTTTCTTACAGTAACGTTGCTTACAATTATTCGGGGGTCTACTTAAATACCTAACTGAAAATAGTATAGGAATTACAAACAAATTATCCAATGGGGAACTGACTCAATACACGCGTGTTCCAGCTTAAATTGAAAAAAAGTTTTTTGAGAAGGGCCTAGGCTGAGAGCGATAGAACAGAAAGAGTTGAACAGAGTTGGCGAAGACCAGAGCTAGATGCGCTGTACGTAACACTTTGACAAATAGAAATAGCTATAAAACCAAACAAATGACGAATACAAGTAAGCCAAAAACTAGCCCGAGAGTTGAGCAAATCCCGCATGACATCACATAAAAGTACCTACAATTAATAGGCTAATACAAGAAGCCCTGAAAAAACAAACCTTTTTGCAAATGCTGACATATTTTTCTCCATCCTCAGCAGGAAATATATTTATTCCAGCCTTTCTCACATTCTGCAATGAAAAACACCTTTTTTACAATTGAAATTAACAGTGATGTAGACTTCAAGAGCTCCTGATAGTGCAAATGCAACACTCTTAGGGCCTTTTCCTATTAAGAAATTATAACCCTTGTCTCAGTGTTACCCTCTTTCATAGAAAACTCAGGATCGGTCATAATTATATTCGAGACAAGCTCAGTCAAGAAATCCTGTTTACAATCATGTGCACACACATTGACAACAGCAGTCCTTATCTGTTAAAGTCTATATCCTGAATAAATATTCGTTTTATTTTTATCATATGGGCGTAGAAAAGTTGCCTCGACTGATTGAATACCCATCTTACAAATCAGTTTGCAAAGCTGGATGACTTGCTAAGCCGGGAAACTGTACTCCTATTGAAAATAAAAACGTGTCATGTGAGTGATTATGAAAAGGACATCTCGCCCAGCCAAGACGGAAAGTGTTAATTTGCACATGCGGATGGTAGTTTGGTGGATGAAGTCACTGAATCAGTTACCTTGATTAACTCTGCAGGACTCATCCATTACTCTCGCAGATGATCGACTTCCTTGTAATTGTCAGGCTTCATCAAACAACATTGTGAATCCTGCAACAAAATATGAAATCCATTCACACTGGCTTCTCAATTCTTAAGCTCCTGTCAAACGATCAAACAATGCCTGAAAAAAGTTTTGTTTTTGCTTTTCATTCCATGTGCGATGATTTGACCAAGCGAGCAAACATTACCAAAAATTGCTTGAAAAGTAGGAGTTCTTCAGCAATGTTTTGAAACTTTTCAAAAACAATCCTTGCTTATCACAAGCAAAAATGTTTTTTTAAACATATGTTTTATTTGTGGCCAAACTGACAAACATTCTGCTTGATAAGCGAAAATTCAAACATTGTTTGATCGTTTTGCCGGGGCTTTAAGTTTACCCTTAGCATGCGTGTATATCATCCTAACCCTTGAAAACGGCTTACCAAGAGCTGACCTGACACGGATATTGAAATCTAATTCATATCCTTCTCATGCAAGGTAATGTCTCAATGTGGTTGCGTGTCACGCTATGGATATATTTTACTTCATAAGGTTGGCTAACCCTAAATCTTTCGTAATTTTCCCCTTGTTAACTGGTCACCTATCATTTCCTTTCTAGTTTTCTTTTATTCGAAAGGCTATTGACACAAACTTGTGCAAAATTTTAAGCAAATGCTGTTTTGATGAACAACTCTAAAGGAGATAAATATTGCTTTTGTCTCTGAATCGTATAGAAGCTGGATCAACTTTAAAGACAGGTACAAAGTGGCTTCAAACAACTTAAAGGCGTCTCGTAACAACGTTTTTAGAAAATTTGCCTTGCTTCCACTCAATATTCGCTTCTATGCATGCCGCGGATTGATCTTAGAAGCTCTTGGATATGTTATGAAGACTTGTGTAGCAGCCCGAAGAAATTTTGATAACTCATAACCTATCATCTTTTTCTAGTCTTCCTTTATCAAAAAGACTATTGACACAACCTTGTACAATATCTTGAGCTATTTTGATGGAGAACTTGTGTTACTCAAAATGACCAGAGTGAGACAGAAATCCACGCCCTACAGATCAGTACTCTTTACGCTAATACTACTAGGTACCAGGCCTCTTTCAGGTACCAGGCCATGAGAGCAACGTAGGCCATATCAATCACAAACATTGGCTTGCTGCTTTATTCTTGGAAAAGACCAGTACATTATACTTTCATTCATAACTGTTTGAGTAGCCGGGCTTCTTAATGTTCCAAGTTTTTGCGTACAATTTTCCGTGGCCAACTGTTCAATACGTAGCTAGAAAATAATTTCTAACAGGATTACGGTCAAAATAAATATGTTTTTTCGAGACATGGCCAGAATATAAAAAAGGCGAAATTAGCATTTATACAAAAGACATACTTTGATTTGTATTTCCACATCGACGGTCGCAGCAATGACAGATATGACGCAGTTGTTTAAAGATAGTGGCCTCACTTCCCAAGACTGGAACGGCATGTTTAGATAAAGGTCCTGCAACATAAGATAAGAGGAACATTCAACAAAATTGAGATTTAGGATAACGACGAAAATTGTCTAGTGTTTTCCATTCACAGGCAAATTTTATGGCACAAAACGCGCTAGAAAATACAACAGAATTGAAATGACGCGAGTAGGATTCAAGACAAGACTCTACGCCTCAACCAGTCTACCAACAACAAGCCATATCAACCTTACAAACCGCATCACCACTCACCTAATGTAGAGATGAACTTATCCGGGTTCTTTGATCATTGGGGTCATCAGGATTTGCGGCACTCCAAAATTGGACGAATATTCGTTGCGGAACATGGAATTTTTTTCAAAATGGTACGGAATATGGAATCTTTGTAAATATTTACAGATTGACGGAGTTATTCACGTATTTCGCAGCAAAACGGAAGGCTTCTCTTGATTTACAAATCAGAATCATCTATCCTTCAAATCAGCGGAACGGCATATCTTAGCTGAAAATTGCGCGGATCGTTTTTATCGCGCGGATTTTCTACGTCCTTAATGACCCCACTTGATAAATAAGGAACGGGTAATCATCTAATAAGACTCGATGCGACATATTTTCAGTTGTCAAGTTACAGAAAGCATCATGTAATGAGAGCCTACCTGTATCATGGCCATTGGTCCAAAGTGGGTTGTTTTGAAAGATATTGTTCTGGTTTCTAGAATAAAATAAGAGGACCATAATATGGAGTTTGATATAGAAATTTATGGGAATCAAACACTTTCAAATCAATGCTATCATCTGGGATTAATCCAATTCTGCCCCTGAGCATCCCTTAGTGCATTGCGTTGTCTTTTCTGGAATTTGCCAAGTACACAATATGATCACCACTTGACATGATGATCACCACGTGTCGTTACAAGCGTTTGATATTTAATAGGGACCTTTGCTACAAATAGGGAAGAAACCACATTTCTCATTGCCCGATACTGGGATACGGATCTCTCCAAAAACGTTACCCCTACTAAATATCGAAAGCTTGTCATGATGATGGGTGACTATCATGTCAAATATTCTGTCAGAATCAGCCTTGATAAGACCAAATGTATCTACAGTGATATCCTATCAAATATCGAAAGCTTGTCATTATAATTGGTGACTATCATGTCGAATATTGTATCAGAATCAACCTTGATAAGACCAAATGTATCTACAGTGATATCCTATCAAATATCGAAAGCTTGTCATTATAATTGGTGACTATCATGTCAAATATTGTGTCAGAAACAGCCTTGATAAGACCAAATGTATCTACAGTGATATCCTATCAAATATCGAAATATCGTAATCAGATCAAATATCGTAAAAAGATCAAATATCGTCATTATAATTGGGGACTATCATGTCAAATATTGTGTCAGAAACAGCCTTGACAAGACCGAATGTATCTACAGTGATATCCTATCAAATATCGAAAGCTTGTCATTATAATTAGTGATCATCATGTCAAATATTGGGTTGAAAACAGCCTTAATAAGACCAAATGTATCTACTTATTTGCAAAGGAACCTGGCATAATACAACCCATATTCCTTTAACCTAGAAGGCAAATTCGCAAAATTTAATATGGTAGCTTTTATTGGGAAGTGGTCCATTCTTCAGCTTTTGGCAATCAAATTTGCAACGATTATTTTAGCATTTGACGTTGTTCTTATAAAAACTTGTGGAGATCTATCTAGAAATACGAGGAAACAAATATATAAATCAAGAAAACAAGAAAAAAGACATTGAGTTGATTTTAAAACTTTCCTCTACACTTAGTCGACTTTAATTTTGTTTCCTGTTTCGTAACCTTTTTAATTGATCTAGGTAAGTGTTATTAGGGCCTTGGCCTTCCATAGCTTTGGAATTCAGATCTTCGGTAGTCCTAATGTTAGGTTCTTGGCTTGACTTAGCTGGTAGTTTTAAGCATTTTTAGTTTTAAAGCTCAATCTTTTATCCAGCTTTTTATTCTAATGGAGGGCTCTTTAAAGGTTTTGCATAACATTTGGGATGTCAAATCTGGTTTAGTATATTATGTGGGACTTTTGGTCCAATATCAACAAATCATGAGTACTATTAGAATCAGAGGACCACAGGGAGTCTAATGATATCAAAATTATCGGGAAGTTCTACATGAATAAGTTCTCGGCAGATTTAATAGTAAATAGTACACGGCCTTCTAAACCTTTTCTCAGAAATCCTTGTTACCCAGTAAATTACTGCCTACGCACCTATTGAATTCAAACATGAAATATGATATTGATTCTAAAACAATATACTGTACCTGCATCATAAACAACATCTATGAAACCGTCCAACTTCCAATGAGAGCTCTCCTCATCCCATCTCGCCATCTGGGGGTCTTCGAAAAATATCACTCTTTCTGGCGCCCTAGAATTCAAATAAATGAAATACTGGTAAAGAAGCAGGCCAAGAAGGAGATACTTTAGAAGTTCGTGATTGGTTACTGACAATAGTTCATCTTATGGACACAATAAGGACAAGATTAGGCAACAGAAGGAACAGAATCCCAAACAAGATCTCCTTACATCTGAACTAAGCTGAAGTTTATAAATAAACTTGTTCCGTCTGTGCGACTCCTGGTTGAATCAGCCAACAACCTCCAAGAGGAGCTTTCTGTGCACCAAATCGCAAAACTTTGAAGTCTGCGCTGAGCACCGGAAATGAAATCAAGACTGGAACAAGAATATATATTTCCACATTTCGATAGCGCATTCTTCAACAAGATTTTGTCATGACATGAAATGGAACAAAATTAGCCACCACCAAAATTATTGCAAAATTTAACTATGAGTTAGTTGAAACATGACATTTGTACCTTTTTCTGGTAAGTATTCACTCAGTTCTACTGACTCCTTGTATCAAGCAAATATCAAACAAATCCCAGAGATTTGGTCAAACTATTTCAAAAGTGTTGATTCTACAAATATTAGAAAATGAGCGCCGATGGCAATAAAACCTTCCCCGAGGCTGGCTCCATGCTTAGAAATAGTAGCAAGAATCTACGGTAATGCCTATTACAGTAGAAAAATAGCAGAATTACTCTTGTACTCTAGCCAAAGAAATAATCATTCAGCTTACCTAAGAGTGATTGCAATCGGTTTATTTGCATTGACATTTGGTGTGCTCGGTGGAACAGAAGTTGTGCTTTTTGCCGAGTCGATCGGTCTTGTTTCCTGCTGTTCCATGTATTGAGATTCCGTGAAAGATTTGGACAACCGAACACTTTGTGCTCCGTAATTCAACCTCTTCAGATTAGATGACACGACTACAAACAATAATTCATTCAACCATTCAACTCAACCAATACAACATATTCTACTTGGATCGGCAAAGAAACCTACAGCAAATGAAGTTGGTGAACCATTCCGGTGTGAATGCCATTTCGATTATCAAGAGTTTGATTCAGCATGATCATCCTGTGATGGTTTAAAAAATGTCGACATAGAGCTGAACCAGGGACTTTGAAGCTTTTTAAAGACAACAAGTTCTACAATCCTTGACATAAGGTATGAGACAGTGCTTGATTGCCACTCGATATATACTTATTGTCGAAGAAAGACCCCCATCCCCCCTAAACAATGTTGTTTCAGATGTTGCTTTGGTGCGGAAATGCATCTGCAACATCCTCCGATGACATCCAGACCTAATATCAACATTGTTTTGGGGGGTAGGGGGGGGGGGGGGCTCCAGCATCAACTTACAGGTTTATAGCTCCATGTTTAAGATAATGCTTAAATCACCATTGTGTCTCAATACCTTATGGCGAGGATTGTAGTTATCGGTAAAGAGGCCATGTAAACTTTCCAAAAGTCTAATCTGCGCTGCGAGGGAAAAGTCTATTGCGAAAAAGGAAGTTTTTCCGCAAAGTGGCGTGTGGAGGAGCCATATTGACTGTTTAGAAAGTAGGAATACATTTTTCTACTCTATCTATTTGATGCTTTAGCTGCCAGATGCAGCATTGGCACAGAATGGTACATATCTCAGCTCATCTGGTACTTCCAATTTGCATGGGGCTTAAATTGATAAAGTGAAATCTCAAGTTTCCAATATCAACACGAAATGAGGGACAAATTGACTTTAAGGTTAAGAAACTTTTCAGGAGACTGTTCGCCCCATAATTGTGACGAAAGCTAAAACACTCCGGTACGAGGCTTTAGCATAGTTTCTTAAAAATAATGGGTGTTAAGAGAGAAAAAAGAAAAGAATGATAAGAAACTCACTCTGCTGCAGAATCCAGGGGTCGCCTTTCTGTTGCTGGGGTGGAAGCTCAAACAGCTCAACGTAAATGATGGGCTCCATGGCTGCAAACGACCTCAAATCAACGACATCTTCATCTAGCAAGTCTTCATAATCATCGAACAGTTCATTTTCAGCATTATTCTCTTCTGCTTCAGCATCCCCTAAAAATATGAGGTACAAGTTTCTTAGTAGACTCAATACTGAATCCAAGTAGTATTAAAAGTGATGAAAATATTTTAGCAAAATCCACTTACTGGTTCTATAACCTTAATTGAAAGTGAATTAAGAATTGTTAGCGAGTAGAGGAATAGATGTGCGATTTCGATATTCAAATGCTCTGAAATCTGTGAATTTTCTGAAGAGACCGGTAACCTAAAATATACACCATGTCTAGTGGTTACCCAATATCAATCAATTTTACTCAAATCAATATTAAACGAAATAATTTGTGAGAATGAAAATGACACGAGAAGGACTCGAACCCACGACCTCTAGATCGGTACTATAGTGGGACGGTAGTAGGACAAGAGGTCGTGGGTTCGAGTCCTACTCTACTCCGTTTTCATTCTTACAAATAACCTCGACTGATTTTCCAAATCCTGCTTCTTCGCAAACAATATCTAATGATTATGAATAAAATAACCATAAGCTTCATTTTGATTACTTTTGTCTAAATTCTCGACCGTATAATCAAACAATCATTATCAAAAGAGTTTTGATAACGATCGTTTGATTGTACGGTCGAAAATTTAGACAAAAGTAATCAAAATGAAGCTTCTGGTTATGTTATTCATAATTAAGATCCTTGCCCGAATATATATTTTCAAAAATATCTAATGATACATACATCGCTAAGGAGGAAATCCCTCAAGTGGTCATACTGAAATGGTAATAAAATCTAGGAACAGGTTAAGCAGTCGATATTATACGGTAATTCACATTTCAACTTTCAACAATGGCACGTCCCTCTTATTAGAAGTACATGGTATTTATCCAACCACTGTAATGATGATAGCCCTCAAATGAATACCCTTGACCGTACTGAAGATGTCCCTCCGTCGGACTGATGGTATTCCTTTGCCGCATTGATGATATCCTCCAATTTACTACACGTAGCTACATTACCCAGGATGGATACCCTTAGTATATAGCTACACTAATCTTTGAACAAACATGTCTACCGATACATCCATCGTTGAAAGGGAAGTCTAAAGCCTCGTCTTAGTGAAATACTAAAAATTCCAGGACCAGGCTAACATACCAAAAAAGATAAGCTAATATGTATTTCGACTTTCAACAATGTCACCCCCCACTACTATATGATATTTACCGTTCCCCAGTCATTTTTACTCTGGGTATCCAGTTTTTAATTGCTCTGTTTGCAAATAGGCCTAGTAGCTAGCCTACGTGTAGACTCCACTGGTTTACTGAACTTAAATTGAGTTGAATGGAAAATTGACAGAAATTTTCAACTTTCCATTCAACTCACTTTGATTTCAGTAAACCAGTCGAGACTGCTCACAGGCTACCTAGCAAAAGCCACTGCAGAACCATTCAAGGTGGTATATAAGATTCAAGTGCATTTTGCATTCCTTTTCAAAAAAGAGAGAGGTATTGAAAATTTGATTACCTTTTGTGATTTCTTCATTTATTTTTTCAGCAACTGGTTCTTTGCTGCTTGCAACACTGGCACGACTGAGACTTTTGCGACTCTGCCGCCGGCTACCACTCTGCCACACAAATTAATCAATAGATCAATAGAAATCAATTGATCAGCTAATCAATAGATCAATAGAGATCAATCAAATAAATGCAGCAATACATTCAGTAATAATGCAAAAGATCTATTTTAGAGTTGTTTCATGAAATAAAGGTAAGAAATCATCAAATCGTAAATTTGTATGCTTTACTTTAGGTTATCATTTAATTAACGTTAAGCTACGATTACTGCTACTATCCCCACCAAAAGTCTTGGAACACTTGCATAGTTTTAACAGTTCCCTACATTCTGTCCTCTCCCCCTTGAAATATTGTTTCTGATAACAAAAACTAAATTCAATAGCATTCAGCTAATTTCTAGTGTAGTCTAATAAAGTTCATTTTGAAAACAACATGGTTTTGAGGGGGGGGGGGGTGATTGGAAATAAAATGCTAGGAAAGCTAAGAAATTATGTATTTGTTAAGAAAAATGAAGATGCTCCAAATTCTTTCAACGGGGGCTGTAGGCTTAGCCCCACGACTGCCACTATACTTAAGTTTTTCTATAAGAAACACATTGTAAGAAGATTATACTCCGAACGGCCAGAATTTTAAGAAACTGGAGTATTGCTCAGAATCTTCAATATTGTTGGTAACATGTAGCAGCAATAGTGTTTCCTCTACTCTATTTCAGTTTGAGAGTGTGAAATGAGTTTCACTGAAGGCTTTCATTGATTGACTAACCAGTATCGTAGATTAGATCGTAGAAGTTGTTAGGAGGGGCAAGAATGGAAATTTCCCGACAAACACTTTTCTCTCCAGATCTCTAAAAAACGGTCCTCTGACGTAGGGGTGCATATCACAAAAAATTATTTGTGTCCAAAGACTGACTTTTTGCTTGAAATCATTGGAGAGGAGAGAACAATGTAGCTGCCTGAGGCAGTGCCATCGTTTATGCCAAAGGAAGCAGTGTTTGTATCTTTGATACCTAAGATCGCTGGAAATTGCATTTTGTGGTGTTTAAATTTCCCAACTGATTCTTTACACTCTTTTTTTCTATAGGAACAATTTCATAAGAACACGAGCCTCAAATTTGGCCAAAGCTTAAGAACAAACTAAGAACAAATCGAAGCTGAACATTTTTGGCTCAATATGAAAATTTACGATATGACCATCACACTGAGAAATAATTACAAAACAACCTCATTTACAAAACAACCTAATGTACAGCACACAGATAATGTTAGATGGTGAAGAGAGTCTGAATTCTAAACAATTAACACTTCTGATAAGAAAAAAGACTTCCCTATCATTGTAAAAGTAAGAACAATTTTAGAACATTTCAGGCTGAAAAAAAAGGAAAAAAGAATATTTAAGAACAGCTAGCTTCAAATCAATTTTGCTGGTTATCATAAAAAAAAGAGTGTAATCAAAATTCTTCCAGAGTGGTGATCCCATGGCTCCCACATAATGTTAGTTTTCTAATTTTGATTTATAATTCTAGTTAGGCATTTGTAAGTCTATCAATTTCAAATTGATGTGAGCTACAGTTAAAATTTATATGTTAGTTGAGTCATATGCCAAGTCTTAAAAGAAAATTTAGAATATTATTAATGTTGGACTCATACTTCAAGCCTAAGTTTTACTTTGTTTCTCCAACAAGATTAGATATTTTCCGACAAACTGGCTATTTAACTCTAAAAAAGGGGGTTCTCTGCCCCTCCTGATCCCCCTCTATCTACGCTACTGAGACTATCCCCAAAATAGCATTAGAGTTTAATAAATAATCTCAAGTTTTGTGTAAGGATATTAAAAACAACTAAGAAACTTTCAGAACTCAAAATTCGAAAATCTGAGAAACTATCAGTACTGGCCTTAATTTTTAGTTTCTTATGAACGTGTACTATCAATAAAACATTGGATTGAAATAGAAAATAATAATAGTGTGTCTAAAATAGAAAACGGCAACAAATTCAACGGAATAAATCACACTAGGAATCAAAATCGGAGTCGAAAGGAAATAAGAGGGAGGAGTGACGACCCCTGTTTCTTTTTGTTGTTGTTGCTGTTGTAGTTGTTTATAAAAGTTCTTCTTTACAAAAATATTTTGAAGATGGACGGCCTAGCCATGGAGTCGAGTGCCTGGGGCGCAGATGCCGAAAACACACCCAAATCTGAGAACATTGGAAAACGATTCACTCACTCCAAACAAGTGAATTCTCGGGAGCGAATGCAGTCCCTGATTTTCGAAGGCCAGTGGCAAGTAACGAAGAAAGACATCCGAGCAAGGAACGCCAACATGTTCAACAACCCCCTAATGAGCGACATCGCCCTCGTCGCAGGCAAACAACCAAATGTCTGCTCAATCCCAGCACACAAATACGTGCTCGCCATCTCCTCTCCGGTTTTCTACGCCATGTTTTATGGCTCGTTGTCAGATGCGAATTCTCAAGATGTGAACATTGAGGATTGTGATGGAGACTCCCTTTTAGAGATGCTCCGGTACTTTTACTGTGATGAAATCCACCTCACCACAGAAAATGTTTTTGGCACCCTTTATCTGGCTAAGAAATACGTTGTACCACACCTTGAAGAACAATGTGTGTTTTTTCTTGAGAAGAACCTGGATGCAGATAACGCACTAGATATCGTCCCGCAAGCCCAGGTTTTAAACGAGGAACAACTACAGGAACGGTGTTGGGACATAATTGACTGTAGAACCACACAGGTTTTAGAATCTTGTAGTTTCACAGACATATCAAAGGATCTGTTGAAGAACGTGCTGCAACGAGACACACTTTGGGCAGAAGAAATTGATATATTCAAGGCTATCTTAAAATGGGCAGATAAAGAATGTAAGAGGTGCAACCTGCCAATCACAGCTGCAAATCTACGAGATGTCGTCAGTGATTGTTTAAAACTAATCAGATTCCCTACAATGACTGAGCGTGAGTTTGCAGATCATGTAGCTAGGTCAGGATTGCTTGATGCACAGGAAGCCTTGGACGTATTTCTGTATTTCACATCAACAAACAAGCCTCTTTTGGTATTCCCGTCGGTCCCCCGTATCGGTCCTGCAATGCATCATGTCTGTAGATTCCCAGCCGCAGAAGATGGTATGAGATTCGGGTATTACGGAACTGAAGAAGGCATTAAGTTCAAAACGGATGGAGACATTAGTATTGACGGTCTTGGTTTGTATGGTGCCGTGGAGGGCAACACAGAGGGACGGTATGAAGTCATTGCTCAGATCATAAGAGACAATCAGATCTTGAAGCATATGCGGTACACATCAACTGCCGTTTCAGAAGAAAACATTTATAAAATCATGTTTGATGAGCCTGTTCCAGTGATGCGAGGCGTCTGGCATTGTGTTGTTGTTCGCCTGCAAGGGCCACGTTCGTGGAAAGGCACGGACGGATTTAAAAGTATTGTCTGTCACGGAGTGACGTTTCAGTTTTCTGACTACACAGTCAACTCAATAACATCTGAGACACAGGGACAAATTCCATATTTACTATTTCGTCTAATTTAGATCTTTACAGAGGCGCATATTGACCATTAGTTATGGGTGATTAACATCATTTTACTAAATAGATAAGCCAGTGAGGGTTGCAAACAAAATTATTTGACACTGGAATACTCATATCTCTCAGTGGAAAATCCTTATTAACTTTGAAATTCGGTAAAAAGGGTAAACTAAATCATTTCTATTTTCATGATAGTAAATGAAAAATTCTTGTTTCTGAGTTGTTAGACTCCAGTACCTCCATAATATCCGCCTCTGGGCCTTAGAGCCTAATGGTCCAACTGAATCTGGGTTTTTACCAATAAGGGGGATAATACCTTAGCAGCCTCTGTAAATATTGAAACTTAGATATTTTACTTGTAATTTAGAAAAAACTAAATTGTTTTGGAAATAAAAAAATGTTTTAAGATATCAAATTTGCATGTTATTGTATGACAACCTAACTGAAACATTATTTTCTAGGAAAATCATTTATCTATTTTGGTAGTGACCAGTTGAAATTAATAATACTCCATGAATGAAGGATACGCACAACATTTGTAGTACCAAATTTGGCTTCCTACTCCTTATGTTGAAATTTGATACAATATACAAAAATCATTACAATCAGATGAAGAATCTAATGATATTAAGAGTATTGGAAAATTTCAAGAAATGAAATAGGCATCATAAATAGTGAATAATACATTTAATACATTTGATACAATAATACATTCCAATTTTTCTTGTCATCCCAAAGAACTGTACCGATCAAAGACTGTACTATTTTGAATAAAATCTAAAGTAATTTTGCAGAACACACAAAAAATAGAGAAACATTGATTCCCAAGACAAGGACATTTGGTGACTCTAATAAGCGTATGAGCAGCCCCAAAAATTTCAAAATAACAAAATAAATACTTCAACTTTGAAGATTTGCTTAATTTTTTTGTTGAAACTTCTATCTACAAAAATAAACACGCCTAGGGCAAGTGGGGTGAGTAATGTATAGAACACAGTGGATGAATAACAAAGTAAGCTTTGATTTATGAAGTTTTTTTCATTTCTTAACTGCGAGAAAGAAAAATATTCAAAGAATAAGTTACCATTTAGGTCATGGGAGTTTGCAACTCTGTCCTGATATTCATCTTGAAGACTTAATAAAATTACTGATAGCTACAAGGGTATTTATCATCTCTAATTGCGCATAATTCTTTCAGGCTATTCGGCCATCAAATGGGTAAGGGTATTCGTACCAATAGTCAGGTAAACTTTGACTTTAGGAAATACATCAAAAAGTTCTGATGGTATCCATTCCTACACTCTTCCACAAGATGGTATCCAAAAACCACTTTACTAAAAACCTCAGGCTGACTTCTTTGAGAAATAATACCCTTATTCAATATATTTTTTCAGTCTGGTTGTTTGAAGGTTTCTTGAAAGAAGACCCGCATATTATTCCATTATTGGTAATCTTTCTTCATTGTAAAGAATATGAATCATAAAGATTACACAGTTATATTCCTTTGACGCACTTTCTCAATTAGTTATTTCACGATTTTCAAGATTCAGCTATACCTGGCCCTATTCATAATCCTGTTTGATTATGAATAGGGCCAGGTATGGCTGAATCGTGAAAATCGTGAAATAACTAATTGAGAAAGTGCGTCAAAGGAATATAACTGTGTAATCTTTATGATTCATATTCTTCACAATGAAGTTAACGAATTCCTTTATGGTCTCGTCCAAAATAATAAGTAATAGAGGTAAACTTTCTAATGGTAACCTTTAGTAGAACTTCATGAAATCTACCTAGCATGAAAATCTTGTTTACCTACACTGCAAATTCTAAAGAAGTTAGTTGTTTTCAAAATATGAGCCATGCAGTCAGGAATAACTCTCAACAGATGCGTACAAAACAGAAAATTTCTGATTTGAAAGGTACCAGTTCTCGAGATTGGTAGTGAAACATTTTTGTTACTTTAATGCAGACTGGTTTCATGGAGAAATGTCCTTTTGATAGGAAACTTAGCAGTCTATTGTAAAAAAAGCTGACTTCTATCTGCAGATTCTTACTGCCCCAATACAACGATTGGGAGGAAAACGGAAAACACAGCGAAATGTACGAAAGATTTTCGTCTGACACTCATAAGAGTAAAACGTCAGAAAGGGTACCAAAATAAAACCTAACGAATTTTTGTACCCAAATATGGATCTTAATTGGCCAATCAGAAGCGAAGTAAATGATTGGTACCCAGTGGGAAAACCAATCATCACCGGGAATCCAGTGAGACTAAGAACAACATCAGTAGACCAAAGAAATATCAATATTTACCTTGCCTGCCACTGGTTCCAAAAGCGTGGATTGAGTTTCTTGATTGTCCTCGTTGATATCTGGTTTGTCCTCAGCAGGCTAAAGTCAAAAGAAAATCAGAATCTCATTCCGAATATACCTCATTGATGTTTTCTCCTGAATAGACGAGGTACGTTTGTCTGTGTGTCATATGGAAACAAGAGAATTTCGTCCGGGAATCTTCTGCAACACAAGCTATTCGTGCAGAAGTTCGAAAGAGAAAAGAACCATGTAAAGAAAACCCTAGGCTTTATATTCTGCGTGAAAACTATGTCGCTATGTTTTTCAGGCAAGCTAAGAGTTTGATGCTTCAGTTGGACGCCCCAGGAGATGATGGTTGGAATGAAGCAGATCGGTTCGTTGGAGTGATACCTATTACCGAGAAGATATCTCAGAGCTTTTCCTGAACAAAGTTGAAGTCAACAAAGAGCTGGAACCTGAGAGTGTCAAATGCAGTGACTGCGGAGACGATTTTGAAGAACTGTGAAACGTTGCGACTCTGTTTAGATGATTGTTATTGATTAATTGGCAATAATCAGTAGCTATTAAAACAGTTTTTATCGGTAGTATTAGTATTAGTATTAGTATTAGTATTAGTATTAGTATTAGTATTGGTATTGGTATTGGTTTTAGTTTCAATCGGCAGTATTAGTATTGCTATTAGTATTGGTATTGGTATTTATCAGTGATATTAGTATTGGTATTCGGTATTGGTATGAGTATTGGTATCGGTATAAAAACATAAAACTGGCAATCTTAAAAAAAATAGTTAAAGAGAAACAAAAAACACAACCGTCCTCTGTACACAATGCTTTCGATATAAAATCTTTTTAAATGTAAGCTTTACAATGAGCCGTGTGATTTATACTAAAACATATTTTATTGGTATTGGTATAAGCAATAAGATCAGAATTAGTATTAGTATTTGTAGCAGTAGCAAGAGTATCAATCGTTAACAGCGCTGCATAGCTCTTTAGAGGATAACCGTAACAACTGTAGGTTTTTAAGCGCTTTGGCCTGTTGAGATGCCCCTCGAAAGATAGAAATTGTACGATTACGCGATTTCGTCATCATGAAAATGAGGCTGTTGCCCACCTTAACAGTTCCAAATTCATTTTTCACATTCATGCCCACCAAAGATGCTTAATCTGCTTTTAGATGTTTGTTATCTCTGCTTATAACTGTTTTCTCGTTGGTTTGGTTCAGATACATGAAAACGAGACTTTAAACACAAAAATGAGGCTGATGGCCCTCATGAATCCCAGTATAACATCGATTTTCGAAATCAGCACCCTCGAATTGACCAAATGAACTACATCTCATAAATTTCCACCTCGAGTTACCATTCCCCTATTCTCCGCCTGGTCTATAACAGGAATGAAACCAAAGGCTTCCAGACCAACAGTCTATGCCCGCACCTTTAGTGGTGATTAATATTCCGTCCAGAGACTCAAAAATAGCCAGCAAAATGGGTAACATAGCGAAGCAAAAAGATGGACTACTTATTACTGAAAGAGAACGAAATAAAAACCTGACGAATTATCATACCCAGATGTGAATCGAAAAAGGACATTCGGAAAAGAGGCAAATGATTGGTAAAGTGTAGGAAGTACAAATCATTCACCTCTTTTCCGATTGGCCTATTTTGATCCACGTCTGGGTATGATAATTCGTCAGGTTTTTATTTCGTTTTCTTTCTGACGTATCACTCTGTCGAGTGTCAGACGAAAACGCTTCGCTATGTCATCGATTTTGCTGGCTATTTTGAAGTTCTGTACCATTCAAAGACAGAATTGAAAATTAATAAAACTCACCTTTTCAGATTTTTCCGGCTCTGGCTGCTGCAAATTGCTTTCCTCTTCATTACTAATTTTAACTTTCGGAAGAAATGTGGAGCATTGTCTTGATAAATTATCGTAATGTTTATGAAGGAGTCTCACTGAAACGTCTGCCAGCGCCAAACTCTTTGGTATTTCTATCGTGAACCCTTCGTCCGGAAAGTCCACACTCTTAACCCTGGATGAAGCGAGTGCAAAAGGATAATATTAGAATATTAGGTTTTAAGACTATTCGCTTGGATTCTCACCAATATGAAACAAGACATAAGCCTCACTACAGCATAATTAAATCCAAAAGAAAATAGCGCCAGTCATATTTTCAGTACAGTGAAAGGCCCCACCAGCACAGTTGATATTACCTACACAGCACTGATGATATCCCCCCAAAGGAATGAACATCTTCCACAGTACTGATGATATCTCCAACTGTACTGATGATATCTCCAACTGTACTGATGATTTCTCCCACTGTACTAATGGTATCCCCCACTGTACTGATGGTATCTCCCACAGTACTGATGGTATCCCTGCACAGTACTGAACATCCTCCACAGTACTGGATGGTATATCTATGATCCACAGTACTGCTGGTATTCATACACAGTAGTGATGGTATTCATTCACAGTAGTGATGGTATCCCGCTAAAGTACTTATTTTATGCCCTTACAGTGCTAAATATCCTATACAGTACTGATGGTATACACCACAGCAATAATGATATCCACCAAGCACTGATGATATCCCCAGCAGTAATAAACTGTAATGTACTGATGGTATCCCCCACAGTATAGCTGGTATCCCTCCACAGTATTGATGGTATCCCTCAACAGTATTGATGGTACCCCTTCACTGTGCTTCAAGTATCCCTCCACAGCACTGATAATATTCACCCACAGTACTGAACATCCTCCACAGTACTGGATGGTATCCCACTACAGCACTGATAGTATACCCCAACAGTGCTGATGGTATCCTTCCAAGGTAGAGATGGTATCCCCCACAGTACTGTTCCTTCACATTACAATAGCCTCCACAACACTGATGATATCCCCATAGTACTAGACATCCAGTACAGACTTTCACCAAGGTGATGGTACCTTTATAATGAGCCTAGAAGTTACCTTGGATTCTTAGCAGTATTACCCCACATATGCGCCAAAAATAACCAAGATTCTATTAAAGATTGGGTGACTCTTAATTAATAGTTTATTTGGCCTCATTAGAAACCAGAGCAAACAAAGCCGTTCAATTTACAGAGATTAATTGTGTATGAAATAGTAGTTTAATGAGTATGGAAGTTACCTTGGATTTTTAGCAGTATTACCCCAGATGCAAGCAGCGAAACTCTTGCTTTTCACAACACACTGGAGATTGAGCGTTTCCTGGTTGATGTTTTCACCAGGAATCTTCAACAGCCACATCATTGCTTCGTCGATTTTTGCATCCAGTAATGAATGCATCTCGTCCATTGACTAAACATGAAAGAGAACATTCAGCTTAAAACAGGTATTAATCTTAGATGCAGAGATGACAATTTTGGCAGTGATAAAGGTAAAGCGAGCAGCTCAAAACATGCAGCAATGTATTCAAGTCTTTGATGAACAAATCAATTAAGAAGTAAATATGAATAAATAAGAATCAAATAGTTTCAAAGGAATATACCCTTCACTATTGTGCGAATTCAACTCGAGTTTTTGAGGTCGCAAATCGTAAAAATCTTGTTTTAATTTTGTGCATAGTTATCGTTACATTTCAAGGAATCACTTGAATTGAAATATACGAAACGTAACCAAACTTGCAAAGTGTATATCTAAGTAAAGAAGGTATGTGTCTTTAATTTATATTCCTTTTTAACTTTCACAAGAGAGAAGAACCTTCCTCGCAAATTCATATGGTCGTTCGCTCTTTCCCGACAACCGCTGCTTTGGCTCCTCATCACCTGAGCCCTAATGGCCACCAATCTTGTGCATATGCAGTATACAGCTCAATTTTTAAAATGAAGAATCCTTGTGCTTCAATAACGATTTTCTGAAAGTTTCAACTCTTTCTCTGTGCATTATACACAAATAACTCTAAAATAAAGAGTTGCTGTAAATAAGAAAGACTCACTTCTTTATAATCCAATTTTACAGTGGCATCTAGCTCTTTATATTCTACCAAGTATTTGTCCAACTCTGATATCAACTGCAATACAAGAAGAAAGATCCAAAATCCTAATTCAAATATGGCCTTTACTCAACAACCCTGAACGTTTTCAAAACTACAGTGATGACTGTTTCCGCATCATCGGCAGAGCAATCTCAACATTTGACGTCGGAATTTGGAAGTCTGTTAACATCAAAACCATATTTGAGGATGGCAAGAAAAACTGGGATCACAGTAAAAGGTAATTGAACGGTCTTTGGATGGTACAGAACTTCAGTATAGCCAGAAATATTGGAAACATAGTGAAATGTACACATAGATTACTTAAGTTTTTTGTCTGACACTCAACAGAGCAATACGTCAGTTTTAGAACGAAACAGAAACCCGACTGATTTATGTACCCAGATGTGGATCAAAATAGGCCAATTATTAGACCATACCAATCATCCACCTCTTTTCTGATTGGCCTATTTCGATCCACATCTGGGTATATAAATCAGTTAGGTTTCTGTTTCGTTCTCAAACTGACGTATTACTCTGTTGAGTGTCAGACGAAAAGCTCACGAAATCTATGTGTTCGTTTCGCTATGTTTCCGATATTTCTGGCTATACTAAAAGGTAATTGTTTTTGTGTCTGACACTCATAGGAGTAGCGTACTTCAAAAAGAGAAAGAGAATGAGACCTAAAGAATCATTATACCCAGATATGGATCGAAATTGGCTGATCAGATCCTATATTATGTATAATGACAGTTTGTTGTTCGTCTCACTGGACTCCCAGCGACAATTTGTTGTTTCTCATTGTACAAACCATACACCTTCTTTCTAATTTCCCGATCGCGATACTGTCTTTGGGTATGACAATTCGATAGGTTTCATTTTCGTTCTCTTTCTGAGGAACTACTCTGATGAGTGTCAGACCACAAGCTTCAGTGGTTATTATGTTTCACTATGTTTCCGATTTTCCTCGCCACCCCCAAGTTTTGTACCAATCAAAGACTGTTCTGACGTAATACTCTGATGAGTGTCAGACGCATAGCTTCAGTGGTTATTATGTTTCAGTATGTTCCCGATTTTCCTCGCCACCGTCAAGTTTTGTACTGATAAATGGCTTCTGACGTATTACTCTGATTAGTGGAAATGCTAAGGTTAAGTTGTTATAATACTCTGTTCTGTTTCAAGTTTTCAATGCGATCCTCGTATTTCGAATATCAATTTCTTCACACCCCGACCTTACTACTACGGCCGATCATTTCATTTCGTTTAATCATATTTCTTCACAAGACCCTATCAGCTCTACAATAAAAACAAACGTAAGAATATCAATTAATATACCATTAAAAATAATTTGGATTTGCTGGTCTTCCTAGGGATCGTACTTTCAGAAGGTTAAAGTTTTTAAAAATTCTATCAGCCTTTTTAAATGTTATTAATGTACAACTTGCTCGGGTTGTCAACGGGATTTGATTCCATACTTTTGCACTAGAAAAGAAAGAATATTCCTTTTGAGAACTCTGAATTTTGTCTTGGGGTATCCAGATGTAGTTGATTTCTTGCTGGATAGTTTGAAATTGGAGATCTGCTGAGTGTAGAATTAGCGCTCATGATGGAGGATAAATATGTCTCGAAGAGGTAGAAGATTAACTCGCCGCCATCTTAGGCCAAGCAACGCACAAGGAATGAGGAGCCCAAAGGGGTACAAGAGTGCTAAACCTAAATTGGGTCCCAGTCCCTTAACTACAAATTAACTACTTAATATAACTACGCAACGTTTACTACTCAACACTGAGAAGTCTCATCGTTAAAGTTTCAGGGCACACACCATTCAATATTTTGTAGATCATAACTGCCCTGTCAAATTTCATTAGGCTGGGGACGGAAAGTCCATCGCATCTCCATCAAGCCTTAATCAGCTTACTTACTTCCTTAGCATTGGGAGAACCAAACTTACCTCGAGGGTCAATTCACTTTCTTGCAAAACATCTTGAAATGGTTTGAAGTCGGTATCTTCCCTCCAAAGGTTCATGTAGGTGTTGAGCTCTTTCTTCGACGTGGGGTCTGGTCGGCCATCACAGAGCATGTACCTATCCCACTGAAAATAAAAAAAGGAATTCATGTCTTTGCTATAATGAAAATTGCTCAGAAACTGCCATATAGTAAAACACTAGGCTACAATGTTTGGATATTTTTCTAATAACAAATCAGCGGGAAATTAGGATCAGTTTGTTGTTTAATAGTCTTAATTCATTTTTTCTACTAAAATACTTATTTGCACTGAAAGTCTGCAATTTGAGAGCTACTGCCACGAGGTTTATTTTCACTGAATAACGGTGTATAAACAATACCTCCACATAATGACGACCCCACAATACAGCAAAAGTGCCTTCAAATTACTGGACACCCTAAAAATCATTGCAGATGTCCCTCAAAATAAGAGTCCCCCCTCCAAATCACTAGAAAAGTCCTTTCACATCACTCTAGAAGTATCAAACCCTCAACATAAAAGCAAAATATCTCAACATTACTAAATAATCTCTCCATTTCACACTTTCTAAATTATTACAAAAGTATCTCACTCTCTGCATTTCTGCACACCCTCGACATTACTAAGGGTCCTTCCACATACTATAAACTATCACCGTAGGGAAAAATTTCCTTCAAAGGAAAAAGCTGGAATCCTTTAAAATACTGCAAAGTACCTCCACATTACAGCAAATCATCTATATTACTGTAAAAGAACTTCCACATTACTAAACAACCTCAAAATGATATCAAAAGTCTCTTCATATTAAAGCACAAGTACCTACATATTACTTAAAACGCCGCACATCACGACACACCTAGCTTATTACTGCAAAGCTACCACCTTTACATAACTGCTAATTCAGCAGATTACAGCAAAAGTACCCCTACATTTTAATACATTCCAAACATTGCTGCAAAATTACATCCAAATTACTGCAAATTCAAGACATTACTGCAATAGTTCCTCCGCAATAATGAAGCCCCTCAAAATTACTGCAAACGTTCCTGCTGCTACATTCAGCACAATACAGCATCATACATAAAATTACTGCAAAAGTTCCTCCACGTTCCTGCACATTCAGGATATTATTGCACAATTACCTCCAAACTGCTGCAAATTCAACACATTAATGCAAGACTACCTCCAGATTACTGCACAACCAGCACTTAGATGCAAATTTACCTCCACATTACTGCAAATATTGTACATAGCTGCAAAATTACCTCCGCACTACTGGGAATTCAACAAATAACTGCAAAATCACCTCCAAATTACTGCAAATTCAACACGTTATTGCAAAATTACCTCAACATGACTACAAATTCAACACATAACTGCAAAATTACCTCTGCATTACTGCAAATTCAGGACATATCTGCAAAATTACCTCCGCATTACTGTAAATTCAGCACAATACAGCAAAAATTCCTACACATTACTGTACATGCAGCAAAAAGCTGCAAAATTCCTTTACAATACTGCATACTCGTGACATGACAGCGAAAGCTCCCTAAAATTACTGCAAAAGTTCCTCCACATTCCTGCACATTCAGGATGTCATTGCAAAATTACCTCCAAACTGCTGCAAATTCAACACATTAATGCAAAACTACCTCCACATTACTGCACAACCAGCACTTTAATGCAAAATTACCCTCGCATTACTGCTAATTTAGCACATAACTGCAAAATTACCTCCACATTCCTGCAAATTCAACACATTACTGCAAAATTACCTCCGTATTATTGCAAACTATGTACATAACTGCAAAATTACCTCCACATTACTGCAAATTCAGCACATAACGGCGAAATTACCCTTGCATTACTGCTAATTCAGCACATAACTGCAAAATTACCTCCACATTACTGCAAATTCAGCACATTACTGCAAAAGTTCCTCTGTATTACTGCACATTCAGATTATACTACAACAGTTCCTCGGCATTACTGCAAATTTAGCACATAACTGCAAAAGTTCCTCCGCATTACTTTACATTCAGGATATAGCTACAGAAGTTCCTCTGCATCACAGCACATATAGCAGTTAAATGCAAAATTACTTTTGAATTACTGCACACTCAGCACATTACTGCAAAGTTACCTCTGAATTACTCCACATCCAGCACTTTAATGCAGAATTATTTCCACATTACAGCACATCAAGTACATTATTGCAAAATACCTACACATTAATGAAAACTCAAGAATTAAATGCAAAATTACCTTTACATTACTGCACACCCAGCACGCTCCTGCAAAATTATCTACACATTGAAACCAATCCTTACTTGGAGTCTAGTGAGACAATAAGAAAATAAATAAATCTTACTTTCTCCTTAACTTTCCGTTTCAGGTGTAGCTTTTCTAGATTTGTTCTATTCTGCTCGATACTTCGGTTCAGCTCGTCGATTTCTGCCTGGTGCTGCGCTCTTTCCTAGAAATCAAAATGATCAGTGCATGGTCAGAACACAGTTTTTTTCTTTTTTATGCAATAGAATGAAAGTTACACAAAATAAATAACATTTAACGGATAAACTAAATATATCATAACTGAGCTGTTCATGTTGGAAATAGAGACATGGTCATCGAGTCTCCATCATGAATAACACATGCAATAAGATTTAACTTACAGAAGTAGTTCATCAACAAAAATAGTAATAACAATGATATAATAATACACTAAAGACACTATCAATGAGCTGCACTTGTGTCCCAAGGGGCCTAGCAATCCCATCTCAGTGCCAGCAAGCAACAGAGCTTCGCAAAGCGAGAACAAAATACATCGTTTGCGCCAAAAAGCAACATATTCAACAGGTTCAAACCTCGATAGTGCGTTCCTTTTGCAATCAAAACAATCAAGATTTAAAGTTTTGCTCCTTTTGCCAAATTACATTCAACATGGCATCACACGATATCATTTGAAGGGAGTTAAAAAACTTTTGTTTTCTTTTAACAAAACCTCATTAAAAATTTTAAGCCTACGATGGATGTTTGAATATTCTCTTCTTCTTTCGTTAAGAGAAATTTTATGCTGTGTCAGTTTCGAGGCAAATTTACCCAGCCAAATATTTGATTAGGGTATTTCAGACTGTCCCTCTGTCTCTGCCCAATCATTAAAACATAAATTGCCAAACCAAAGATGAAAATATAGACTTCCTTTCTTCTATAAAAATTATTAGTAACCATGCTAGAGCTTTCTCATTGATTTTAGATTTATCAAGCATAGGCGTCCTTAAGATGTTGTTAAATGTTACAGTTTTCATGGGTTGTGCTCTTAGAAAATAAGAAAATATGTGCTCATAAAAATGTGTATGGGATCATTTGACCTTTTTGGACGTTAACCAACGATTCAAGCAATTAAAAAAGATTTCAACAAATTTACAAGGATTCTAAAGATTTCAGAGTCTTTTAAAAGGATTGAGAAATGATTTGCAAAGTTTTGGAATCACATCAAACCATTCGGAGCGAATAAGGCACAATTTGCCAACAATTTGAAACGCTTTTTTAAGGATTTAAAAAAGGTCTTGGAATGGTTAAGTATTCATGGACAATTCCCAACAATCGAGAAATGCTTCACAACGATTTCTAAATCATTAGAAACGATCTGCAGAAAATTGCAATGTTTCTAAAACGATTCTTTGAGAATTTTGAATGGGTAACCGAATTTTAAAGTTTTGGAAAATTCTTAACGATTGGGAAACGCTTTACAACAATGTTTCAATTATTAGAAACAACTTGCAACGAATAGAGAGGATGTTAAAATGATTTGAATGGATCATGAAATTATGTTCGAATCTTTAAACGATTTTTTACGATAGAGAAATGATAAGCAAGGATCTTTCAATTATTTGGAACAATTTGCGACGAGTTAACAGATTAAGAAATAATTTTCAACGATTTTGAATGAATCACAGAATAATATTGACTTTTTTAGATGATTGTTAAGGGTTGAGAAATAATTGGCAAGGATTTTTCAATCATTTTAAACAATTTTCAACAATTGACATCCAAGATGCTGTGAATTGGAGTTCTGTTGGGACTATGTTGTTTCAATAAACTTTCCATATAATCTTTTAAATCTAGCTTCTTCACAAATTTTTATCTTGTAGAAGGAAGGCTACTTACCTTTTCTTCCAATAATCTTCTCTCTTCGCGTTCCTGTTTTTCTCTTTCTTCTCTTTCTTTTGCTTCTTGCTCAGCTCGTATTTTAGCTTCCTCTAGAAAAAAAGCTTTGAAATTATTCTAGTCAGAGGACTAATTTCCTATAGAGACTGATGATAAGCAGATACAGAGTCTTATGGGGATCCTCAAAGCAGTAGCAACAAAGTGACAAAGCAGTTTGCCTGAATAATGACTTTTAAAAACACTTGTGAACTCATTTTAGATGACAACTCCTTCTTCAAAAGCTCATTGCTTGACCATCACTCAAATCCCAAGTCATAAATAGTTTCTTCCACAATTCATTATTGGTTATTGTTATGAAATATATTGCCTGCAAAATTTCCTAAATTTCAACACCAAACTCATGTTTTTGTGAGCTGTTTAACACAAGTTATAGGAATTTTAGTTTAGGCCTAGCCCTTACAGCTTTGCAATTCTTCGGCCATTTTGAATCGACCTGTGCAATATTTTCGATAACCTTAGTGTATTAGAAAACTTTGCTCCATATGTATTTGTCTATTAGACAAAAGCTCTGGTTTGAAGGTGGGTAGGGATTTGAGCTACTGGGGGATAGCTTCTCCCCAAAAATGTATAAGAAGGTATCATTCTTTGGGTTGATTACCACAAAAATGTTTATACTTATTTCAGATTAATTTGAAAAACATTTTTGCAGGTAGATTAAATGAAAGGCAATTCTATCCATGACACACGATACAAATTTTTCCTAAATCATTTTGGTGGGGATTTTTGTACATTACATTAGTAAAAAATTTGGATAATTCTTCATCAATGAGATAGAATACTCTTACCTTCTTCTTGTGCCTTTCTCTCTAATTCCTCTTTTTTAAGTCTCTCTTTCTCTGCTTTTGATAACTTGGCTCCTTTTCCTTTCTTTTTCCCCTTTGCGGCTGTTTTTGCACCCTGAAAAGAAGGAATAGATGATTTCAGTAAATACTTCATTGGCAGGAATCTCGATTGCACTGTTGAGATGCATCCTGAAATATAAGATAGTTGATTTGCAAACTTGATTTCACAGAAGAATAAAAGAGAGACAAATTCTATATGAAGTACCATGTGATGCAATTAAAATAAGCATTAACGTTTCAGGCGTATGCCCGTTATCAAAGTGAAAGGAAAACGGTTTGGTAGAAAGGAAATAAGGGATAGAAAGCGTGATTTGAATGATGGAAGTTAGAGTAGGAGAAATTATGTGGCGTAGCATAATAATGGAATGAGCAGAGGAAAGCGTGGAGAAGAATGCTAAAAGAGTTACACAAGGTATTTACTGTAGATATGAGAATTGTTTATTGAGTCCATTTGGGTAGAGTGTTTGTAAGTTGAATATCAAACGTTTTAAGTGTTTTTCTTTTCTGGTTGTCGTGAGGTGTGTACAAAAGACCAAGAACTGACATGTCGGCAAAAGAGTGAAAGGGTAAATTGAAATGTTTTGATACGTGACTGTCAAGATCATTTGCATGGTTTACATCATTACATTATGAACAGGTAAAGCCGGATTTGATGGTGAAATGTTGTCCATGGTTGGTAATAGTGGTTTCTGGGTTGACGTAGGAGCAGGTTTGGCGACAGGATTGAGTACTGGTTTTCTGTGCAGCGGAAAGGTTGGTTCTGAGAAGAGTGTCTTCCAAGTTTTTGTATCTGCGATAGACAAGGAGGGGAGAATCAGGGAAGATATCTTTGGTTGTGGCATCTTGTTGTACGAGGGGGAAAATTTTTGTAGATGATATTTTTAATTTAATCATTGAGAGGATGATAGGTAAGTGTGAATGGGATACGGTTGTTTCCAACTGGTTGATCAGACCAAGCCAGAGCGTCACCTTGGGAGAGATGTTTGACTTTGACTTCAGGGCGCTGTCGGAGATTTCTTTTGGATACTGGTTGTTGTTGAAAAAAGAGGTTATTTCATTGGCTCTGATTTTGAAGTCATCATCATTAGAACAGGTGCGGTGGAGACGGTGTAGTTGCGAGTATGGAATGGAGTCCTTGCATTTTTTTGGGTGTGAAGAATTGTAGATGTGGAAGCAGTGAGCATCTGTGGGTTTGTAATAAAATGAGGTGGAGATTTGGTAGTCGGATATAGTCAGAAAAATGTCCAGGGAAGGAAGGCTAGCTTCAGTTATGGTGTGGGTGAATTGCAATGCAGGATGAAAGTTGTTGGTGTAGTCGATGAACTTCTTTATTTTAATTACATCACATGGTACTTCATATACAATTCATCTCTTTTTTATTTCCACTAAAGTACCACACGCAACATATGATAATTTTTAACTTGATTTCACAAAGTATTCATGAAGTATGTGCAAAGTGCAGCCTACAAAAACTTATAAATCAAAGCAGTGTGACATAGTTCATTTTACAATATGACCTACAAATCATAATTATTTTTTCTCTCAGCCTAGAATTACAGAGCGGCATTACTAAAAGGCGGAATACCACAGGGTCACCTTGAGCCGTCCAAAATGGCCTGAGTCATCCAGAATCACCCAGAGCCAGCAAGAATCAGCCAGAGCCAACCAAAGAACGAAGATGCTCTGATATGTGTGTGATCCTCTTTGCAGAGTTTGGCAAAATCTTCTTGATGCACCAAAAGAACCTTGGTTATTTTCGGGGGTTTTGTGGAGTCGTGGTCGTATGGGATGAGGTTAAGATTAACTATAAGGATGGGGATGATAGGAGTTAGGGAGAGCGTAATGTCAAAGGTAAGGGAAAAAGTTAGGGTAAGGGGTCTCCGGATGGGGTTAGATTTAGTTTCAGAAAGAGGTTACGAAAAGGTTGTTTTGATTCATCCTTACACAATTGCTGACCACTTTTCTCGGGCCTAAATGAACTCTCATTGCAGCGCTGTCTGAATTTTTTTTTATCTAATAAAAGAAAGAATTTAAAAAAAGTTTGATCTATATTTACCGCCATCTTCAAGAATATTGCTAGCAGCAGATTTATTTCAGAAGAATAGTGTGCACGTTGTCGTTGCTTCCCCGGTGCTTCATCGATCACTTAAGTGAAAACATGTCTGCCATTTTTGTTACCATATCAACAACTTCATCTTCACTCTTAGGCCCCTGTGTCTCTAAGCAAGAACGTATACGCATGCGTGTGTTGGAAATTCGCAAGAGGAATACCGTAAAAGCTTTATCAAGCCCCCCTCTCCTTTGCGCCCCCTGTTCTTAGATGCAATCCACCGAAAAATTTGAGTTTATAACTTTACATGCTTAAGATTGAAAAATTTCTTGCACCCAATCTAATAAGACCCCTCGACACTCGAAAATCAAATAAGCCCCACGGAGGTGTAATAGAGCTTTCAAGGTACTTATCGAAAAATGAATACTTATTCGGCTAGGAATCCGATCCAAAACGACCCCGGTCTTGTGTGGGTGGGGCCTAAAAATCAATTCAAACCATGAAAATGTGCTTGATAGAAATCTTAATTGGAGATTTTCACAATGGCAAGATTTGAAGTGAACAGGAAAGAAACTCTGTAAGAAATGAGCATGCTTCCTTGAACCAATCAAAAGATATGATAGAAGCCAATTAAGAAGGACTGAATGCAAACGACTCTTTAATCTGAAACACAGGAGGCGTCAGTAGAAAAGAACAGCGATTGACTTGTTAAATACGAGAACATCCAGTAATAATCCTGGATTTAGATTAACACCATGATCTATAATTCTTTCTTATCTTCAAGCTTCAATAACAACTAGAGTCTCACAAGTGACGCTCTGATGGACGATTCCGCAAACATGGCGAATCTCATTCCACGCACTGCATGACGGGAACATACCTCTTTGCAACGCATGGACAGTGAGAATAGGCAACAGTAGCAAGTTTGACTTCGAATCGACGAGGGGTTCATAGAAGAGCATGACCTCAAAACTGATTCGCAGGTCGACCTTCTACGTCATCCGAGGCTAATAAGAGGCTGCATATTAGTTCCCATGGTTCAAAGTATCTCTTTTCAGGGTTTACAACAAACGATCAACTCCCATACTGAATAACGAAGCAATGAAATAGAATAGATAAACTATTTCAAACGAGCCTAAGATACAGTTTATCGATGTTCTTGCTCCGTCCTGGATCAAATGGATTCAGTGTGTAAATCGAGTATTCGGCGTAAAACCTGGAACTAGAAAGGTTGCTCTGTGGTATTGAAACTAACATTGACCTAATAAGAGAGGGGATACGCAAATAGGTGATGGATGTAATAGCCCCAAAGTGCAGGTAGGAATGACCTTTGCCTATATATAGCCACTAATAGAAGCCAAGATGGTACGTAAATAGGCCCTCGATATAACAACCATAATAGGCTAGTAGGAATGACCTTACCTGTATATAGCGACGAGTGCTCAATGTAATAGTCATCAGGTGATGGTAGTACTTGGCAGCCAATTAGAAGCAAAAGAAAAATTTAACGGCTGTTCAAGGTAAAGTCAAGAGGAGTTAAGGAGAATAGCTTTCTCCTGTTCACAACAGCATATTCGAAGCTTTCGTGATGTAACAATGGGAGCTTGATGTTAAAGCAATGAGGTGCTAAAATGAATAGCCATTCTCTGTACAAAACAACCAATGGATATGCAAATGGTCCTCGATATGAAACCTATCAGGTTAAGTAGGAATTGCCATAAAATCAATAAGCAACTAGTAAGAAGCATGGAAACATACAAATTGCAGCTCTATATGGGACTTAATATAAAATACATTAAGCAAACAATCACAAGCCTGGGAACATGCAAATGGTCGCTCGATGCTAAATATATGATTAGTTAGTTGGAAAAACAACGTCCTGCTCATGTAGCATATTACGAGCTATGGGAATATGCAAATAGGAACACGATGTAAACCCATGAAGGGTTAGTACTAATAACCATCAACTACATTAAGAATTAATTAGAAGCTAGGGGTGTACAAATGGTACTCGATGTAAAACCCATTGCAGTGTTATTACTAATAACCATCAACTATAAGAAGCAACCAACTAGAAGCCTAGAGACATGCAATTGGCTGCTCGATGTAATAGCCATGAAGAGTTGGTAGTAATAATCATAAAGTGCATAAACCATCGATTAGGAGCCTTGGCATATGCAGATGGGAGCTGAATGGAAAATCCACCAAGCCTTTCATTAAGAATAACTAGCAACTACATTGAGCAGCCAATTAGAAGCCTGGAGATAAGCAAATGGTACATCGATTTCAAAGTAAGCTGAGGGAATATGCCAATTGTGGTTTAATGGAAAACCATGAGGGGTCAATGAGAAAAACCATCACCTGTGCCAATCAGCCAATCAGAGGCTGAGGGGAAATGCAAATGGCGGTTTAATTTGAAAAACATGAGGCTTGAACAACACTAGATCTCGATAAGCAGAATCCTCTCCTGAATTCAGCATGGCAACTCAGATCAGTCAAAACACATTTAGCTAAAAGGCACCCCGAAACAGGCCAAATGGCTTGTTCTATTGATTGTGCACGAGGTCTCCTAAGTGATTCTATGCGCAATCTCGTAGCCCGCTGTTTGCCCGACGATTTAATTGGAAGGGCACGATGTGCGATCGTCTTTTTTTGTTCACATGTTATAGAATATGTATAAAACTGTGACAATCAAAAGCAAGCACATTTCCAGCGTTTTATTATGCTCAAAACAGTCCTTTGTTCCTAATCTAATTATTCGATTTGAATTTCGCCTTGAAGAGGAATAGAAACGCTAGAATCACGTTGTAGGGCCATGTGATCATTAATCTATGCCCGAGAAAGATAAAGATGCGAGTCACAATAAGCCAGCAGACACGGCCAGCATATTGAAACGGATGCATTATAAGCCATTTGACACCCAGGACGACGTTCTGTTTCATTTATTCACTACTTGGAGTGGGTGCATAAAAGGAGATACGGCCGCCACACCTGTCCCCTCACTTCACCAAAGTGAAAATTAGCATACAATTACGGGCAGCACAATGAGGTAACAGTATATGACAGCTGAAAAGCGTATTTCCCACGACTGGTCAAAAGAACAGCCGCTGGAGGCGATTTGCGGACGACGCAGGCGATGGGAGATTTGCACCCGTACCCCTCAGTTGTACCTCTCTGCTCTCTAATAGCCATGCTTCTAGCCACACCCAAACAAAGACTCGGCTGCGATTATGTGATATTCATCTGAGATTCTTTTAATGTTGTTAAGCATTCCAGAATAAAGAATTCTTTCTATCCATAGGGTCGACCTTCTGTTGAGCTAATTAGCTTCCCCGCTATTTGTAAGCATATTTAATCGAGGTCTTTGTTCGTGAACAGTAGCACCTGCTTTCGCAGTTATTTCATTATAGGTTTTTTGCTTTCTCCAGTTTCAACACCACCTGGTCCCCATCTCGTAAACGATTCTTTTCACAATGTGCACTTGCTTATATCGCTTTCAATGGCGGAATCCACTGTTCTCTTCGCTTGGAATCTTTATGCAAGCAAAGCTGAAAATGCTGTTTCCCGGTTCAAGAAACTGGCATTTCGATTTCACTTTCCTTCGGTGAAATAAGGGTTGTCGCGGTATGAGCCGAATAAGCCATTGTTTTCATAACGTGCATTCGCTTCTATTACTTTCAATAGCGGACTGTAGTTGTTGTATCCGAGTTTGTGATTTTACCAGAGCCGGAAATTAACAGCTTTCCGGAACAAGAGACTAGTATCTGATTCTAATACTGTTCATGAAATAGGGGTTTGCATACGACATTTTCAACAAGCGGTCGGTTTCGTATTGTTCACTAGCTTCTATTGCTTTTTGTAGTGCACTGTAGTGGGCTGTAGCTACTTTCGAGTATTGATACGAACAAACCCGGAAATAAAATTCTTTCCGGTACAAGAGACTTAACTCTCATCGGCAATCTACTTAGGAAATAGGGGTTTTGATATCATATCGTGAATTAGCGATTATGCTCATAATGCAAATTTGCATAGGCTTTGTCGCTTTTAATACAAGTCTATTTGAATCTCAATGTTACAGTAGCCAGAAATTGCCAGTTTCACGCGATAACGCGTAACGCTAGCGACAATTGAGTGACATTATTGCCTCTCCTTAGTTCGTTGGTACAACTAAATTGCTTCTCGGGGTTTTTCTATTTGTTAACTTGTTTTCATTCCCCCGATGTTGGCTCAGTGTCAGTGGCTGTGTGTAGAATATTTGAAAATACAAATCTAAGCATCTAAAATAAACACGTGCTAGCTTTGAAACCCTGTATTGATTCTTCAGCAGAGCAAAAGAGCAGCGAGCTTACCAAGACGGATTAACAGCTCAAAACCAGGAATTGAATCTTAATCTGATAATCTTTTGGAGATTCAGAGATCGCTCTAGATGAAGATCTAGGCCGATTCAAACGAAGACTTCTAACATACTTAAAGGGAATTCAGCAACATAGGTTGTTGTTAGTTAACGGTTATCTCAACTTATATATCTTTGTTATACTCGAGCTTTGTTTTATTCCCGAATTGCAGCCTTACTGGAAGGTGAATAAGATGTAATGAGTGGTTCTGATTCTAATCATTATAAGATAAAAGGTTGGTCTGGTATCAATATCACCATATTAAAGTTGAATGAAAGAGAAATCAAACTCGATGACAAGGACCCAAGTGAACACATTTTGATTTATTTCCTGGCCCCGTAATATAAAACCTTTATCATTTAGAAACTCATTTATCAAAATTTGATATTCAGATTAAAGAAGCCTTTCTTCTATGAGCAATTTTCATTCATCCGTGAAATTAAATCAGGACACCTAAATGATTAGAAGAACAGAATCACTAGAATTTCAAAGCTATCATGTTCGATCGTCAGCGATTATAACAGATCGATTCCCAGTGATACTCAGCAATCGTCATCGATTACAATCGCTCATCAACAGTATAAGCAATAGTCAGTGATCCGTGATTCATAGTGATCCGCGGTAATCTCAGCAATCAAATGCCAGCAATTCCATCATTTATCAGTGATTTCAAACCATCATTAGCCATCATCGGCAATCGTCAGCAACTAGTTATAAGCATATGCGCACCTCAAAAATTGTCTGCAATCGTCAACGATCAGAAATTATCACAAGGATAACCTAACTTAACCGGATCCAATCAGAATTAAGCCTAACCCAGCCAAAGTTCACTATATCGAATCAGTATTCAGCCTAGAGGAACCGATCTTAACCATATCTAATCAGCATTTAGGCTTGACCTTGATCTCAATCTTGATCTGGCAGAGATTAAGTAAATCTAATTAGCTTTGAATTGGAAAACATTTTTGAGGAATTACACACCCTAACTTGAAGACTGACAAATAACGGAGTTTCCCGTGCACGCGCCATCGACAAAGCGATGAGCTTAAACCGAGCATTCAACTGCGACAAAAAGAGAAAGTCGAACATATGTGGTTTCCCTGCGAAATTCACAATACCGCAGGACATTTTAAGTGGCTCTTATTCCCCTTGCAGTAGCCTTGGAAACTGGGACAACCTTTTTCAACAATCTCAGAGGTGTTGAATTATTCTATCCTTGTTGATTGATAGATCAGTCTTCAACGCAACGTAGCAACGCAGACTCGCGCGGCTACTGAAAAGGTAAAACAGAAATGAATCAATAACAGAAGTCGTGGCATTAGGCTGAGAACAACAGATTTTGGGAGTCATTAGAGGGCGAATACTTTCTTCACCTGCTTTCTACGGGTTTCAGATAACTTGGCTCTTGTCAAAATTGATTAATAAGGTTTGTTCTTGCTGGCTTACATATATAAAGGCCATGAACTCGTGACCCTGAACTCAACAGGAGATCACCCCAAAAATTCTCGAGTTTTCACTACACTATGATTATCATTATGCTCCCTAAGATAAGCTTTTGATGTGAAAGTATTTTATACAGTAATAAGTCGCCACTAAGAAACTGAATTTTGCAAAACCAGGCTGTCTGGTTTCTTACGGGTTGATAAGAAAAAGGCGAAGAATTCAAAAAATATTCAGCAGGAAAGCCACTAAACATACATGGAATATCAAATATCTTCAATTAGAATCCTTTTCTGAAGCAATATCAATTTGGAAGATGAAAGATCAAATCTTTATTTATAGTTGCTCTACTATCTGGCAGTCTGAACATTCTTACGAGTCAGTTTTCAAGCACCAGGATAGTACTGTATTGTGTATAAATCTTAGGCCTACTGAAAATAGGCCACTGGCAGTGAAAACGTTTCTTTCAAGGCTACTAGTAAAGATTGAAGATTGAACCACATGATTGAGTAAAGATTGAACCACGAAAAAATGAATTAGCCAAAGGCGTGAGCAATATTGAAGTCGGGAAACTTTCAACTTGAACAGAAACAGATGGTTATCACAGCGCATGCGCAAACGAAAATGCCTCGATTGCTGCAATTATCTTCCTCACTGCGAAACATATGTTTATTGAAAAGGTCTAAACAAGTGCATCTTCGATTGGATGGGATTCAGACAGATGATCTCTAAAAATAACTTTCTAAACATACAGGCTATACTACCCAATAAAACAGTAGCTAAGGGAAAATTATATTTTCAATTGAAATCAAAGTATCTTAGTTTTCTCAGTTATAGGGACGGTAGAGGAGCTCTGATACAGATGGGAGTCCTTGTCCCTTTATTTTAAACCATCATACTCCCTTACTTCTGGCAACAGTATCTTCGTGCTCCCCAATGCCTGAATTTTTGAACAACGAAATACTTAGTTATCTACATGCGCGTCTTCACATGCGAAATCGTAACAGACCCCTACCAAAAGAGAATAAAAAAGAAATGATAAACTTCTCTGAATTTTGATTTCACTCCTTAATGCTCCCAGCTCCTATCGCATTTTAGTCATGCTCCCATGCCCCCAGCCCTTTTTAGGCCCTACTTCTCTTAACCCATATCAAGTCTTAGTAAGACTGTTAGAATTTTCGAAACAACTAGGCTTAGGACGTTCAAACTATACATAGGAGTGTGGCTTTGTCGATAGTGGATTATGAATCACATTGCATCGACATTTTGTTTAACTAAAACTGGTGTGCAGGACTAGTAGGGCCTAACCTAAAGAGGATTGACCACCGAGCGATACGTTTTAAGGTTGATTAATTTTAATACACAGAGATTTTATCACGGCTGATCTTATCATTCTCCTATCTTCAAAGCTCAAAAACAAACGTTTTCAATAGAATTACAGTCGTTGAAATTAAAAAAACCTAATTGATTGTATTTTGTCTTAGAGATAAGCTTTCAATTCCTTGTATCCATTGAAAAACATTGGGGACTTATAGAATTCATGTGCTATCGAAAGCCATTACACTCATGGGATCAACTCATCGGATTATTTCTTATCTGGTCTTGGAAATCAAGAAGCGATACATTTCAAGATATCTGTCGTTTGCTACTGTTTGATCTTCTCTCTTTTTCTGCTGGTGCTTAGGAATTTACATAGCACATTAAAAGGTCTTTAAGTCATTACCTAGATACTAAACGTTTTCAGCCAGTTTCGATCCACATCTCGGTATGATTATAGTTCTCGTTCTCTTTCTGACGTACTACCCTGATGAGTGTAAGACGCAAAGCTTCAGTAGCTATTATGATTCGCTTTGTTTTCAATTTTCCTCACCATCCTCAAGACCTGTATAAATCTAAGACTGTTCTAAAATACTACTCTGATGAGCGTCAGACGCAAAGCCTTGGTGATTATTATGCTAACTATGTTACGGATTTTCCTCCGTATCCTCAAGTTCTGTACGATCAAATGATCAAAGACTGTCCTGATGTACTACTCTGATGAGTGTCAGACGCAAAGCTATAGTAGCTGTCACGTTTAACTTTATTACCAATTTCCCTCCCCATCCCGAAGAATGTTCAAAATCTTATAATACATACGCTTTGACTAAATGTTACATGCTTGATTGTTTGCAAAGTTGGCTACATGCATGCTTGATTGCAAAGTTGGCCTAAATTAACTGAAAAGAACTAGAAAAATGGCCTAACTGCAAATACAATAAGCTAAAGCAAAATATTTGGATGGGATATTTAACTAAATGTCCTATGAACGAATGTGGCATAAAATCTGCACCTTTATTATTTGAACAGCTAGCAACAACCGCCAACTGTAGATTAAAAGTGGTAAAGGCAACATTAAGCTTCCTTCCTTTGGATGAAACTTAAAACCAAAGCCTGTATCAAACGTAGCATGCAAAGCTGGCCGTAATTCGCTGATTAGCAAGGAAGCAGTCTTATGTAAATAAAAAGCAGAAGAAGTAAGGTAATTCTTCCTTCTTTCGATTCGAAGGGATGTTGAAGTAAGAGTCACACACCCGAATGTGGCATGCGAAGTTGGCTTTTATCAGCTTGATAGCTAGCAAATTGACCTACTTTAGATAAAAAGTAGCAAAAGCAAAAAATCACTTCCTTCTCTTAGAGGGGACGTCATGCTCAAATGTAGCTAGCATGCAAAGCTGGCCTGCATTAGCTGGGTGCCTAGGAAATAGCCTTGATTAAAAAAAGGTAGGAGAAGCAAGATAATTCTTCCTTTTTCTATAGGAATGTTAAACTAAAGATTCGTGCCCAAACGTAAAATGCAGTTAGCTAATCGATTGGTCAATGATGAACGAAGAATCAGCAACATCAACTTATTCTCCTCACTTTCGCAAAGACTAACCCAAGGAGCATGTAGCTGTAGTCAAGCTGGGGTCATTAGGTTTAGTAGCTAATTTGTCAATCACGAGATGTTATGATTGAGCTTGTCTGACAAGCAACAGCGGCCATGGTTCATGTGATGCCACAAATCACTACGCATACAGAATACCGATTGATGTTGATGCACTTTGTTCAAGCAGGAATTTCTTCTTGTTACTTAGCGATCCGGCCTTAGGTGCACTTAATAGTGCGGAAGCCTGCACTGCAGCGGGTTATTCCCATTGCTATTTTTAAACCCTAGCATGTGCAACTGTTGCATTGCTTTAGGTTATCCTCCCATCTTGCCATCGTGGTAGGCCTTTTCTACTGCTGCCTTTCATCTTTCCTTCCATCTTCTTTGCAAATGCTTGTTCTCTTGTTTGTTGTCCATAGTACCTCAGCTTCAGGATGATCGGAATAATATGAATCATAGCAAAGCATGATATCTACTTGTCTTGTATTTCAACATTCTGAAGCTCTTTGTAGATAAAGAATTTTATATTTTACTTTCCTTCCTTCGCTTTATAAAAATCTCAAAATAAGTAAGTAGACAACGCACTGTTTCAAAGAATTGTTTATTTAGAAATGCAATTAACATTTCATATAAACTGAGTTGACTGTCAACAAATGCAAAACCTATAGATTGCTTTTTCATAGACCTGCTTATCAACAATTACAATTTATCAAGATTTGAAGTCTATGATAGTTGTAATCTTGAAATAAACAAGTACACAGAGCATTGTTTTTTAGATTGCTTATTTACAAACGCAATCAGCATTTTAGATAAACTGAGTCGACCGTCAATAAATGTGACATTTACAGCTTACTTTTTCATAAGCTTATTTATCAATAATTGCAATCAATTAAGATTTGAAGTCTATAATAGTTTTTAATCTTTGAATAGAAATTAGATTGCGCATTGTTTTCTAGATTGTTTATCTAAAAATACAATGTAGATTAAAAATCAACTGAGCTGAGAGTCAACAAATGCAAAATTTGCAGAATGCTTTCATTAAAATTTTCAAATTGCTTTTTGAATCTTAATTGATGCCCTTATTTCATAATGAGACGAATAAAGACAAGCTGAAAACTCAATATTTGTTGATTTCAATATCAATTTAATTTAGTTGTTCATAAATGACGGATAAAAACATTCCGATTACTCAAAAATTGTTTACCTTGTAATTGTTAATTTTTTGTAAATAAAAGTCTAAAACTATAATGAGCTGGCTATTTATTTATTTTGCTTATTTCAAGACAACAAAACCTGTCAAAAATTTAATCTAATCAGTTGCCATTGCTAATAAACAGACGAATAAAACCAATGGAACAATATTTGTTTACTTTCATCAATAATTTCAATGGTTCATTTATCTTGTAAATTATAGTCCAATAGAATCATGAACTGGCTATTTGTTTATTTGAAGATAACCAAATCGAACAAGCTTTTAACTATGATTAATTCCGATTGTCGATAAACAAACGGATGAGAACAAACAGATGAAAACTCAATATTTGTTTACTTTGACTAATAATATCAATTGTTTATTTGTTTTGTAAATAAACAGTCTTGTTTAAACCTGAGCTGCCTATTTGTTTATTTCAAAAGAAAAAGCATAACAAGCTTCAAACTTGAATTGATTGATTGCACTTGCTTTTAAACCAACCCACAAAAAACAAAATTGTGACTAAACATCTGTTGAAACTCAGCTCAAAAAATCAGAATAGTTTATTTTCTATGAATAAACAATCTAGAAAAACCAAGAGCTGTCTAATTGCTTATTTCTAGTGAACAAGATAAAACAAGCATTTAAATAAGAGTTAAATATTTTTGCTTTGTTATCTTGAATTAGTCAGGTAGACAGCTAATGGTTCTAACAAATCAATGTTTGACTTTGAGTGTGTTTCTGTTTCATGTGATGGCCTGAATGAGATGCATAGTAGTAGTCACTCCATCATCGGATATAGCAGTAAGACGCCCTAGCCTATTCATAGCCCCAATTCCAGTCAACAAATAGATGAACAACTCATGTTTTGTCAGCACACCTTCTAGTCAACCTGCATGAGGATAACGAAATGAGAACGACATGAGAAGCCTAGGTCAAGCGCCCAGCACCTCAATAACTCGATTGAGAAAACCCATATTCTATACAGAATTGCATCCCGTCACATTTGAGTGCACGTGCTTAATTAACGACGTACACACCATCAATCACAGAATGGCCCAGTGGTTTCGCACACGCAATGAACAAAACAAGTCACTTGACATAGAGCAAAGCTGTGCACTCGCATCTTAATTTCGCCTTTCAGGGAGAAAATTGCACGATAACAGCGCGAGAGGACGACTTAAAATCCTCTTTGAAAACAGCAAGAGTTTTTATTAAATGGACGTGGAAATAGCCATGATTTAACTTCTGACAAAGCTGCTCGCAGAATCACCTGTTTTTCCCTCACAGTGGTGCTTTTATGCTGACTGAAAAAATCGCCGATGGCTGTGATGCCATGGCAATACGTCGGCTTAGAGCTGCAGTGGCGCAGCACTCGTAATGAGAAGTTGAGAGCTTGCACAGTAAACACGTGCCGCACTCACGCCGCTTTACAGCAAAGAATATTCGTTGATTAATTGGGTCATTAGGAGCAACCGAACTTCCAACGCTTTCTTCGTTAAACAGCAATATTGGTGATTTCCAACGCGACATTAACGAGCTAGCTCTCTGCTACGCTGTTAGCCTTCGCACTGCTTTACAGCAAAAGACCTTCCTGAATCATTTAGGCAATTAGCCAGCACCTCGTTTTCCTGCGCTAAATGGAAATATAGGAGATTTCAAACGCGAGAATAACAAATTTTCAACTCTTCTGCACAGTTCTCCCTCACAACACGTTAGAGTAAGACACTCCTTGATGAATAACGCAATTAGCTACAGACCTATATCCTTGCATTTCCAGCGCTAACATCCACCTCAACGCTTTCCCGTCGCTAAGCTTGATAGGCGAACGAGCTCGAAGGCGCAGTTGATAAATTAAGGAGAGGCCGTCTACTCAATTAAACGTTTTTTCGTAAGAAGCATAGTTTATAAGAAAGCAACCCTTGGAAATAGTAAAAGTTAAGAACATCTCAAGGACTCGGCGAGGTCGTTAGGTTTTATTTTCGTTCTCTTTCTGACGAACTACTCGATGAATTCCAACTTAAAGTTAAACTCTTAAAAAGCCATTACTAATGAAATGCAGTTATTCTTCGGTTAATTAGGCTCCGTTGATGAGTAGCGACAAATGTAAGTGGCCCCACGTTTTGATTGGGTAGAAATACCCCGCAGCAAAACAAAATATCCAAAATAATTCATTGATTGGTTAACTCTCACTATGCAAATCATTCACCCCATCTCTGATTGGCCAATTTAGCTAAACCTCTGGGTATAAGAATCAATTTAGTTCCTCTTTTTAACGTACTACTCTGATGAGCATTAGACACAAAGCTTCAGTACGTTTTGCAATGTTTCTGATCCCATATTGTGTGCACAGAATTGGTTCTTTTTCCACTGGGATTTTTTCGACAACAGTTTATTGTTGGTCTCACTGGACTCATGCCAGTGGCAGCACCAGGTGCCAAGAAGTGGGGGGGGGGCATGTGAAAGACGAGGGCCACGAAAATGTTTTAGGGCCACGCCCTTTCAAAACCAGGATAACGCCCTTTTAAATGATGGGGAACGCCTTTTTAAATTCTGGGAACGTTCTTTCACCAAAAGCTCTATTTACATTAGGAAATCCCCTTTAAATAATTGCCTATCAAAATCAAGTAACGAACGAGGCTGTCCAGATCTCAGAAGTCATGAATGTATAGAAATTGATAAGAATTTATACAAAACAATACTGGGTAGCTATTCGATGAAACGCTAGATGTTCAACATTTTAGCATCAATTATATAAGCACAAATATAACCTTGAACTTGGTTAGTGATGTAACATTCCAAAAATCGAATTGTTACAACAGGAGCTTGTGGTGGTTAGCTAGCTTAAAAACTTTTACCAATTTGCTGAGCTTGATATCGTCGGCAATGTCACGTTCGCTACTAATTTGAACAAGAACTTCCAGCAAGTTTAACATTAAGTAAAGTCAATTGCAATACCCTCTCTTGGTATTATGATTCGTTAGGTTGTATTTTTTGTTCTCTTTGTAAGGAACTACTCTGATGAGAGTCAGATGCAAACCTTCAGTAGTTATTATGTTTCGCTTTGTTTCCAATTTTCCTCACCATCCTCAAGTTCTGCACCAATTAAACACTTTGCTTTGACGACAACTCTGATGAATGTCAGATGCAAAGCTTCAGTAGGTATCATGTTTCGCTACAATGCCGTTATCATATTCCTCGCCACCATCATGTTTGATACTGGTCAAAGACTGCTAATGAGGCACTACTCTGATGGGTGTCAGACGAAAAGGTTTTGTAGTTATCATGTTCCCCTGTATTTCTGATATCCCTTGCAGTGCTCGAAAACACGTCAAGACTTTCAAGAATAAGAATATTCTTATCAAAATACGTACATATTCTTCATAATGTTTTGAGGAAATTCTCCCAAACTCACTTTACTCAAACAGCATCAATCTGATAACGAATCGCCATTCCACCATATTGACCTAACCTCGTTATGAAACTGAGGATTGACTAGACCCATAAAAGCCGTTTGTGTTGTTGTATTTCTCCCCTTGTTTTATAGTTGTTACACTTCGCATTAGATATTCTACTTGTTATCGCAGTTGGGTTATCACAATTGAATACTTGCCACATGTTGTCCTTGACTCGTGTTTGCCTCTCAGTCTGACGTGGTGACAGGATAAAAATAAACCTTCGCCCCTGGCTCTACAAAGTGATGTCCATTAGGCCATAACGGCTCTTGTTGGCAACGATTTTTCCTGAACTGGAATGTGGTGAAGCTAAGTATATTTTAGCTCGTGATTATTCAATATTCCTCATCCTATGCAAATATGAATTCGAATGCTGTGATAAACAAGATTTAGGCCAAGTGTTTCACTAGTTAACCTTTGACTTAATCCAATTTTACATTAGGCCAATATTTACATTGGTAGGCCATCAATCTAAGATGGCATCGCAACGTGCACCTAAGCAGTGGTTACTCACTAAGGTAGAGACAGTAAATTCCTTTGAAAGTTGGCGTCAAAACTTGCAGTACGTTTTATCCCTCGACCCAAATTTTGCCCCATTTCTTGTTTCTGGCGCTTCATGGCAAAAGAAAACCAGATCAAACGCTATCAGAAGATTCACGGACGATGTTGCTCCCATACCAGCTGAGAGCAGGAAAACTGCGGCTCAAAAAGTAACACAGTTGGAGTTGATGCTGGGTCAAATTGCAAATTTTTGTCCTGTTATTTCTAGAAACACCATTATTCGTAACTCTACCTCTATTGATTCAATATGGCAGCTCATACGAGCTCATTATGGTTTCCAATCAACCGGTGCACATTTCTTAGATCTTGCAGATTTTAAGCTCGAACAGGACGAAAGACCTGAAGATTTATTCCAACGTTTAACTGCCTTTTTTGACGACAACTTATTAAGTACTACTGGTGGTCTTACCCACCATGGAGATATCCCATCTGAAGATGAAGATGTTTCACCTTCGCTTGAAAACACAGTTGTTTTACTATGGCTTAAGTTAGTACACAAGGATCTACCTAGACTAGTCAAACAAAGATATGGAACAGAACTTAGATCTAGAACTTTGGCGTCTATTAAGCCAGAAATATCTCAAGCCTTAGATTCTCTATTGGACGAGCTTCATATTTCTGACGACGCAAAAATTATGCGGAACGCATCATTCCAAAAGCTTTCCCAGCAGTGGAAAAAATCAAGTTTTCCGCAAAATTTTACAAGACCACGCTCTTCTCGTCCGTCTCCATCCTGCCCAATATGCAAACAAGCCGGCCGTTCTCAATTTAATCACTATCTGAGTTCCTGTCCACATCTACCGGATGCCGACCGTCGGTTTATGTCTAGAGCACGTTTGATAGCTGCATTAGATGAGGAGTTAGATGACATGTCCTTTAGTGATAATGTTACCGTTGAGCCAGAGTTTCCTACCTCAGGTGCTTCTCTTTCACTTTCAAGTCGCCGTGTACAAGTTAAACAGTCACCATTCTTAAACGTGTTTTATTCTCATCATCCGTTAAAGATAACAATTGATTATTGATTCAGGAGCTGAGACAAATATGATTAGGGAGTCAGTTGCTAAACAAATTGGAGCTCATATAACTAAAAGTTCTCAGATAGCTTTACAGGCTGATGGCCAATCTCCTATCAATATAACAGGAGAAACACGGTTAAAAGTTACACGCGGTAGTAAAGAGTTTATCCTCGAGGCTTTAGTTGCACAAAATGTTGATGCCGACATCTTAGCTGGGGTCCCCTTCATGGAGACAAATGATGTTGCTGTTCGTCCAGCTAAACGACAGGTTATTCTTGGTGATGGCACCATTTATCAATATGGGATCGCTAGTTCTACTTCTGGGGCTCACGCTATCCGCCGTACCCAAGCCTACTTACTACGCACCCCTTCCAAATCTACCACAATATGGCCTGGGGAGTTTGTTGAGCTTCACTATGAAAGCACCATTGATGGTGAGTTGGCACTCGAGCCACGCACTGACTTTGTCGTTAGGACACTTGATCAGCAGGTCAAAACTTGGCCTCTGCCTGGCGTTGTTTCCAGTGTTGCTAATAAGATACGTATCCCGAACGAAACCGACTCACCCGTAATTCTTCAACGTAACAAGCATTTTGCCCAGGTTTGCCCAATAGTTTGTCTTGAAGGTTCATCCCCTCAAGTTGACAACGTGTCGTGTCCTCAGGATAGTACTATGCCGCCTACGCCTTCAGCTAAAAATCATTCATTAGGCATTTCACTTGATCCTGACAACATATTATCTCAAGATGCGAAGGGTCGATTCGTCGCAATTAATAAAGAATTTGATGAAGTCTTTAGCCCAAATTTCAATGGATACAATGGTGCTACCGGCCCCATTCAGGGAATTGTAAATATGGGACCAACCTTACCCCCACAACGCAAAGGCAGGATGCCACAGTATGCTCGTGATCGATTGGTAGAGTTGCAAGAGAAATTCGATCAACTTGAAAATATTGGAGTTTTTAAGCGTCCCGAAGATTTAGGAGTAGTTGCAGAGTACGTGAACCCGTCCTTCCTTGTCAAGAAGCCTTCTGGGGGTAGTAGACTTGTGACGGCGTTTGCTGAGGTAGGCAAGTACACCAAGCCCCAGCCATCTCTTATGCCCGATGTAGATTCCACCTTACGTCAAGTTGCCCGATGGAAGTTTGTAATTACCACCGACCTTACAAAGGCTTTTTATCAAATCCCGCTTTCTAAAGACTCTATGAACTACTGCGGCGTTGTTACTCCATTTCGTGGCGTGCGTGTGTATACTAGGTGTGCTATGGGTATGCCAGGGTCAGAGACTGCGCTTGAAGAATTAATGTGCAGAGTACTTGGCGACTTGTTACAAGAAGGTGTTGTTGCCAAGATTGCAGATGATCTATATTGTGGAGGAGACGACGAAAAAGAGCTTCTTCACAACTGGAAGAGGCTACTATCTATTCTAGATAAATGTGATCTAAAGCTTTCAGCTTGTAAAACTGTTATTGCTCCCAAGTCAGCCACTATTCTTGGGTGGATTTGGTCAAATGGGTCGTTACACGCAAGCCCTCATCGAATCTCAACCTTATCCAGCTGCTCGCCTCCCACCACCGTAAAAGGTCTTCGATCCTTTATAGGCACCTACAAAGTGCTCGCACGTGTGATTAAGGATTGTAGCCAGCCTCTGTCTCCTCTTGATGACTCCATCGCTGGCAAAACTTCGGCTGATAAAATAGTTTGGTCAGATGAGTTGTTATCTGCCTTCAACAAAGCGAAGTCGGCTCTGTCCACCAACAAGAACATTATGCTACCCACGCCAGCAGATCAGCTGTGGATGGTGACAGACGGTGCAGTGAAAAATCATGGCTTAGGGGCAACATTGTATGTATCACGTGACGACTCTAAACCCAGGCTCGCAGGTTTCTTCAGCGCGAAGTTGCGTGGTCGACAGCACTCATGGATCCCATGCGAAATAGAAGCCTTATCAATCGCATCTGCTGTCAAGCATTTTAGCCCATATATCATTCAGTCCAAGTTACGAACATGCGTCCTGACTGATAATAAGCCCTGCGTACATGCATACGAAAAGTTGTCTCGTGGAGAGTTTTCAACAAATGCAAGAGTGTCCACATTTCTGACTACAATCAGTCGTTACCAGGTGTCTGTGCGGCACCTCAGTGGATCAGCTAATTTACCATCTGATTTTGCCTGTCGGAATGCAGCAGAGTGTAACCATCCAAACTGCCAGATCTGCTCTTTTGTCATTCAATTGGAAGACTCTACCATTAGCGCTATTTCTATACACGACCTGTTATCGGGGTCAGCAAAGCTACCGTTTACTAAACGATCAACATGGTTAGCCACACAGTTTGAATGTGCAGATTTGCGTCGTGTACATGCACATTTGAAGCAAGGAACTCGACCCTCTAAAAAGGTGACTAATGCAAGATATGTCAAACGTTATTTAAACTCTGTCACTATTGCTCGTGATGGGCTGCTGATTGTCCGAAAAGAAGAGCCATTTGCCCCAGCACGCGAGTGTATCGTTATTCCGCGACATGTTCTGCCCGGCCTTCTGACCGCATTACACATAAAGCTTGACCATCCAACATCTCACCAGTTGAAGCAGGTTGTCTGTCGCCATTTCTTTGCCCTGGATTGGGATCAATCCATCGATAACACAACCAGCTCTTGTCATCAGTGTGCTACACTCAAGCAGGTTCCAAGCATGCTTATCGAACAGTCAACCTGCGTTCCCCCTGAGAATGTAGGAATTAGTTTTGCGGTAGACGTCATCAGGCGCCATCGACAGTTTATTTTCGTCCTTCGTGAATCTGTCACATCCTTCGCTTCTGCGTGCATAATAGATAATGAGCGCCATACTACTTTACGAGAAGCGTTGATTTGCCTTTGTGCATCTTTACATTCACCCGATGGTCCAACTGCTACCATTCGAACTGATCCAGCACCAGGGTTTCAGGCCTTAGCAAAAGATGCTAGTCTTAAACGTCATGGCATGGTCATTGATTTAGGCCGCACTGAAAACAAGAATAAGAATCCCGTCGCTGAAAAGGCCGTACAAGAGCTTAAAGCAGAAATCTTACGTCAAGATCCTTCTGGTGATCCAGTTTCACATCTAAGCCTAACGTTAGCTGTCAGTTGTCTTAACTCTCGTATACGTAGTCACGGCTTATCTGCGTACGAAATGTGGACGCAAAGAGATCAATTCACGAATTCTCAGTTGGAGCTTTCAGATGCGCAGCTAATACGTAACCAACACCTTCTTCGCAAGCAGAATCATGCCTACAGTGAATCGTGTAAAAATCCAAAAGGTCGTCGTCCAAAGAACGTATCAGTTGTTCCAGGGGATATTGTGTACTTGTATACGGATAGGCATAATTCAAGAGCAAGAAGTCGTTATCTAGTGTCAGCTGTTGATGGAGAGTGGTGCACGATTCGAAAATTCGCAGGTAGTCAGCTCCGGAGTTCTACGTACCGTATTAAATGCAGTGAGTGGTACGTGGTTCCTGCAGATAGCAATCTTTTTGATTACATCGTAGATCGGGATCTCGATGATGATAACAGTGATGATAACGATCCTGCTCAAGACATGCATGCTCATCGGCCAAGCAGATTTTGCTCTCCTATCATTGATGGTCCAGACATTGCTTGTCCTGCTACTCCACCTCCCGAAATCGCTGACCCAATATACTTTCCTTCTCCTGCTCGACACGGGACTACAGCGGAATTGCCTGGTTCGGTACAGGAGACACCAGTTTTGTCTGCACCTGCTTCCCCGTATTCTTTACCAGATCTACCTGAAAGCCCTCCTCCTGATGTTCGTCCCGAGGAGCCATCACAGTTACCTCTCCCGGGTCCTCGTCGGTCTGGTCGGACCAGAAAGGCACCAAGTCCTTTCGATAGCTATATACTTTACGGAAGAGAAGAGAAGAAGAAGTGACCACGCCATTCCGCCATATTGACCTAACCTCGTTATGAAACTGAGGATTGACTAGGCCCATAAAAGCCGTTTGTGTTGTTGTATTTCTCCCCTTGTTTTATAGTTGTTACACTTCGCATTAGATATTCTACTTGTTATCGCAGTTGGGTTATCACAATTGAGTACTTGCCACATGTTGTCCTTGACTCGTGTTTGCCTCTCAGTCTGACGAATTGCATAATATAAGAACCTTCATGAATAAAATGATGGAGGATTCCTTGAACTGATTGATGGAAGATTGCGTAACATAAGGAAATCCATGAGGAGGTGGTCACGGGGGATGAGGTTAAAGGGGGTTCTGCATTCATTTTGAATTTTAACGTTTGCATTACATCTGCAAATCACAAAATCCCCTTAACTTTTCAGCAACAAATGTTTAATAAACTTTCAGTTAAATAGCTTTTGTTAAATAGTCTTCGTTGAAATCAGACAAGGCTTAAAGTTGAACTAATTCAAACATCATCGAAATTGCTAACGGGCTAGACTAATGGCCTGTTTACCTAGAAGAGAACGTTTACATGGAAGGATGAAGGAAACCCTCCCCAGCCCGAAAGGCCGGGCTAGCCTCTGTTGTTAATTTGTAAACGAGACTACGGTTACAGACTTGACATCTTGATTCATCTAGACAGACTGGGCTGGCCCACCTGCATGTAAAATCAAAGTGAACAATCAAAGGATTTTATTGTACTCCCTGATCTCGCCTGCCCGGACTATGGGTAATTCCTCATATAAACGCAAGTTTAATTAACAATTGAATTAATTGTTTAAGCAGATCTCCCCTAACCAAGCCAGCTCGCTTGACTTGTGCAGTTTTCATCTTTTATTGTTCTTTTACCTACTCTATCCAACCTTCCAGCTTTCATCCCACCTTCCAGCTTTCATCCAAATTTCCACCTTTCATCCCACTTTCCACCTTTCATCCCACTTTCCAGCTTTCATCCTACCTTCCATCCAGCTTTCATCCCACCTTCCAGCTTTCATCCCACCTTCCACCTTTCATCCCACCTTCCACCTTTCATCCTACCTTCCAGCTTTCATCCCACCTTCCAGCTTTCATCCCACCTTCCAGCTTTCATCCAAATTTCCAGCTTTTATCCCACCTTCCACCTTTCATCCCACTTTCCAGCTTTCATCCAAATTTCCAGCTTTTATCCCACCTTCCAGCTTTCATCCCAAATTCCAGCTTTCATTCTACCTTCTAGCTTTTATCCCACCTTCCAGCTTTCATCCTACCTTCTAGCTTTTATCCCACCTTCCAGCTTTCATCCTACCTTCTAGCTTTTATCCCACCTTCCAGCTTTCATCCCACCTTCCAGCTTTCATTCTACCATCCAGCTTTCATCCCACCTTCCAGCTTTCATCCCATATTCCAGCTTTCATCCCAACTTCCAGCTTTCATCCCACCTTCCAGCTTTCATCCCTACTTCCAGCTTTCATCCCGCCTTCCAGCTTTCATCCCACCTTCCAGATTTTATCCTACCTTCCAGCTTTCATCCTACTTTTCAGCTTTATCCTACCTTCCAGCTTTCATCCTACCCTCCAGCTTTCATCCCACCTTCCAGCTTTCATCCCACCTTCCAGATTTCATCCTACCTTCCAGCTTTCATCCTACTTTCCAGCTTTCATCCTACCTTCCAGCTTTCATCCCACCTTCCAGCTACATGTAAAAAGGACATAGTGCACAACATGAATTTTTGCGGCTCATTGAAACTATTCGTAAAATATTTGATAAGAGAGGTGTTGCAGGTATAATTCTGAAAGATTTATCAAAGGCATTTGACTGCATGCCACACGACCTACTCATTGCTAAATTAAATGCGTATGGTTTTGGCATGCAGGGCCTCAGATTAATAGCAAATTATCTCTCAGATAGACAACAGAGAGTAAAGATCGGCTCAACATACAGTGAATTGTTACAAACAAAAACTGGTGTCCCCCAAGGTTCTGTGCTAGGGCCATTACTGTTTAACATTCGCAGAGTGCACTATTCATCAAAATAACCTGCAAAAGTTAATGCTCGAGGCTTATCGCAGCTTAACAAAACAAAATCCTTCATTTTTGTGGGATATGTTCCACAAAAAGGACATCAATTATAATTTAAGATCAAAGAATCGGTTGATGTTGCCTCAAATGGAAACAACTGCATATGGCAACGATCATATATCTTTTTGTGGCAGCATCTTATGGCACTCTCAACCAAATGGTACCAAAGTTGCAACCTCCGTCTGTTCCTTCAAAACAAACATAATAAAATGGAATGGAGCTGCCGTTGCAAAATTTGTAAGTAGGTGTTGAAATAGAGTATCTTTAAATGAGTATTTATGAAATGTAATTTAGTTTTTCTCTTTTGTTAAACAGTTGGTCTTCATTAGCTCTTCAACCAGAGCTATTTTTTCAACAACTTTAAAGAATTTAATAATAATAATACTGGATAGGCTATTCTGTACTGCGAAGGGATATCATCAGTATTGTGGAGGATATTCAGTACTGTTGAAGGATATCATCAGTATTGTGGAGGATATTCAGTACTGTTGAGGGATATCATCAGTATTGTGGAGGATATTCAGTACTGTTGAGGGATATCATCAGTATTGTGGAGGATATTCAGTACCATGGAGGAGAAATACAATTACTACTGTCGGTTTTACTTACATAGAACTAGAGAAATCTCTCACCGTAATTAACACTCTCCACAGTAATGATGATTTCTCTCCACAGTGTATTGAATATCCTCCACAATACTGATGTTATATCCCTCAGTTTACTGAAACTGATGGTGTCCCCCAAAGTAGCACGGTATCTTCCCACAGTACTCAACATACCCCAGTGTGCTGATAGAATCTCACACAGCTCTGAACATTCTCCTCAGCACTGATGGCATCCCCCACAGTACTGATAATATCATCCACGATGTACTGAATATCCTCCACCGTACTGATGGTATCCTTCCAAAGTAGTAATGATATCCCCCGCAGTAATGAACACCTTCCACAGTACTAATGGTTTACCTCCACAGTGTATTGAATATCCTCCACAGTACTGATGGTATTTCACAAAGGGTATACTGAAACTGATGGTATCACACACAGTGCTTTACACTCCAACAGTGCTGACGATATCCCCCATAGTACAGCACACCTTCCAACAGTACTGAATATCCTCCACAGTACAGAAAAAACCTTCTCAAAGGGTGTTTAATGATGTTCAATGTGCACGATGAAGTGGTCCACGCGATAAAGCATTTGCTCTTAAACATTGTATGATGAAGTGGCGCAAACGATAAAACATTTGTTTTTAAAACATCCAATGCATCTTTCATGATGTTCAAGGTTGTATGATGAAGTGGTCCACGCGATAAAGCATTTGCTCTTAAACAACATCGAATAGATGTTTGATGCTGCTCAAGGTTGTATGATGAAGTGGCGCAAACGATAAAACATTTGTTTTTAAAACATCCAATGCATCTTTCATGATGTTCAAGGTTGTATGATGAAGTGGTCCACGCGATAAAGCATTTGCTCTTAAACAACATCGAATAGATGTTTGATGCTGCTCAAGGTTGTATGATGAAGTGGCGCAAACGATAAAACATTTGTTTTTAAAACATCCAATGCATCTTTCATGATGTTCAAGGTTGTATGATGAAGTGGTCCACGCGATAAAGCATTTGCTCTTAAACAACATCGAATAGATGTTTGATGCTGCTCAAGGTTGTATGATGAAGTGGTGCAAACGATAAAACATTTGTTTTTAAAATATCCAATGCATGTTTCATGATGTTCAAGGTTGTATGATAAAGTGGTCCACGCGATAAAGCATTTGCTCTTTAACAACATCGAATAGATGTTTGATGCTGCTCAAGGTTGTATGATGAAGTGGTGCAAACGATAAAACATTTGTTTTTAAAATATCCAATGCATGTTTCATGATGTTCAAGGTTGTATGATAAAGTGGTCCACACGATAAAACATTAGTTCTTGAACAACATCCAACACATGATTGATTATGTTAGAGGTTTTATGATGAAGTGGTCCACACGAAAAAATATTTGTTTTTAAAACATCTAATGCATCTTTCATGATGTTCAAGGTTGTATGATGAAGTGGTCCACGCGATAAAGCATTTGCTCTTAAACAACATCGAATAGATGTTTGATGCTGCTCAAGGTTGTATGATGAAGTGGCGCAAACGATAAAACATTTGTTTTTAAAACATCCAATGCATCTTTCATGATGTTCAAGGTTGTATGATGAAGTGGTCCACGCGATAAAGCATTTGCTCTTAAACAACATCGAATAGATGTTTGATGATGCCTAAGGTTTTATGATGAAGTGCTGCACGTGATAAAACATTTGTTCTTGAACAACATCTAATGCATGTTTCATGATGCTCAAGGTTGTATGATGAAGTGGTACACACGATAAAACATTTGTTCTTGAACAACATCTAATGCATGTTTGATGATGTTCAAGGTTGTATGATGAAGTGCTGCACACGATAAAACATTTGTTCTTGAACAACATCTAATGCATGTTTCATGATGCTCAAGGTTGTATGATGAAGTGCTGCACACGATAAAACATTTGTTCTTGAACAACATCTAATGCATGTTTGATGATGTTCAAGGTTGTATGATGAAGTGATCCACACGATAAAATGTTTGTTCTTGAACAACATCCAACACATGTTTGATGATGCTCAAGGTTGTATAATGAAGTGGTCCACACAATAAAACATTTGCTCTTGAACGACATCAAATGCATGTTTGAGGATGTTCAAGGTTGTATGATGAAGTGGTGCACAAGATAAAACATTTGCTGTTGAACAACAGCCAACATACAGAACTTTAAGATGGTAAGGAAAATCAGAACATAGCGAAACATGGTATTTCTGATTCTTCTCCACAGAATGGCTTTCATATGTATAGGATAAAAACCAGAACAGCCAACCTATTTTGACGGGTGGGATATTGTGTTTATATACTGGCCAAGCGGTTGACGAAACTGAGGTGACTGCAAAATCACGCCAATCAGAGTCACGCTGCATAGAGTAAATGTTTCATGTTTGTTCTAAACATTTAAAAGCTGGCTATGTGTTCCAAAAGCCGGTCCATTAGTTAAAGTATTGTTATACGAAACATCATTCAACATGAAAGTAGTACTGGTAGCAGTTTCCACTTACAATTAGTAATTTCTTGATGTCAGCCACGCAATGTTTCCAGTTCCAACCGGCTAGGTTAAAGCTGCCTGGGAACCACCGTCTGCTAGACGCAAAGAAACCGTTAACTAGGGCAGTACGTAGTCAGCAGAAGGACTGCTGCATTATCTCCCTCAAAGGGAATCCCATAATTTGAAGAGGACGGATTCCCGTCCTGACGTCTCTGAGAAGAAAGCTGTCACTTCACACGAGAAAATCGTGACAAGAGGTAGCACCGCCGGTGGGTCGGGGACTTTTTGCAACGTTAATTCTACGGAGAGCAAACAACGACTTAAACCGCTGGTGCAACCCAGCCTCCACAACTGAGGAAAGAGAACGAAGCAAGCATGGCCTTTTCTGTGAGATCTCAAAGTTTCGTCACAATAGAAGCCTAAATAGAACCACATCCAATACAATGTTCTCAGCATTATTCCTATGGTCCATGTATCGCTTTTCAACAATGGTGGCCCTCCAAGAATGCTTCCCAAGGTACGGCACTGGTCAATAACCAATAATAATCAACTTAGCAATAGAAGCCTAACAGAAAAAGATATAAGAAAAAAATAAACCTCGAAAGACTTAACCTGCTGGTAAAACCCGACCCCCACAACCGAGGGAGAGAACGAAGCAAGCATGGCCTTTTTTATGTCTCAAAGTTTCGTCACAATAGCAGCCTAAAAAGAATCCCATACAATGCTGCATCGGAGCTCGCAGACAAAATCGCAAACAGGAACGTAGAAAACACGGGCCATTTATCCTCACAAATATTTTCCAAAAGCTATTGTTCTCCACAAGGTGTGCGTATAGTGTCTGCATTATTCTTCAACAATGATTTCTCCCAACTAACGAGCTATAGTAATAATGTACTAACTTACTTACTGCATCGAGCTTGCTCGGACTAAAACCTAAAACTTAGTAATAATGTGGTTCACTAGAGACACATATCAACTGGTTGGGAAGTGAATATGAAAAGATGAAAAGATCCGAAACGGCGGGAATAAATGGAACGTGGCCCATTACGAGTGATCTAGTCCTTCTCTTGATGTATCATTACACTCATAGATTCATTGCTAATTCATCTTCTACCGTTCGTATGAGCTGAAGAACACTATAATGGTCCTGCTGCAACTATAGCTCTGTGCTTCTACTTCTAGCAAACCTGCCATATGTTTTTTGGTGCATACAAGTACAGAGTAAGAGCCTAGTCTCGGTCCATCAGGCGTATTTGCTAAATGGCATCATATTGTAACGGTAATACCCGTTTGGCGGTTACGCCTGGTGGACCAAGGCTTGCAAAACCCGTGCCTTTTTAAGTGCAAACAACATTCGGGAGACCTATAGTCTGTAACGAAATAGACGTATCAGGCTGTTGGTCAGAACAATAGGGAGACCTAAGGGCTAGAGGGGTGATTGAACCTCATTAGAAAGTGTATCAAAGACCTGGGTCAAATGTTGAAGTGCTGCATAATCTCAGCACGAGTCACATGATGTTGCAGTCTATCCAGTTCGTTCAGTATGCTCGGTATGTTCGGTATGTTCAGTTCAGTGTTCAATTCTGTTCGGTATGCTCGATATTTTCGGTATGTTCAGTTCAGTGTTCAATTCCGCTCAGTAATCAAACCATTATGCCATATGCCACCATCTACGATAACGTCATATTTTCTCTAGATTTTTCCTTTTCCCTTAACATATTTAGGAAAAATAACACCAAAAAGCGCCCAGACTACTGGGAAAATTCTTTTTTTCTTTTCAACTACTGGGGAAAGCGTTAGTCTTACAGGGGTCTTTCTTCAGCAGTTACAGTGTTAAAACATTTTCTGGATATATATGGTAAAACGAAGCGGCTGATCAACTCATTAGTCCAGTCAAAAGACACCCATAACAACTAGCTATATTAGGTGATTGACCAAATTTTTATATCTAAATGCAAGTGATTGTTTTCGTTATCTTTTTGCCGTACTACTCTGATGATTGTCAGACGAAAAATTTAGTACATGAGTAGAGGTTTTGCAATATTTCCAATATTTCCCGCTATTCTCAAGCTCTGCAGCAATCAAACACTGCATTGGTAGAGTAGTGAATAAGCAGACCTTTGCGAAACCTATATCGGGGAGAACGAACTTACAGTTGAACGCTCAAGGTCTGTCAGAAGATGACGATGATGATGATGATGATCATCATCAAGATAACGCTGGCGATGATGATAATCATTTTGAGGCTTAAACGCGGCTCTCTTTGCTTCGAACCACGCGCTGTGTGATCAGAAACTGGATTTAACAATCCTAACATGATAAGCGTGTAAAATCATGTTTTGTTTTTTGCAGAAGGTCCAAACCGTCTGCCACTTCACATCTTAACTAAGTTGATCTTGGCCGTATTGAGTTGATTAAATACATAAAGAAGAGACCGAATAAGGGGAAAATGTCACGGGCTAATCAATTGGAAAGCAATTATTCTATGTTCATGATGAATGGCACACCTTTATCATGGGTGGCCTTTTGCTGCCTTCACGCTGAAACATCTTTTACTAACGCGTGCGTGCGCTTGTAAAAATTCACAATGGGACAAAGCATTTGAATGAAAAGTTTAGTCAGTGTGAACGGCCTCCTGTTGTAGCTTTTTAAAAGGGCGCGGGTCCAGACGTTATACTACTCTTCTAAAATTTAGAATTGTATTTGTGTCCTTACCAGTTGGTAGAATTTACGTTCTGTTGATTAAGAATATCCCAAATACACAATGATCTGAGTAACTCCCACTTAGTTGTATTCTCTCTTAGAAAATAATAGGAGCAATATCAAGTATTGAATACAACAGTGGAAATATTTCTGACTAACGAGTGGATTTGTGCTTCAAGTGGGCCTACTCTTTCCCCTCTCTAACGAGTGGACCTGCACTTCAAGAGAGCCTTCTGTATCTCCTCCCTAACGAGTGGATCTCTGCTTCAAGTGAGCCTACTCTATCCCCTCCCTAACAAGTAGATATGTGCTTCTAGTGAGTTTACTCTATCCCCTCCTTAACAAGTGGATATCTGCTTCAAGTGAGCCTACTCTATCCCCTCCCTAACAAGTAGATATGTGCTTCTAGTGAGCCTACTCTATCCCCTCTCTAACGAGTGGATCTCTGCTTCAAGTGAGCCTACTTTATTTCCTCCCTGACGAGTGGATCTCTGCTTGAAATGAGCCTACTCTATCCCCTCCCTAACAAGTAGATATTTGCTTCTAGTGAGTTTACTCTATCCCCTCTCTAACAAGTGGATCTCTGCCTCAAGTGAGCCTACTCTATCCCATCCCTAACAAGTATATGTGTGCTTCTAGTGAGTTTACTCTATCCCCTCCCTAACAAATGGATATTTGCTTCATGTGAGCCTACTCTATCCCATCCCTGACGAGTGGATCTCTGCTTGAAATGAGCCTACTCTATCCCTTCCCTAACAAGTAGATATTGCTTCTAGTGAGTTAACTCTATCCCCTCTCTAACAAGTGGATCTCTGCCTCAAGTGAGCCTACTCTACCCCATCCCTAACAAGTATATGTGTGCTTCTAGTGAGTTTACTCTATCCCCTCCCTAACAAATGGATATTTGCTTCATGTGAGCCTACTCTATCCCATCCCTGACGAGTGGATCTCTGCTTGAAATGAGCCTACTCTATCCCTTCCCTAACAAGTAGATATTGCTTCTAGTGAGTTAACTCTATCCGCTCCCTAACAAGTATATCTTTGCTTCTAGTAAGTTTACACTATCCTCTCCCTAAAAAGTGGATCTCTGCTTCAAGTGAACTTACTCTATCCCCTCCCTGGCGAGTGGATCTCGGCTTGAAATGAGCCTACTCTATCCCCTCCCTAACAAGTACATATGTGCTTCTAGTGAGTTTACTCTATCCCCTCCCTAACAAGTGGATCTCTGCTTCAAGTGAGCCTACTCTATCCCTCCCTAACGAGTGGATCTGTGCCTAAAGAGAGCCTAATCTATCCCCTCCCCTAACGGGAGTTATTTTGATTATGATTTATTGTCTGTATTCTAAATCAACAGTTGACATATTCATCCATCTATCTAAGATGCAAACTGTGTTCTAAAATTTAGAATGGATGTGTATAATTGCTTAGAACGTCCACATACAGTAAAATATTGTAGTGTGAATGCAGGGAATACGTATTCTGACTGCAGGCAAACCCAAAGTTCCTGTTCATGGCTTTATTCTGGGCATATCTATATCTGTATCAACTTCTGCTCAACTGAACCCCCACTGAATCCCCGCTAGGCCCTTGCTGAACCCCACTGAACCCTTACTAAAACCCCACTAGCCCTAGGCGCCGACTAAACCCCCTAATAAACCCTCATTAACTTTCACTTTAACCCAGCCTTTGCTGATTTACTAACAATTACTAAAAATTAGGCCTGAATGTCATCGCATAAGATTCTGAATAGCAATCTGGACTTTGACCCACAACAATATATGTCATAATAGGGAATCCCCGGTAGCTTTCCTTGTTACTAAATGACTTACTAAACAAGTCGTGCGTTCTTTATTTGTTGGTTGACATTCATAGTGTTTACGTCATCAAACCCTTCCGTTTCTGAACCTGATATCTACCTGTTCCAGTACTTTTATGCTTCCCTTACTCTATGTGATTTAAAAACGAAGGAATATCATTTGGTCAATTTCTCCATGTTTTAAAGTAAATCGTTTCAAGCATAAATGAATTGATTAAGATACCTTCCATTCGTCCTTTTTCTTTCTGTTCCATCAAAGTACTAAAAGACAATAATAGACAAATTGTGTAAATGCACCAATCATAGCGGGAAAAGACTTAAAGTCAGCGATTGCCAACTATGAATGGTACTTTAGCCCTAAATCACATGGAGTAAGTAAGGGTTAAGATATTTAGCATAAAAACCAGAAATGCTAGATATCACATGCCAGAGAATATCTTATTTCGTGATCACAAACAGAGCACTACAGCTAGTTCCAGTGAAGTGTGCGCAGCGGGGAGCTGGGCCTGAGGTCATTGAAGTACCGCTGTTAGGCCAACATTATGAAAAGTTAACCCTTCTCCGGACTACAAATCCGAGAAAGCACACTCTCTTCAGCAGCACATCAACAGGTGCATTTGATATGGAAGAGCCCCCCAACCACACAAGCATATGCTTTGAAGCTGCACGTGCATCATTACCCAAAACCAGTCTGGTCTGAAGAGACGATTAAATCTGCAAAAGGTATAAGACGAGAAATGGCAGAGGATCGAAGATGCCGCAGGAAACAAACACAGTTTTACCTGTTAAAATGTGAAGAGTTTACCTAAAAGGAGTTCTCGATCATTCATCTGGAGACTCACAAAGAAAAAGAACCACTTTTTTATAGGGAACTGCTTAGAGACCGGGAATTCCACGTAACTATCTAAGCACCAGCCTAACCTTTGATTTCATACTAAACTTCAACTTAATCGAACATGGCTAAAGTCGATTTAGTCATGATTGATAAGAAACATTGAGATAAGTCAATTCTAAAAATAGCCCCATTATGACGTCACTGGATCCATGACGTCATAATTTTTTTTAGATTGTGTCAGAAGTAAACAAATGATATATCAATCGAAAGGTCTAATTCAATGCTTTCTAAATACACTATTGTCTATTAATGTCTATAACGTTAGACTTGCAAACAAAGAGTTATAGTGACATTAGTTCAAAAAATGACAGTTGTTAACGTCATCAAAAATGGCACTTCCGGTGAAGATCCAAAATGTTTCAAAGTCTTACTCGAATCTCCCTGGTCAATTTAGTAGCAGTCAAGTATAAAAGTAATGGTTAGGCAGGTACTTGGATACTTAGGAGAAATTCCCTGTCTTTTACAAGGAAAGTTGGACATAACAGGAAAGTAAGGGAAGTACCGTTAGAGGGAGGAGGTGTATCCTAAGAAAACATGCATGTCAGCTATTGCTCTCTGTTTTATATGAAATTGCCTATTCAAGCCATATCGTCAAGACACCAGATTAAGAATATTGATGCTTCCAGGAAGGGAAGACCATAGCCCCCCTAATCGGTATAATAGGCGTTTTTTCATTATGGAATAAGTAGAGCGAGCGAGAGTTTATCATCACATATTGAGCCTCAAATTAGTCAAACAAGATAAGTTATTTTCAAAAGAAAAGGAAGAACGTGTGATCAGAACATGTGATCACTTTGCCAGTGCAAACTTGATGATCAGCGTGACTTGGAGTCCTGCCCCACCGCAAGATGATAGCATCCCCTAATTGTTGTAGTTGTTGTTGGACAAATAAAAAGGTTCTATTTTTCGGAGCGGATTTTTGGTTTTGATTGAAAACAATCGGAAGAGCTAGCCCCATGTCGCAGAAAACGTAGCACCACCACTACACACAACTACGTTAACCTAATCATGTTGCTTCCATTTTGAACAATACTATGAGCTCATGAACTTCTACACGCTGACTAATGTTGTAAATGCTAAATACTCAAGTTGGAAACAAACAGAGTCAAAGGTCTAGGACCGAGAATTGATAATCGATATGAAATAAAGCTACAACAACAACAGCAAATAAGGCCGAGTGTCTAGCACTAGTAAGGAACAATAACCCTGCACTCACAAACTCACAAATGGCAGCATTACCTCGTGGCGAAGCCTCATACACCATGCACTACACGTAATGTTGTAGTTCATGCCACCGTGGCTTTGAAGATGGTTATCGGCAAAGACGCTAACTATCGTTGTAAGGTAGTGGTTTATGGGCAAAGCTTAAAGGGCCTACGGAATAGATAGACTAATCAAGGAGCACATCGATAGTTGATAGGCAAGTGCACTTACGATCTTAGTAAGGTATTGAGTAAAGCTTGAAATCAGTGCGACCATGGTCTTTCTTCTTGATTTGACCACACCTTGTTATTCCTTTTAACCCTTTTGCCTGGAGTTACAGAGAGCTGGAGTTAAAGAAAGTCTATCCTAGCACTTAAAGTGACAGATATGAAGTTGGACTCGAACCCTCCACCTTTTGAACTAGTAAGCTTACTTGCCTATCAATGTACTGCCTACATTATTCTACCTATTCAGTGTACGATTTATGCTTTCGTATAAACTAGTGACTTAAGAAGACAGTAAGCGTATTTGCCTATCAACTCAACTCAACACAAATACAATGGAGAGTACTCCACTCTTTAAACTCGTTGTCATGTGATTTTGTTTTAAAATATGCACTCGTTATAACTAAGCAGTAGCAGCTAATCAATTTCTAGAACTGAGTTTGCGCAGAATCTCCTAATAAAAAATGTGCGCCACTGCGATTTAATCCACAGGATGAAGTTCTGCGCACCTGAGCGCTTCACAGCAACAGCGTCGAATCTGAGTAAACTGCGCAGGGACATGTAAAACAGCGAGTTATGTTGTTGTATCTTAGTTGGCTTATCGCACGCCATAACAACCACATAAACAGTCGACATTGCAAAAGACCGAATGCAAGCGCTTACGAACAGCGCAATTCACCGCAAGAATCCCTCGTTCTTATTTTGAATATATCAGAGTTTCAACAGCTCGAATTATCCAGCACATGAGCGATGTTTCATTACAGTGAAACAAGGGCGACACCCCGCAGGGCGATGGATCGTCACAATCCTGAGGCCATGGGCCTTTTTAGCTGCATAAAACAGCACCGTAAATTACACAAATGATGAATAACAACAAAGCCATAAAACTTTACTGTTACAAGTTTGCGACAAAACAAAGCAAAAAGACGTTAATGTACAAAAGGGAAAGGAAAACATGTTGACATAAACAGTTTAAAGGCGCACTGTAAATACAGCGTTAGTTTGTCTGCAACAATTTTCGTAATTCAAGCCTAGGCCCCCTGTATAACAGAACTGAATTTGGAATAGTTTTATATCATAGACGTAGCTTACATAATACGTTTCTGTACCAATTTGATGGCAAATAAGGCTAGAGCACACTATGATACAAGAAGGAAATGAAAACATTGTGACAAAAACAAGAAATAGTCTAAAAGCTTTCTGCAAACAGTTTGCTAGATCTTGATCTGAACAATTCTTGCAAATTGAGCCTAGGTCCCCTGTATTCCATAGCTGAATTTTGATTAGTGTTAGATCCTGCATACTTAACGTACCTGGATATTTCCTAATCCCATAATTCCCAAGATTTCCAACCCAAGTTTGAAATTACAAAATTGCTATGTTGTTTATCTGTAAAGCGGAACAAAAAATCTTGAAAAGCCTATACAAATGTGTTGAAAAGTCTTTGATAAGTACAGAGCTTTAGGATGGCAAGAAAAATGGGAGCAGCTTAAACAACTAAAGCTTAGCGTCTGAAACTTACGAGGATAGTACGTCAGAAAAGGAAAGATTTTGAAACGTAGCAAATTTACTCAGATGTAGATCGACATTCGCCAAACAGAAAATAGGTGAGTTATTGGTATATCTAAAAACAACCAATCATTACAAGATGTTTAGTGAAACGAACTGTTACCAGAGAGTCCTCATAGGTGGAAAACGGGCTCCTTCTGTCTTTGGAAATGAGATCCATGGTTTCGATATATAATAATAATCATCATCATAATGATAATCAATTTATTTAAAGTTGGCTTTTATATAGCTAAAAACTAAGATAGCTAATCAAGGCCAACTAATACAACTGAATTGATTGATACCAACTGATACAGATCTACCTCAATTGCTAATGTCTTTCTTTACTAGTTTTCCTCACTCTTGTGATGGTTGCTATCGGAGGTTATACACTAGTTTCCAATACCAAATCCCATTGCAAATGTCGCCTTTTGGAGTAGTTATAACAACTATTGGTTGACATACCTGACAGAGAGAGGTGCTAAAATGTGAAAATGCTAAATTTTTGTTACTTCTGAAGAAGAGCTGTGCTAAACAACACTTCATCCGTTGTTCCCTTCAGTTTCATGACTACTCTCAAAATGATTGTTATTGAGACAGTTTTAAAAGAGATGACATAACCTAGTTGCAGCATGGCACTTGATGATTAAAAGTGGAACAAAAAGGGGGTTCCGTTTTACAATATCCGGGTTCTATAATATGATGTTGGTCAAATGATGGCTGTGAGATTGGGTACACATAAAAGCTCACAGTCACCCAAAATCCCTAATGTCTGCATAGCACTGAATCGAGATAGGTCATGAAACTGAGGCTTGGTTTACAGCAATCTTTTGATTCATTTGTGTGAAGGACAAAAAGGAACTCACGGTTTTATACCATCTTGTTGGTTACAATGTTTTCGTAGAGTATAGCTATGTTAAGGGTTTTTCGACGTGAAGTTCTACACAATATGTGCAGCTCTACAACCTTTTTGTGTGCAGTTCTTAGAAAATACTGTACAGCAGTTTGACAATCTAGGGGTTAGTAGCGATAAAAAACAGGGTTGTGAAAATAGCTTCGAATCACCGCTTCGCATCAATATAGAAGCATTGAAATTCGAAATTTTCTTACCCTGGGGCTGGTCTAAAAAGCAATTAGGTCTGACAATTACTGATAGATGGGAAAATACAGGTACGGACTGCTGAGTTCATCTTAGGTAGGTTGACATCTGTTTGAAATCAAATCACTACAGTTGTTTTGAGATTAAAGATCAATTCGAAATAGAGGCCTAAAAATAGTATATATTGTTCGCTAAATCTTTCCGGACAAAGAAAATGCGCAGTTCTACACTTTTCTTAAAAACATCGTGGTGTGTTACAGCAAACAATATTGTGTTTCACCGTTGCTTCAGACTTTCTTCCCTACGTCAACAGTGCATCTTAGAATAATAATTGCAACTTAGGAGAAGCACGGAATAGTTGTAATTGAAATTGACTGAATGGGCATTGCCTGAATGTTTTCAATTTAATAAGCCTGTTAGGTGCACAAAAACATTAGGCCTGAAATATCTCGATTTGAGAATAGAGACAAATGTTTCAAAATAATAAATACCTTGTAATTCTTTGCAAAAGTTTTGTAATTCTTGCATCTGTACTTCATTTACTTCTTGACAGAATATTTTTTGAACTTTGCCAACTTGATGTTTGTTTCGTTCAGACTTTTCTGCCCAAAACTTGATCAGCCAATCAGCTTTCAGATCTCAAGATAATGTGACATCATCATAGGAGAGCCCTGAAAACATTGATTGTCAAGAAAATTTGTTAAAAAAAAGTGTTATGTGCCAAAACTTGGAATGGGGCGGCTCTATGGTCTGTTCCATGAGGTTTCACACAAGTGTGCGTGCCTAGGGAATAATTTTACGTACCAATATTATATTCCATCGTTACCAATATTTTCATTGATTACGTTTCGATATTGGATATCAATCGATACATTTTGGTTACAAAGCTCTGGTAAAACGCAGTAAGCAGGCTATAGCAGGCCCAGAAGAACCGGTCCGGTAGGTTGGACGTTGGCCGGAATCCTTGTGTCAAAAATGATATTGCTTTTTAAGACATTAGATTTGTTACAGTAGTTTTCGGTTCATTTTTGCGTTTATTATTTTCTAAAACTCACCAAATTGCATCAGTTAGAGCCTAAATTTCAAAATTTCATGGCGTATGCCCCGGACCCCACAAGTTTAACTTAAAGCGGACCAACTCTGGAGAGCTCCCATCGGGCCTGTATAGTAAGAGGTTATTATTGCAGTGGCCTAAATCGCTCGTAGCTGCGTTCAGTCGCTAGTTTTGGTAGCTAAGTGTTGCTAATGGGTATTTACTCATCATAAATTGCATGAAACGAGGTCTGCCATATTTTGTGGAACCGTCTATTGTTCAGCCTAAATAATTGTCCCCATCGTTTGCGGGACTAAGTTTTCTAATCTCTACATTGCTCGGTTCAGTTTTACAGTTGTTTCTGAAATTATTCATCGTGTCACAATTTTGTTGAGACTTGCTGAGACTTGTTGAGACAGAGAAAAGTCTGCTCGAAACGACAGCGACGCATCTAAAACAAATGCACAATCTGAAATATCGATTCAAGCCTTTTTTGCACCTGTAGATATTTTGATTCGTGGTAGCAAAACGGCGCAATAGTTATGACGTTTCGGAAATACAAGAACAGCGAAAAGTTGATGTTGTTGCGAGCGGGTACTGCGCAGAGTACAAAGGTGTAGACCGATACCACGTCTGAAAAGATAAGGAAACTGCGCAGGCCGCTAAGAATGGAGATCTGTGATGTTATCTCCGTGTTTTATTGTTTGAGTTCCATTAATCGCACATGTAAACAAAAAGGCCTTGCCGTAAATATTTCGCATTTCTAAAATTAGCTAAGTGGGTTTTCTGAAGCTTTACATTGAAAGTTGCAGAAGGAGTTTGTCACACAGACACGTTGCACAATAGTGGTTTTCTTATTTCAACTTCCAGGGATGTGAAATAATCAGATCTCTTGGGTTGCCAATATCGAACAAGTTGAGACTTATCTTAAGTATACTAAGGGACTATTCGTTATTTGCTGCTACAGGCTAGCACTGAAGAGAAATTAATAAGGTTATCTAATTTCTCACCTTTTTAAAGATTGGGTAAAAATCAGTTCATTCCTTCGAGGGGTTTGGGTTGAAAAATGTTTGTCACAAAATATTTTGATAAAAATTGCGCCCAAATTACAAAAATCAAAACAGCACCACTCTTTGTTGAGTAAGACACTTTCACTTTCGTTTCTGCCGAGATTTTCGACGAAAGTTTGGAAACCAGATACATAAATAATGAACGGTCCATCTAACGGAGTTTACGAAAACTTCGTACTAGTGTCGTGGGTGTTTTTGCCTTGTGATGAAGAGAGCAAAAGACAAATTTGAACATTAGGTTCTCTGAGAAATAGGCAAGCCTACCGCGTGACCATTTTTGCTTACAACTATATAAAAGGTTGCGTTTTCAACTAGGACTTCCTAGTTTTCTTCTTCTGGTGGAAGGGCATTTTACTAATCATACAAATACTTACATAAGACAATACATGACATATAGTAACTACGCTATACAGACAATACCCTGGGAGACACCCTATTGCATTAAAGGAATTTAGAACATTATTTGATTAATTGATTGGTGCAGAATTTGGAGATGGTGACCAAAATCGGAAACAACGCGAAACTTTGCAGACACTCATGAGAGTAGTAGCTACATCAGAACAGTATTTGATCGTTATAGACCTTGAGGATGGCGAGGAAAATTGGAAACATAGCGAAACTTGATAACAATTAAAACTTTACGTCTGACACTCATGAGAGTAGAACGTCAGAACAGTCTTAGATCGGTACAGAACTTTAGGGTGACAAGAAAAATTGCAAGCAAAACAAACCTTGATAACTAATGAAACTTTGCGTCTGAAACTCATCAGAGTAGCATGTTAGAAAGAGATCGCAAACTGAGCCTAATGAAATACTACAACCAGTTTACAGTTTGTTCGGGTGGACGCCGACTTTTGTGAAAACGTATGAAAATAGTCACGTTTTCAAACATATCTGGTCATGCGTGTTCCAGGTCTAAGTTTGGTTTTGGGAGCACCTGAACTATCTCTCTGATTCCATGCCGATTTCCTGAAACTCTCATGAAAGGCTTCACCAGCAATTGCGTGATCTCGCTAAGGATTATAGCCACACATGCGCCAAGAGTTGTTCGATGATTCGCGCGGCTGAATCCAGCATATTGGTAAAGAGGCCTGTGGAGTCGCGACATGAAGTGGGTGAGCGATTATCAAATACACTCATGAATAACACTAACATTGCTAAATATACTCGTGTTAGTTTTAATTTGCTTTTGACTTATGTAAACAATATTGCACGAACAACCAGCATTGATTCTCATAATTTGAATATTAAAATCCTGATATCCCCAACTTCGGGTGGCTTCAGTGACCTCACTGCGAGTCGAAAGCCTTTCATTAGTAGAAAAAAACTCACTTGATTGTTAACATCGGCATCTAGAATACATTGCTCATGATAGGATAGCTAATGTCTCTATGTAGAAGCAAAGCAATCGATATGATTTTGGTGAATGAAAATGACTAGGCTTGTCGCCAGGCCTTGGTAGTTGGGGTGGCAAAATTTCGAAGTCAGTAAAACATTTTTTGTTGGGAAAGGGGAAGGCTAAACACAGAAACAGATTTGGAGAATATAGAACCGACGACGCTTAGAATTTAGGACCACTTATATTGAATTATATGGCAATCATAGAATATGCTATTTTTACATCTACTAACAGGAGACAGGAGCCTGAGCGTGAAAATCCAAAGGTCTTTGGTTCGAATCCCGCTTGCGTCATATTCATTCAAACATATGCTCTCGTTTGATTTTTGAAATGCTTCTTTTCAAGTTGTCTTGTCAACATAACTAGTTACGGTTGGCTGCGAGGGCTCCCTGAATGTGGGAGGTTTATTGCCCTTCATTAAGGTTGACGTGGATCTTAAAAAAACTCCAATGGTTTTCATCTCCATGTGCTTAGTGGTGGTGCAATCAGTGGTGATTTCCAAGGGGGGACAGGCAGAGGAAGGCCCTACCTCCTTTTCTGCAACCAATGCTCAGTTTGGGTCTGAAAAGAAGGGTATGTTGTTTATCGTTTATGTTGGTGTTGTATGAAATATTGATTTTCGTATCCCAGTGATACATCAGTCATTTTTCACTTGAATATTCATTGATGGCAAAAAGTGTGATCGGGAAAAAGTAAGTCCCCGCATATCAGAAACTCGTATCAAATCAGGTAGTCCTGTCTCTTAGAAAACGACTCATATCATAATCAAGTATGCAACATTGCACACGAGAGCAGAAGGGGATTTCAAATAACTCTCATTAATTAAGTAGCTACTCTTCTGAAATCTCAACAGTATTTATCATGATAAAAATAATTGCAATAGAGAAAATACTGTTTAATTTCTCAGGCTGCAGATTCTCATATGCTGATAAGTATATATGTTAATGAATGTTCAAACAGAATCTTATATGTATGTCTTATATGGTATACAAGAGTCTAAAATGAGACACTTATATGTAACAGTCTTTGAATGGTACAATACTTCAAAATATAGCTGGAAATACCGGAAACAGAGCGAAACGAACCCATAGATTACTTAAGCTTTACGTCTGATACTTAACTGTGTAATACGTCAAAAAGAGAATAGAACAGAAACCTAACTGATTTATATACCCAGATGTGGATCGAAATAGGCCAATCAGAAAAGAGGTGAATGATTGGCATGGTGTAGGAAAACCAATCAACACCCACGATACAATGAGCTGACCAATCAGATTACTTTAAGAGTCCTAAGGCGAAAACGAACTCTTTCTGTCTACACAATAGGGAATCCTTGGTTTTTATGTAGACTGATTCCAATATACTTAAGTGAAATGTAGATCTTGCTCTGCCAATTATTCGAAAACAATTCTCACTGTAAGCTTTAGCACATTCTTGGTTGTCGAGCAAATGTTGACCTATAGCTAAGTCAGGCTAGTCTTATATGTATGGACACACTGTGCTGTATGACTAAACTTACTGTTATTATCAAATACGGAAAGATTCGGAGAATCTGTGCAAGAAAACTAAAAGTATCAATGAGATTTTAATGCAATTCAATTCATTGTCATCCCTTATTCTCACTTATGAATATTAACACGCATGAAAGCAATACGCCATCGGACGAGCGAGTAGATTAGAGAGAAAAGATTAATAGTTCAGATATTAAATCATCCTTGAAAAACAAGCTTATTCCTCAACAATGCGCTGATCAGCATCAGTTTTTTATAGGTAAACAAAGATATCTTTATATGAGATATTACTCCATGCTTGCAACACAAACTTAACCATAACGCACTTTTTTATAAGAAACATATACATTTATAGGAGCCATATTAAGCCTGAAACAAAATACTTACTCAATACGTTCTTGTAAATTGCTACATGTTGCTGCACTTGTTTCACGTTCTGGCATATCTCTACAAATTATCACATGTTGTTACACGGTGTTACAGGTTGTTACACGTTATTACACGATGCTGAATATCATTATACATGATGGTGTGATGTTATACATTTTACACGGTGTTACAGGTTGTTACAGGCTATTACGCGATGCTGAATATCATTATACATTGTGGCGTGATGTTATACATTTTACACGGTGTTACAGGTTGTTACACGTTATTATACGATGCTGAATATCATTATACACTGTGGCGTGATGTTATACATTTTACACGGTGTTAGGTTGTTACACGTTATTATACGATGCTGAATATCATTATACATTGTGGCGTGATGTTATATATTTTACAGGGTGTTACAGGTTGTTACACGTTATTATACGATACTGAATATCATTATACATTGTGGCGTGATGTTACACATTTTTACACGTTGTCAAGAATTGCTGCACGTTGCCAGACGCATGTCCTTTGACATTGCTTCATGTTTGTATACTTATTTCACGTTCTCGCATATCTCTATACATTATCACATGTTGTTACACAATGTTACAGGTTGTTACACGTTATTACATGATGCTGAATATCATTATACATTGTGGCGTGATGTTATAAATCTTACACGGTGTTACACGATGCTGAATATCATTATACACTGTTGCGTGATGTTACACATTTTTACACGTTGTCAAGAATTGCTGCACGTTGCTGGAAGTTTTTGCATGTCATTGGACATTGCTTCATGTTGGTATACTTGTTTCACGTTCTCGCATATTTCTAGACATTATCACAGGTTGCTACACATTATTACACAATGATGCATAATATAAACGTACAAATTGTTACACGATACTACATACACATTAAAACTCATCGCGTTTTGAGAGAAAGAACATCATAGCGAATAAAAGGGTGAACTAGATAATTTCGTGAAGCAAAATAAAATGTTTTTAGTTTATGGAGTGTATAAGAACTCTGTGGCTCAGATCGATGAGCTCTCTTACCCAAGAGAATTCGTTTTAAATTGATGTATACACATCTTTTAAGAATATACCAGAGCAGGCTACTGCAATTGACATATGCCTCCATTGGGTCTCGAACCCAGGTTTTTGCGGACATAGGTGAGCGGTTCCTGGTTTAGGACAGTGGTTAGCGCGCTCGCCTGTGTCCGCAAAAACCCGGGTTCGAGACCCGGTGGAGGCATATTTCAATTGCAGAAGTATGCTCTGCTATAATTCAATTACCCGTGTTAGATCATGCTTTATGAATTAATGTCTTTTAAGAAGATTGCTCGATCATTCATTGTCACATATTGGTAGGCATTGAAATATGCTGTTACGCGTGATAATACATTTTTAAATATTCTTATACTTTTTTACATGTTGGTACACATTGTTACACATTATTACGTTTTGTTACCTAATGTTACATGCTGTTACACGTTGTTAGATATCGTTACGTTTTGCTATACGTTGTTACACATTATTACGTGTTGTTACATGTCGTTACACATTCCACATGCTGCTACCTGTTCTTACACATCATTACAGAGTGTTACACGTTGTTACATATTGTTACATGTTATCACATATTGTAACAGATTGTTGCAGGTTGATATGTTGTTAGACATTGTTACATTTTGCTACAAATTGTTACACATTGTTGCGTGCTGTTACACGTAGAACACATCTTCAAGGTGAATACTCAATCTTTCATGTTGACGAGTTGATACACGTAGCTAATTACATATTGTTACATGTTGTTACACATTCTTTTACATTAATACATGTTGTTACACGTTGTTACATATTGTTACACGTTGTCACACGTTGTTACACATTTTAACACGTTAAACACATTGCGCACATAGTATCTTTTAAAAACTATGAATCTAGCCATCTAAAAGTAAAGAAAGGATATGATTTCCGTAGGATATGATTTAATCATGGATGCTCTGCTTGACAGTAACAAGTACACGTTAGGTTGTGATGAATACTATACTGAGTTATTAAGTGTTAGTCTCAATACTAGTTTAGTACATGATTTCATCAATTTCATGCTTAGATATTGCAACATAAACCGACAACCCTACGAATATGATGAGCGCATTTTTTAGAACAACTATGAACAGTTCAATCCAGACTGAGGCTGTAAGGTAATCATTAATGTTTACTTTACCTTGGCCGAACAGTGTAACTCACCAGCCTCTTATAAAAAACGTGAAAACGCACTGGCAAGAGAAATGGTTAGGTTAATCGCCTTTCCAGCAGAATAACATTCTTAAAAAACCTAATATTTGAGTAAGTTACTCACCAATCCTTAGGATTATCATGAGCAACAATAATTAATTGCGGCTCAACAGGTAGCCTAATTCCAATTTGTTCTCTTTCTTAAGCCGTATCTTATTAAGCGACGATTAATATTTTATATTGAATTACAAGACACGTGTTTTTATCAGAACACACACATCTCTTTTATCAGGGCCTATTTGCATGGTAGCTACTTGGTTAGTTTTACACTGCTAGTTGATTGTCCGGGTAGTAGGTGAATTAACCGCCACGTATACAGAAACAGTTGTACCCGGGCTGCTAGAGACAGGCGAGGAAGAGAGCCGAGTTAAGGTATTTCTATGAACGGGATGTCCGAGCTCAATCAGATCAGACCCCAATGAAATTCTTATAGATCCCAATGGAAACTGTTGATTTTGATGTAGACACAGAATGTTAGGAGCAATTTTACAGAGCTTTATTTCACATCATACTCTTTCATCATCAAGCTCTGTAGATGAATTGGGAGGGAATATTCCCTTTCGGCGATTTGCAATCCAATAAACTGTTTATTTTTCAAGCGTACCCACACTTAGATGGAAAGTCTTTTAGCTCGATCCCAGTCAAAAATACAATAGTTCTGACCTTGTTACTCTGTTTACATGGAAGAGAGGCGCATGGTGGGTAACCCTGGTGCTAGGCTCATTATCTCTTCATGTAAACAAACCTACTATTTTGTCGCATAAACACCCGGTCTTCGAGTTAAAGTGCATCAATATAAATGGCAGTTCTTAAGAACAATAATGACTGTAATGCAGGAAAAGCGGTGAGGTTGGTAGACGAGTTATTGAACGCACGTCTGAAGTGGAAGGGCCATGTATAAAAGAACGTGAAAGCTCCGAGAGCCAAACTACTGCGGAATAAGGCCTAACACAGTCACACAGCAGTGTCCAAAATTTATTTATCTTTCGTCAGAAATCTACTCAGGTCCCATTGGAAATACACTGCAGGCTCACTAGCTTCCCGCGAGGATCCCGCAGAGATCCAATATCTCCCTATTGGCGGGCAACCGCAGTTCACATCTGAGTTGAATGGAGTGAACCGCGGGCACCCCGCAGCGATCGACAAAGATGCCAGATTAGAACACTCTGATTGTACTAAATCAAACTGATCTGGCCTTGTAAGAGATGAAAAGCTGTTAAAAAGACGTCAGCTCAAAACTTCAGTAATACATCAATTTTGATTTTCAGCCCAATAGCCTCTTCAAAAATGCCCTTGGCCTAAAAGCATGGCGATAGGGGCAAACTCAGAACTTTCATTTTGGGGGGAGAGGGAGGATAGGGGAGAGCCAGTTATTCAGTTTAAACAGATCTAAAATTAGTTTAGACCTTGGCATGGATGGCCAAGTGGTCACACCACATACCTATTCAAAGGTTCGTGGGTTCTAGTCCAACTCTCGACCTGTAATATTAAATGCGAGAAGAGAATTTGCCAGCCCTCTGTAATTCTAGGCAAATTGAATTACGAGGTGTGGTCAAAGCAATGAACAGGGTTGCAGTGCTCGATTAGTTTACCTGTTCAGTGGACCCTTAGTGATTCCCACACATAAACCAATCCTTTACGAATATAATAAGCGTATTTACCTATCATTTTTTACTGCACTGCTCAATTTTCTACCTATTGAGAGGGCTTATTGTGCTTTGCACACATAAACTAATGAATTATGAAGACGGTAAGTGTATTTACCCGTCAAATTGAAGGGAATTTCATATTGTTGAAAATTTGATATTCTTGTTACTGCTGATATACTATTGATATTATGCAATTTCCTCTAGCTTTTCCGCAAATGATTTCGGCCTACTGTTAACGCCATGTAAGGAACCTTAGTTTAACATTCCTCTCAAAGGACAGTGGGGTGAGTTGTTCAGTTAACACCTTCAAAAGGCGTGGGATAAATATATACGATTCACCTCGAAGCTCACCATAGTCGATAAAGGAAATAGTTAGAGAGCCTTTTGTTATCTGCCACTGCCCCAGAGTGGATTTTGAACTGGTCTTCTTGCCGTGCACAAAGTCTAGTCTGTTAGGATTAATCTGATATTGCAAGTACGCAAGTAGATGCATTTGTAAACGCAGGTTCCGAGTATAGCAGCTCGCAGTTGATCTAAATTGTTTATCCTTATAACTCATTAACTGATCTTGGAAGGATGGACACCCGAGTTGGCTGACTGAATGTAGTTCGGGATTCCGACCGTTCGGGGGTTCGAACCCACGAAAGTTGCCCTTCAAGGATTTGAAATCTAACCAATGAGCTACACCAGCTTTTTAGTGACTTTATGAATGAATCAAAATGTTCTATTGGATCTATGTATTGGAGCATCCTAACATAATCAAGATCTATTTAGAACAGGCCAAACAAGCCAAGGAAAGTGGTTCCGTTGCTAAACCGTTCAAACTTATGCCATACAGCCAAGGGACTAAAGACGTATGCCTTGCCATGCTTCAATGAAGGAACAACAAACGGCTTCATTTCCCTCTATTAGCGTTGAGTTCACGGGGTCAAGCTCACTTATCATCAAACAGTCGTTAAATATTTCGATAACAGAGCTTGCACGTTCGTTTTCTGCCTAAAAATGTATTCTTATCGACATCCTCTTTATCAGCTTTGCAAATCTAGTTTCAAACTTTGTTCAATAAACTCCTCTTGGATGCACGCTGTTAGAGATTGGAGGCTTTTCGCCGCGTCCTGCCGATGAGCTCGGCTTCAACGGATAAGCCAACGTCGAAAACGAAAAGATATCAAGCTCATGTGGTTAGAAGAAAAGCCTTTTGCATTAGCACGTAATTAGCCAGCTGAACTAATAATGCATGTACGCGCGATCCACCTGTTTTGCCGGAAATGGCTGCACGATAAGCGATCACTCCAACGGCAGTGCGAATTCTCGGTAAAAATCATGCTTATCGGAGAAGAAGCAGGATTCGGAAAATCAATCCAGAAAATTTGTGGCAATGAAAGTGACCCGAATAACACTTGCAAAATAGTACTCTGGTGCGCTACCACTACACATCTATTTTTTCCCTTTCTTGATAAAAGCTTCGATACAAAGGACACCCGCTATGGAAGATTGAAAAACTTCTCTACTGAAAAAGCTTCTTGGGTGGTTGAGTGAGGTGAAGCTGGAAGTCGATAAGCTCGCTTGATATACTGGTATCCTATACAAAGGAGTGCAAAAATAATACCAACAGTTTCAAGCTATTGTACGGTCCTTTTTTACAAAAATGTCCAATATCTATCCCTACGCCAGCACGAAGCTGGGCATTATTGCATAAGTCCCAAATGCCTGCAGAATGAACTTCTTTACGGTTGGAGATTGGTTCTTGGAATAACATTCCTGCCATGGGACCAATGCACTGGTCAACTGCCAACAGAAAATGGAAAGACGAAATCAAAAGTAGAAAGTAAGAAAAGAAGCTGGAAGGGAGGGAGGTGGAAGGAATTAATATGAATAAATTGTTCGGGAAACCTTTTGATAAGCAATTCGCAAAGTTGAATATGCAAAAACTAAACTGAGATTAAATTGCATGTGCAATAGAAACTCATCCTCTACCCGATACTGTGAGACTGACAATCTAACAGAAACTTAATGAGTTCGTAATTTCATAACACATAGCTAATTCCTTCATACTATGAAATGTTTCCTTATAAAAAAGGGCTAATCACAAAGAGGAAAATAGCAGAAGTAATGACAAACCTCGGTCAACGGCGCTTGATAGTCATGGAGGCCTGGGGCCGATTCTAACAATCTTTCCACAAATTCTCTGCCAATCAAACAGTCGATGTTAGACAACCTTTGTCATGTGATCAATGGCTGCGCAGCATCGTACAGTAGTGTTTTATAAACCGCACAACGGCTCGCACAGTTGAGATGTTGATACACACTGTCACCCGGAGCGCAAAAGGATCTTCCCGCTTGTCAGGTTGGAAAGTAAGAATAAAGTTATTAGATTTCGAAATCTGTGTTACTTTAATCTACGAATCAACTCCAAAGGCGACAAGTTTATTTTCTAAATAGCTAGGCAGATCAAACAAGGTTATAGGACGGCTTAGTTGAAGAGCTGCGCAGGACAAGGCTGAGCTCCGCTACGCAGCAAACGTCGAGTGATTCGTTATTTTCGACGGTGATTTTTGCAAAAATGTGATCGGATCAAAAGAAGAAGAAATTTTTCTTAAGACCAGTAGGAAAAAAAGAACATCTGAGTCTCGTACAAAATTATCTGGTTCATATAAAAAAGAGTGTATTTAATTGATCATGATTCCTTGCACAATACCTACATCACCAATACCATTCCTACTCTTTAATCACGGTATCCAAGATATCAATTCAAGTTAAGATTTCTCAACTTTACTTATAGAACTCTTGATGAATGTTTAATTTCTCTTCATTCTTTCCAAGATAAAAACACAATTAATTATCTAGTGCTTGTTTCTCGGGACAAGCATGATATACAGCAATTTCTGATATCCAAGGCTTCGTTCACACTGCTCCGTATTTGTTAGTTTCCATATTAGAAAACGAAAAACGGCACCTGTCCACTACCTCGTTTTGAAAGAAATGCGCTATGCATGTGACGAAGTGTTTAAATTACTCCAGGCAAATACGATGCTTCTGATCCAATTTCTAGACAATCATATATATTGAAAGAGTACCATTGTATTCGAATGTCTCCGTAATTGGTGTTCACACAGAAAACAGAGCATATACAATACGTACTGTTTTTGGAAGTACGAGTATTTGTTTCCGCATTCGAAAAGCTCCGTATCTGAAGCGTAGTGTAAACGCTAGGCCGTAACGAACAGGTTTTGCTCCGTTTTCATTCAAATACGGACAGAGCATTGCGAAAAGTGCTACATCATTGTATCCTGGTAGCTAAGTTTTGGTCAGATTTCTACCATAAACGTACTCTATGTTAGCATTCACTTGTGTATAGGTTCACGTTTTCAATAAGACTATTTCAGCTGAAATTATCGTAAACATACATATCTGAATATCAGAAAGCTGAAAATTCCTTCAGATATGGACCTGAATAATGCAGTGTAACTGTGTTAGGTATCATTCCGCAGTAGTTCGGCTCACGGAGCTTTGACGTTCTGTAGCACATGGCCATTCAATATCACACGTGCGTTTAACGACTCGTCTGAGAACCTTACCATTTTTCCCTGCATTGTAGCTATCGTTACAAACTGTCACAAACTTTCTAATTTTTGAGACTTTTTTCAAATTGCTTGGCTCCAAAGAAAACTGCTTTTTACAGAAACGGATGAAATATTCTCTAACAGGATGAATTAAGCTAGAGAATGGCGATACAGTCGTAAACAAGGACAGTACTTGCTCATAACGCTTGGTTGTAGCAATTAGAGTATGGTCCTAAGTGAGGCAGGTCAAGAACAGGAAATCTAGGCTTGAAAATAGCTTTTAGAGAGGTATGGGAGGGAGGGGCAAGTTGTCACAGGGGTAAGTTGTCACAACCTCTTTTGGGTCTAAATATTGATGGCAGCAGGCTCGGTCGAATGATATCAAAAGAAAGCTTACATAAAGTACTTCAACATGCCATCTATTTTGAATTGACAACAATCTGTTTGGATCTAAATCCGAGGTTGGAACAACTTACCCCTGTGACAACTTGCCCCTCCCTCCCCTATGATTTAGAAACTCGATCATTAGCTATTTTATTCACAATTGCTTCAGCTAAGGAAGGAGTATCAAGAGTAAATGAAAGTACACGCTGACAAAAGAAGACAATAAACAATGCATCTAATCATGTGACTGATATAATAGTAGAGTAGAACAAAAGTGCGCTCTAACAAAATGAAACAATTGAGATTAGAAAGATTTTCAGCAAACAGTTAAAACAATTCAGCTGTTAGTATGAAAACTATATTATCCCTGTCCAATGATTTTTGAACAAGATCAAGAAGTTTTGCAACTCTGTCCATCTAGCTTCCAAAACCAATCAAAGCAACAATACAATGCCATCTCTTCCTAATCTTAACTAACTTCAAAACTAATCACACCCAGTATCACAGGTCTTAGGAACTCCCTTCCTACTTTCTGCCTTACGAGTGTAGAAAATTGTCCTTAGATTTGAAAGAGAACGAAAATAAAAGCCAACAAAAGGTTATAGTTGTAGACGGAAAATTTGAATGCTTGGTATAACGCAGAAAAAACCAACCACAAACGGTAGCCCGGTGAGATGGATAGTAAATTGTTGAAAAAGCTCCTTTAATTTGTTCAGTCTACCTTATATGGGGTCAATAGTTTTGATGTAGATAGACTCCTAAATTCCTCAGTAAAATGTTGATCTTGCTCTGCTGATGTTGCGATAATAGTTCTAACCATAGTTTGGATCGCATTCTGGCTTGTCCAGGAAATGGTTGAGTTGATAGTTGTTGACAGTTGATAGGCAAATACGCTTACTTTCTTCGCAAGGTCTGGGTTTATCTGCAAAGCTCAAAGGGGCCACTGAATAGGTAAACTAATCGAGCAGTGCGACCCTGGTCCTTCCTCTCGATGTGACCAAACCTCGTGATTCCTTTTGCCTTCTCGCCTGGAATTACAGAGAGATGGCTGATTGTCTCCTCACTCTGAATGTGAAAGGGCCAAAGGTAGTTTCGAAACCGGGACCCTTTGATCAATGGTCGAGTGATCTAACCACTCGGCAATCCCCACCACTCACATAGTCTAGAAACCAAAAGGGTTCGTTCCGTGATAATTTTGTGAAATATGAAAAATTGTTCCCGTTAAATGTGAAAAGAGCAGTTAAATTCACTTGAAGCATGAATTTCTTGATATAATTTCCACTTTTCGCGATTATGGCCTCCCCCATTAACACACTTCTCATAACTCCTAGCATCATTTTTCTGCATCCGGCTGCTTCAAAGAAACCTTAAGAAAACTGTTAAGAAATTCCTCAAGGTCTTTCTTGATGACTAATGTTACAACTGCGAGCATATAGTAGAAGATCAAGACATGAAAAATTCATTTCAACAATAAGAAAATAAGTTTCAACAATGATTAAAAAACTTTCACCAAAAGGTAGTAAATTTCAAGAAAAAGAAAATCAATTTCAACAAAAAGAAAATCTGTTTCAACAATAAGATAGTCAATTTCAACAATGATTAAAAAACTTTCATCAAAAAGGTGGTAAATTTCTACAAGAAGAAAATCAATATCAACAAATAGGAATTAATTTCAATAAAGAGATAATTATTTACAGCAATATGAAAGTCAATTTCAAGAAAAAGAAAATCAATGTCAACAGCAAAACGATCAGTTCTATGGAGCTTTATCATTCTTTGTTCAAATGCAGCGCAGATGGTGGAATCGCTTACGAACTCACAAAAGACTAAAAGACTTATTTTGAAATGTTTGTAAGCAATAAAAGCAAGTTTAAAAGACATGGAATTCCAAAGAGTGAATATGATTCGATTTTTTATAATTCTCTCTTTATCTTTCTAATTAGAAATTGCTAATCGTATCAGATTTCACTGAAAGACAGTTTCATTGGAAAATGCGTTTCTAATAATAGAACACTGAGTAATGATCTTGAAATTTTGAGATTACTGTTAAATGAGATGTGATGCAAAGATTGTTAGAGTAATAGCCCAATAAATGCCTATATTGACATAACGACCAATAGCCGTATATGGGGCTAGCAAGGATGATATGAGTATTTTCCTAATGAATTAGTCTATAACGACTCATTAACGCACAAATTGCAAAGGTATCAAGAAGATATCAAGAGTATTTACCTACAACTATACAAATTGTAGAGATAATGAGTACTGGCCTAAGGAAATGGTCTGTAACAACCCATAACCGAATATATTTCCAAGATAATGAGTATTTTCCTGATGAATTAGCCTACAACGAACCAAATATATTTCAAATACAATACGAATATTTGCCTAAGGAAATGGTCTACAACGACTCATAACCAAATATACTAGAAAGATATTAGGAGCTTCTGCCTGATAAATTAGACTGCAAAGATACTAGTAGTATTTGCCTGATAAATTAGTCTATAAACAACCCATAACCGAATACATTTCAAATATCATACAAGTATTTGCTTAAGGAAATGGTCTACACCCACCAAAAACCAGTTATATTACAAACATTTCAAGAAAGTCTGTCTGATAAAAATGCCTAAAGCAATCCATAACCGCATAAATTGCTTCGGATAGACAAAGATTGCCCAATAAGTTACAAGAACAAACAGCGAAATTTAAGAATGCGATCAAGAAACTCAATGTGTCGTCATATACTGCGGACGTGACAGGTCGTAAATGTGACCATGCAATGTACGGTTACACATCGTTGGTGTTTAATAACGGAAGAGTGCTCAAATTTCGCAATAAGCAGCGTTGGTGGGAAGCATTAAACGGCTCAGAATCAAACAATAAGGATTAGAAAGACTATTACAGAAAATACAAGAAGGTAATGGGAGAATATCAGGGAAAAGAATACAAGACAAAATGTAAGGAGGATGTCTCAAATTAAGAAGGGATAGATTACGTAGGTGCAAAAGTGTGCTTATGCAAACCAGCTGCTTGTTTTCTCATTTGGGCGTGTTTCCGGCGAGTCGCACTCCCCTCATTTCGAGTTATGCTGATTATATTATCTAACAGACAGTCTTGGATTCTCTATCTGATCAATCGAGTAGAATCTCATGCAACAATAATTCCTGATTTCCAAACGGCCTAAAATTTGTGAGCATGCGCATCAGAAATATGACGTCGACTGGAAATGAAAAGGTTGTTGGTTGTTTTTTTAATGAAGGCAAGAGGCTAACGGAGCTGCAAAAAGACAAAAGAGTCGCGTTTTCTTCCTTAGAGGGTCATGATTTCCGCGTATTAATAATATTTAGAGCAAGTGACATAGAACCATCTGCAATGATTTTGAAAATAACGCGTTTAAGATTATATTGCTAACGCAAGCACTTTCCATACAGGATTTATCTACCTTAGATAGGCGTTGTGTGGCAAGTAATTACATGATATCTTCTGTTTTTATTGAAAATTGTTGAATCGCAAACAGTGAGGATAAAGATTGAAAGGGCAAAGCAATATCAACATGTATTTTGGGGTAGTGGTTGAAATTTTGGTAGTGGTAGTCTTTTCTACGAAACTTTCACGAAAATTTGGAATTAAGTGAAGAGAATGTCAAAAGTTTAACTGTAAATTCAATGGTTTTGTTTGGATCTAGTCAAGCCAGGAACAACTGACAATGATGTTTGTTTGATAAAAGAATCTATTATTTTGTTTTGTTATCTGTTATTGGTAGGGGTAGACAAGAAAATTATGAATGATAAGGAGAGAGAGTTCAAGGCTTTTACAGAAACTTTAGATGCAATGTTTGGATCTTCTTAAGCCAGAAAAATCAATGATGATGGTTTTGTAATGATAACTATAAAAATCATGGGTTGGATATCAAAATGTATGTAGAGGTAGACACAAAATTTTAAACGAAGAAGAGAAGTATTCTAAAGCTTTGATGGTTCTGCCTAGATCTATTCAGTCAAGAAAACTCACGATGATTTAATTTAGGATATTGAAATTTCTGTAGAGGTAGACAAAAAATTTTAAACGAAGAAGAGAAGGATTCTAAAGCTTTGATGGTTCTGCTTAGATCTATTCAAGCCAAGAAAAATCACAATGATATATTTTAGGATATTGAAATTCCCGAGAGGTAGACAAAGAAGCTTCAAATGAAGCGAGGAAGGAGTTGAAAGTTTTGCTAAGACTTCAGCAAATCTACCCATATCTATACGCTCAAGAAGGTGGCTCTCATCACACAGTAAAAAAAGAGTTTGTGATCAGACTAGCGGCAAAGGAACTCAAAAGTATTGGAATCAACTGAAAGTTAAGTATTGGATTCAACAACGAATATTGAAAATTCTATCTGACTCGTAAGACCGAAATATATGCTGTATATATTTCTTACCATGTTAAAAACCCAAATTGAAGCTTGCCATTAAAATGGCGGTTAGAAGATCACAATAATATGTAAATCAACTTAAGGGAAAGCCAGAGATTTGACAAAGCCTTCTGCCTTCCAGGCCAGAAAATGACCAGAAAAATAAGATTAAAAATACTCTACGATGTTAAATTTCGATTTGGAGGAAGAGATTAAAGTGGCGGTAGGAGAACACAAAGATATTTCAGTTAATTTAAGGAAAAGCAGGAGATTCAGCAGCGAAGCCCCCTGCCTTCCTGGCTCCAGATAGCAATAAAAAGGTTGTGATGGAAATAGCTGTGCAGGGAAACAATTCACAAGAAGAAAAACTCTGATTCTCATTGAGGAAATTTCAAGCAAATTTCGACAGTCTCTAGCTGGGGTATTTTCTATGCAGTTTAGTGGAGGCTTTGCAGTAGAGTGAAGATTGGGCACTACAGTGGAGGGATAACACCAGTAAAGTGGAGGCTGCGCGGTACATTGAATGGATAACACGAAATGTCAGGGGGACACAACAGTACCCTAACAGTACAATAGGGTTTAAAGGCTTGCCCCTGAGGGGGATGGGAAAATAGTTATAACTATCACTCTATATTGACCACTATTTCCTGGAATCAAAATACAGACTTTGTCGTTTAGAAATTATAATTTTCGGCAAAGAAAAGCAAAAGCAGCAATGTATATCCGTAAACAATATCAGTAAAAGCTTTGTGGTAGAACCATTTTAAGTGTCAATAATATCATTAGATATTTTATTGACGCTTTTTACAAGACCTTACCAAGATTGAAGATTGGTTTACTGAAAATTTGTTTTTCTTATTCTACTGTCTATTATTTTCAGCTATATCTACAAATCTATGAGCATGATTATCTGAAATCGCAACACATGCTTCATCTTTTGATACAAAATGAACAGGAAAATATATCGAGATGATTGATGTAAATGGAAAACGCCTCAAACAGAAAACAAGTACACGAACAGTGACTTGGTTTATCAATGCCCTACCTACCATAGGAGCTACCTGATTGAATCAACCAATCCGAATCACACCAATATACTAAATCACATAAATTACGTCATCGTAGGCCCAAACATTCACACATATTATCTCGATTGACTTCACCTTTTATTTTTGATGTTATATCAAATAAATTTTATCAAAAGTTGTTTTTGATTTTACTTAAAATGTATCGAAATTCTATATACAATTTATGAAAATTTCATGAAAGTTTTACCAAATCGTTTTCAAAATTTCATCAAAATTACATGAAAATGGAATAAAACTGTTTCATCAACATCGAAATTATTTTCTTGAACTAGAATATTTTGGTTTAAGAACCCAGAACCCAGTCACGCATATTAGCTGAATAAGACATTCCTACTCACTTTGCCACCAGTCTGACGATAAAGGGAGGAAAGAAGAGTATTGTTGACATCCACCGTACCTTACGCTGTTTTTGAAAGAGTTGGTCAGACAGTCAGCTCGACATTGCCGGCCCGGTGCTCATTGCTCCGTTTTCGGCTTGGCGTTCACACCAATCCACCCTAAAACAGAGCTAAATGATACGCTGACAAAAATATAGTTAAGCAAAAACGGAGCTATACAAAAACGGAGATGTGAAATGTAGAAACCGAAAACTGTTGAATTCGAATACGCTTACTGCAACATATATAAATATAATGATAATCTTTTTTTAATAAAAAGGAAAATCAGATGCCAAACCAGATGATAAAAAATTTGAACACTGATTGAAGGATTTTCGTTTTTATCTAGAAAATTAGTAGTGTAAACAGCATAGCTAAATGAATGAAAACATGTGTTATAATATTTTTCACGAATTCATTAGTTGCATAGAAAACGATCTTAAGACCGCTTTGCATCTCTTTGCATCATAACCAGCATACAAGCAGAAAGAAACTAATACTGAAGCAAGACATCCCAGATGTTATCAAAGATTCTCATGGCCTAGTCCTCTTATCAACTAATTTTTCGTTTATTTTTAGCTTTTTATTTACGGTTCCGTTGTTCATTATTGCAATTTCTTACTGCCTTACAGACATGAATCTAAAACTTTCCAATAAACAGCGTTTGAAAACTTGTTATCTAATAGGGTTTGCTGCATCGTAAAATCTTTAAAAAGCATATCTTCTTCTTCAGTCGTAAATATCAACTTTAATATTAGACATCGACTCTATGCGAGATTTATTACTGGTTACAAAGACTATCCACTTATTTCGGCGCTCAAAGCCTTGCAAATTATACAATACCTTTTCTTTGCCTCAAAGTCAAGCTGCGTGCCTTGAGTCGAATAAGATGAAAAAGTATACCATTTGGAGAATGTTCATGATGATACTAAAATAATGCAATGTGGTAATAAATGTTGCAATGTGGCAATTAGAGCCAGATTTATGTATTGATAAGTGGCTTAACAGTTAAAGGAAGGAGCTACAGGCTGCATTTGCTGCAAAGATGCCTGGATCAAAATACTTCAGTTTAATAAAATGGAAAAGCATACAATTTGGAGAATGTGCATGATGATTTTAAAATAATGTTGCAATATGGTAATAAGGGCCTTATTTGTGTATTCATTAGTGGCTTTACAGTTGAGGAAGGAGCTACAGCGTTAGCTGCAAAGATGCCTGGATCAAGATACTTTAGTTAGATAAGATGGAAAAGCATACCTTTTGGAGAGTGTCCATGATGATATTGAAAATAATGTTGCAATGTGGTAATAAGAGCTGGATGTATATATTCATCGGTTCTCTATAGTTAAGGAAGGAGCTAAAGGCTTCATAGCTGCAAAGGTGCCTGGATCAAAATACCTCCTTTCACTAACGCTTTCTTTATCTTTTTGTCTAGCACGCCTCTGATGAGACCATTATGGAAATAAGATGCTCCTCATCTTTCTTGTGCTATTCCTGCCACCACTGACATTAAGGGTGCTGATTTTTATACTTGTCTCTGGATTTTAAACTTGAACAATTTTATGATATATTTTTCATTTGGTTCACTTTAGTTTAATAATTTCAAGTGTGGTCAAAATATAGAAACATTATAATGCATTAAAACAACAGCAATAGCCATACAAAAGTCAATTAATCGTTGCACTTCCGTTTGCGTGACTACTACACGAGTAACTTCCGCAAAATATCGATGGCCTTGTTCTTAATATTAGGACAATCTTTTGATTACTTTTTTCATACCGAGAATTTTTCAGCGTAAATCAGACTTCTCACATGAGGTAATGTTTATCATAATTTCTCAATTTGCAGAACAACCACACTACGTACGGGCAGTCTCGGAGGTTTCCTTGAGTTTCTGGTTGAGAATGGTCTTAACGGTCGATTTAAAACATTATGGCACTAAGGAGTGATTTTTGACCTGTTTAGGTGCAAGAGTTACTTTATAATGCCATTCTGCTGATAACCTCAAGTTAAGAGTTGAAATTAAAAAGTGAAACTCAAGGGTCTTTACAGCACACGGGTTAAACTCAGATAATGAGTACCCCAGGGGTCAATACTTGTGCCGTCAGTTAAAAAGACTGGGATAAATTAACCTATGCTAGAAATACCACTGGGAAGTAATTTCGACACAGGATCTAAATTCCATCATGTTCAGCTTACCAAAATGTGCGAGAATACCAAGTTCCATTCATTTATCTTGGTTTTCAATCGAAAAATCAAACATTTTGTTTAACAGGACTGGGACCAAAGTAAAGATGCTTGAAATAGCACTTAGGCAAAATTCTGAGATGTACCTCTTGTCCTATCTTTTTCAGCACAGTAAACTAAGTTTCATATTGGTACACTAAATTGCACAATTTTAGCAAACTATTCCATGATGGTTTTGGATTTTTCCCTGTCTAATAGGTAACAATAGGGAAGAATTTGAAATAAAACAATTTTGAAACAAAGCTTGATGGCTCGGTGACTTTACTAGATTTAGAGAGTAAGAGAGTAATGAAAATCTGAAATTTTGTATTCATATTCACAAAATTTATAAAAAGTAGCTAAAAAGCAAAGTGTTCGAAAAAAATTGGAAAGACATATGGGTGAAAGGGTAAAAAGATACAGTGAAACATCTTAAAGCGGTCACTTTTTCATTGAAGCAGTCATTAAAGGTCAGTGCCCCCTTTACAACTGTATCTCATAACCGATAATACCCAAGGCAAAGCGTAAAGACAGATATCACATTGCATGTAAAAACTTAGTTAATCGAATATCATAGCATCATTGACTATAATAAAAATAGGAGACAGAAGCTTCATATTCACAACTCATTAAAAAATTATTAAAAATCATTAAAAGACATTTCAGCTAGTGCTCAGTCCAAGATTTTTACATATCATTGACTATACTATAAGCCTTTGAAAATAAAAACCAATTTCAAAAAGTCAGCACCCCCTTCACAGCCATACCTAGTCCCTTTTAACACCTGTGCCTTGGCAGAAAGATAGATATCGTCTCGCATAGAAAACCCAATAAAGCGAGTATCAAAATAACATTGACTTTCCTGGCAGCCTTGAGAAATCAAAAAATGTCAAAGGGAAACTTTCCCTTCACAGCCATATCTAATCACTTTTAACACTCAAGTCTTGACAGAAAGATAGATATCGTTGTGCACAGAAAACATAATAAAGCCAGTATCAAAATAACATCGACTTTCCTGGCAGCCTTGAGAAATCAAAAAATGTCAAAGGGAAACTTTCCCTTCACAGCCATATCTAATCACTTTTAACACTCAAGTCTTGACAGAAAGATAGATCTCGTTGTGCACAGAAAACCCAATAAAGCGAGTATCAAAATAACATCGACTTTCCTGGCAGCCTTGAGAAATCAAAAAATGTCAAAGGGAAACTTTCCCTTCACAGCCATATCTAATCACTTTTAACACTCAAGTCTTGACAGAAAGATAGATCTCGTTGTGCACAGAAAACCCAATAAAGCGAGTATCAAAATAACATTGACTTTCCTGGCAGCCTTGAGAAGTCAAAAAAATGTCAAAGGGAAACTTTCCCTTCACAGCCATATCTAATCACTTTTAACACTCAAGTCTTGACAGAAAGATTGATATCGTTGTGCACAGAAAACATAATAAAGCGAGTATCAAAATAACATTGACTTTCCTGGGAGCCTTTAGAATTGAAATAGAAAGCGACTCTTTCTCCGATGAACTTCATTCAACAGTCTACAATCTCTAGCGATGTAGGGGTCGTGATTATTTTCATTTCATAAAACAATGATTCGCCCCGTGCCTCCTCATAGCGCCTGCGCAATAGATAGCTTAAGACATATCCCTCTACCTAGGAGCCTAAATCTTCCTTTATTGTGGTCGACATGAGAAATCAGCACGCCAGCTTTTTTATAAGAATGCTTGATTTAGAAGTCACCATTGGATAAATCATGAACTCGGTAGAACGGAAACCGGGAAAATCTAATATTTCTACCGGCAATTTGAACCAAAATCCAGTGAATAGATGGCTAAAGATTTAACCGGGAAATCGAGTCAATCCGGTGGAAATTTTCATAAACATTAAAAAATATTACAATTCAATTGGAAAATTAGATCAGATTCCTGCGAAAAGACAAAGAGCCAGGAAACTCTGAAAATTGGACCGGAAAAATTGAACCGGAATCCGGTTGAACACATCCAGCAGATTTTCTGAATGGGAGTTTTTATTGCGAAGATACTCATTTAAATTCCCTATTGTAGATTATTCAATCAAACATATCAAGGAAGGCCTGAGCTAAGTGTAACAAAGGGCCAGCAAAAGGTCTCTTGAGGAACTGCTTCTTTGCGTGAGTTAAAGGAGGATTTTCAAAACTAAATAACTCTTAAAATACTGTATGCAAAAGGAAAAGGTAAACTTGTCTGATAAGCCACTAAAAATGATTTTAAAAAATACACTCAAAAAAAATTCGAATTAACGCTAAACAGACCAACTTAAATATAGATTTAGATTCATAAATTTCGAGATCAATAGTTATAGAGAGTAGTTTTTTAGACATAAATTCATCGCTGTTTCTGGAAAGTTGCAAAGCTATTGCGAACAGGTCAAAGAAGTAATGTGTCATTTAGCTTGAAGAAATTCAACCATCGGAAGGAACAGCCCTGTCGTGAGAGGGGGTAAGCAGGATAGTTACCAGGGACTCCAGGGCCTAGAGGGGCCCTCGAGAAATAAGTAATATATTTTTAATAAACTTGAAGGGTTCACCTTGTGGGAATAGGGTGCCGTACCTATAATTTCCCTGGGGCCTGGTTAGAGAAATCTTTCGACGGCCTTGCAAGGAAAACATGTGAATATCAAAAGCATGCGAATAAGAAGCCCTGGTAGGCCTATGAACGAACTATATGCTAATTTGCAGACCAAACGAAAGTTTTCTGAATTTCTCAGAAATGGAAGGAAGCTATGTCTGAAGCAACTACTCTCATAACTAAAACTTTTGTCGCAAAAATTCAAAAATGAACCATACGAAGAGTAGCCGATTTGGCATCGATATAAGTTACTTTTAGTGAATTCAAGGCAGTGCTCGATTGAAGTTAGCTTGTCAAACCTGTCTACTTTTTTTGGGCGTACGGTACTGGATTGGTTTCAGGGGAATTTCGAACATGAATTTCTAGATAAGACATACCAGGCTAAACTAAACCAGGGTGGTTTTCGTACCAATCGACAACTACTTGATGTAAACAACTTATGCATACTGCAGAATACACTGTTGGCTGTACACTGTCGTGTCTACTTGAGTCTACTTGTAGCTTTACTACATTGGTTAAAACATTAACTTTGTTGTAAGAAACTAGTTTATCAGAAGTTAAGCACTAGAGCCACGAGAGAATAAGCATGGCTAGTGTGGAAAACAGTTGACAAGAAATAAAATTTTGCCTGATTGAATTATCTATAGCATTTGTTCTAGTTTCTGGAGACTTGCATATATTCATTTTTGTGTGCAGATGTCCGTCTGGCGATACCTTATCATTGATCCCTTATAAAGAAATACGAGATTTTTATGAACAGCTAGTCCTAGACATTGGTAAAAAATAAAAAAAACCATTAGCAGGAAAACCAAAGCTTTACTTTTGAAAAGGAAACAGGTAAGACAAGCAAAGAGATAAACTAGAGAGAACGAATACGCATGTAAGAAATCAGAGTTTATGGATTCGAGTCCTTCTAGGGCCATCTTGATTTACTAAAATCTTGTCGATAAATAAAATGGAGCTGATTATTCATAGTTTTGAACAAATCTGGTAAGATTTCCTTCTCTTCGAGTAAATTTGCTTGTATGTCTTTATAACAACGTCCCGGGTATGTCGGGAATTCATTATTATGAAAGCAAAATGAAATGAAGTACCGTGCAACCTGCCAATCGGCCAATTTCGGCTCACCTGTTTTCTAGCCATTCGCTCGGTTTCATTTTCGTTCGCTTTCTGACTTACCATTCTGACGAGTATCAGAGGCAAAGTTCTATAGTAGCAATTAATTTCGACTATGTTTCCCATCGCTCTCACCATTCTACTGTATAACTACATGAAAACAAGCATACACATCAATCCATAACACTTAGCTAACTAGGGACACTGCGAGAAGCTTTGAAAAGGCTGGAGCCGTTGACCACTTTCAGCATTTATCAGTGGCTATTAACCAATACAGATGTATCCCTACAATCAATATGAATAGATTTTCCTTCAAAGGGGCTCCTCTAGCTCCCCCTTCTATCCACTTCCTTACGTTAACACCAATACTGAAGTATAGTTAGTTTTTAAACTCTCATATAAAAAATATCGAAAGATAGCGAATTCGCCCTTATCGCCTAGAGTTTGGAGGGGGTCTAGTTTGTTTAAAGCAGATTTCGCCGATATATTAACGGTTTAAGCAGTGCATGACGCAGTGATATTTAGGCATCCCCCCTGCTGCTATTAGCCATAGGGCTTCTCCTCTGGTTTATCGTAGTTCAGGGCTGGATCCCATTCACGCAGTTCCTTTCATTGGGAAGCCTTTCTTTCCAGCTCAGCGAGCCAGTGGTCCGAGCTCATATCAAAAAATCGATGTTCTACTCGCTTTTTTATAAGAAATGGGCATTTCATCTGGAGAAATAAGTTATAATTCCTTTTTTATAAGATATGCGAGGTTTATAGTTTACGTTAGCATGGCACTACATGGAAGATGTATCAGGGCCCTAAGTTCATATCAAAAATCGATGTTGTACAGTCGCTTTTTCATAGGATATGCAACATTGTATCGAAGCCGTTAATTTGACACTAAAACATTCGTTTCAGTTAAGTCTGAAAAGGAATATATTTATTTAAAAAACTATGCTGGCTCAGTCAAGCTGAAAGTTGATCGTTTTCAATCAATTTCCTTAGAATATATTTTATCGTAATAATTGAGTCATCTGAACCTTTCATTTCGTATAATTATCAATCATACATTTGTTTCTGATACAAACGTGTAATTGTACAGCCGGACTGCAAGGCGGTAGCGGATCAAAGCTATCTGCCAGCTAGTATCCGTCAACAAAATAGCATTTTCAAAAAGGTTTTTACATAGTGAAATCATCAATAACAGCCTCTTATTACTCGTCGTTTTATGATTATTTAGTAAAAGTATTGCGATGGTTCTAACAATCCTAACTTCATATTCCTTGAAATCAAGAACCTCCATGTATGATCCAAATGCTTTATTCAATTCCTTTTAAAAAAACAAGTGCAATCATCCCGAGTGTCAGCCGTGCAAATGAACGACAGCAGCCCCCAGCAGTGGAGAGGGCATAAGTTCTCGCAGCTTCGCGTTTGGATTTCACTTTTCAGCTTGCGTGGACTAGCAAGCATTACTTAACAAAGAGACTGGGTTTTTAATAGTCAGCACTGCCGATAACTGACATTTATAAAAACAAAGGTCAAAATACTTATCTGTATAGCTGTTACAGGGCTGGTTGTCGAAAGCAGATTTTGCGAACATTTCAACATCGCAGACACACCGTGGAAATACGGTCGCGAAGTTTTCAAACACAACGCTGGACTATAAAGATATTGGCGTAAATTAGCGAACCCTGTTTAACTGCAGAGAGTCGCAAGTGGAGTATACGATCATACGAACCTGGCAAATTGGGGAATTACCGATATTGAAAACATACAGATATTGCCGTGTGTTGGCGAAGTTCGGATACAATGCCTTTATAAGTGAGTCGTTCGTTATTCTATATAGATATTCTATACAATTGACTCCCGCTATATTCATTTATTACCTACACAAGAAAGCATAACTGCATATCATATAAACTCTCTCCATGCACCAATCGATACTATTATGAAAGAGTTCGTCTTACTGCTACTCGCAAATGACACAAATTTTCATTGAAAATAGAACCTGGTTTTGTAAGCAATCTCTTATATGCATTAATATCTCATATCATAGTCATTCATCCTAACTGGTGCGCAGTAAGCGAATTTATTATAGCAAGCTTTCATTCCGAACAGGTCAGCTGAAATCGCGGAGAAAACTGGGCGATTGACTACATATATTTCATTACAGCAGGCTGTTGCTCCAAGTAGGTCAGCATATATCGCAGATAAAACTGCGCGATTGATCACATAGAGTTCATTATAGCGAGGACTCGCTCAAGGAAGGTCAGCTTAAATCGCGGAGAAAACCGGGCGACTGATCATTAAAGCGAGCTCTCGCCCAGGGGAGGTCAGCATAAATCGCGTACAAAACTGGGCGACTGACCGCATACGTGTTCATTACAGCAAGCTGTCATTGCGAGTAAGTCAGAATAAATCGCGGAGAAAACTGGAGGTTTTTGAGTTGCGTGGCCACTTTATTGATTGATGGACGTGAGGAAGGCGCGAGCAGGCCACTTGAGGTATACTTACACCGGTCACTGCTCAGTGAAGATCAGTTGAAACATCTATCAGCGATTATAGCTGCCTTTGCGAGATAGCCGATTGATTTTTTGAAGAATGATTCGGAAGTTATCGTAAGATCTCGTCAAGTACAAAAGCAAGACAAAAGCCAAGAACAGACAGCTCGCACTTTCTGCTTATTAATTGCTATAGATTTTCGCAGACAGGTTGATTACCCTAATCATGTCGTTTTAATTGATCGAATCTACAGCTTCGAAGCAGTTGCTGACAGGGAATAGCAGAGGAAGTAACAAACTGGCAGAGAAGGCTCTCGTTTCGGCAAGGTTAGGCCGTGTTAAGACTCTGTGTACACAATATATGTTTATTCTAATAAACTGGTGTGTGTACATTCTATGAAAGGTTTCAATAGGAATCTGGCTGTTTCAAATACACTGAGATTGCTGGATAGACGTTTTCTGGATATTTGGATACTCTAAGCAGTGACACAACATTGGTCAGAGGACATTAATATCAAATGAAATATACTGTGCTGTGAGCGATTTTTATCGAACACTAACCAGATAATCCAAGAACAAAAAGTTTAAAAGAAACTTGGAATGTTCTAGAAACTCGGGATATTCGAAAAACTTGGGGTACCAATCGATGCCATTTAATGCTTTCAACAAATCAAATATACACAGAGCTGTAAACGAATTTCCTCTGCTGCCTCTTGAACTTCCAAATACAACAAGTGGCAAGATACTCAGACAACATCAATTCAACTACGACTAAACGGAATACATTCAAGTCTTCTACATGAGCCTGGCAAAAGGTTTGAGTCAAATATTTTTAGAATAAGTAGTTGTATGAAATTCGTTTTTAGTTTTCGAAGTTCTAGATATTCCAATCAATTTAACCTGTATAAATACACCGTGAAAAGCACTGTACAATAGTTTGGTGTTTCGAATGCACTGACTTCATGAAGTGTGAAATATAATAACTACTACACTGTAGATAATACAACAAATACAGCAAGCTTACAACCAATATCATCAGAACTCTGAATATTTCAACTACACTGCAGATAACACACCGAACAGAGCGAGCTAGATTTCAGTTTCATCAGAGGACTAAAAGGAAACTCTGAATATTTCAACTACACTGAGTTGTATATGAATCTTGTCAGAGACCCGCATATTCTCTGCTCGTCTCGCTTTTGCATCCACTCAAAAAGGACAAACAAGTCGATGAGTGACATTTTCGAGCATAAATCACAGTCCGGCTTCAACCTACAGGCGCTTGGCATCCCGTCTGCTCTACACTCTGCTTACCACTCTCTCTCAATGCACTCGTCGTGTAACTCCAGCCAATCAAGCTTCCCAGCTCATAGCGAGCTCTACCCGAGACAGGACTCGCATATACACTTACAGGGCAATGCCACTGGCCCTTCGAGCCTGAACTCTCCGTTTTACGAGTCGTTAGGGACCAGCAACACCGGTTCGGCTCGCTACTCGCCCCACAGTCATCGGCATGGCTATTACTCACCACAATCTGCCGGACCGACCACTGGACATCATAGTCTACCATCGACAGAGCCTCAATCGAACCCGTACATGTGCTACCCATCATTTGTACCACCAGCTCGTGGCTATAGCGGCTCTCTGTTATCAGGCCATGTCCCTTACGGAATCGAAGGTGAAATGTACGGACGAAATAGATATGGCGCGCCACCGAATGTGCATGCACAGTTCTTAGATCAGTCGTTTGTTCATGGGGCACAAGCGAATCCGCCTGGCATGTTCTACCCGTACGTTCGACAATCGACCACGCCACACATCATGGGTTGCATGTGGATAGAGCAACACGGCTACAACAAGATGAAGCCGTGTGGCAGGCAGTTCACGCTGATGCAGGACATCGTCAACCATCTGAACGAGGAGCATGTGCAGACGGCAGATACTGGAAACGGCTTGTATGTGTGTCAGTGGCAAAATTGCCCACGGAATGGACTGCCGTTCAAAGCAAAGTACAAGTTGGTTAACCATCTGAGAGTGCATACGGGAGAAAAGCCGTTCCCCTGTCCTTTCCCTGGCTGTGGTAAACTGTTCGCAAGAAGCGAGAACCTCAAGATTCACAAGAGAACACACACAGGTATGTGGGTTTATTCTTTTCCTACTTTTCTACACACATGCTAACAGCTTTCCTCTTGCATCTTACTCAAATGCGCTATTTTCTTCTTGAATCTTACTTATACTTCACTTAGACTGCTATTTAGATAAATCTGATGTGTACTGTTTTGATACACGGTACATAATTGCGTTCCTCATGTATTTCACTCAAATTGACTATTTGCTTTTTGATTTCTATACATACTTTACACATACAGGTATTTCAATCAATCCTATTCGTACAAATATCGCCACTTCTTTCCTCTTGAATATTAGCTACTTGTACCATACTGACACTTGTATGTCGAGAAGGCTTAAGTCTAACATCTTGATACAAGATTCACAAACAGAGGTTTGTCGATAAAACTTATGCGTACTTTTCTCTACAACATATAAATTCACTGCCCCTTCATACATATGCTCAAGCCCCTTCTACCTGCTCTTATCTTCCTTTTAAACAGTTTTTACTTGATAGCAAAAATCAACACATCTTATACAACTCTAAAAACGTGTATTTGATTATTCTTTTACTGCTTTCCTATCAAATTGAAGTCATACCGTTTCATAGATTGCAAAATTCAAGGTTTTAAAGGCTCTAAGGCCATTTCTACTTTAATACCAATTAGACACCTTTGAAGATGCTTTTCTTCTCCTTTACAGTTTTGAAAACTCAATATACACACACACAATAAAGGTTGTATGAAACATCTTCAAGGCTTTCTCTTTGCCGCTTTCTGGAGAAGCTGTAGCATTGTTAAGTGAATTTCAAATAAGTCCTGAAAGGTTTACAAAAATGTAAGCTCTGGAAATAAAGCGTTCTAGAAACCTCAGGTGCCCCTTCAGTGTATTTTGAATTCTAAAGCCTCAAAATATTGATAGAATAAGGTTCTGAAAATAAATGGATTTGAAAGCTAAAGGGCTTGCCGAACTGTCATTGAATTTCATATGTTTGAATGTTTGATAAAAATTCGCTCTTTTCATGCATTTATTTCATATTTTCAAATCTCGAAAGGTTGATAGAGATAATAGTTCTGAAAATGTCCAGGTGCCCTCCAAAATCTCATTGTATTTCACATCTTAAAATCCTAAAAGGATGTTGGAGATAAATCTTCTGGGAGTAAAGGTTTAAAGAATCTCAGGTGCGTTTTAAATCTTCGGTGAATTTTATATTTCCAAATTCCAAAATGTTGATAGAAATAAAGGACTTGCAAAGGTTCTAAAAACTCGATGCATTCTGACGCTCATTCTTTGTCATTCTGTTCAACCTGTAAGATTGTTGGAAAACATCTTCTAGTCATAAAGGTTCTCAAATCTCAGGCGCTTTTAAAATCTTCGGCGAAGTTTTCATATGGAAACCCTGAAAGATGGAAATCAACAAATAATGCTAAAAAGTTCTAAAAACTCGATGGTTTCTGAACTTCCATTGTAATCTAATGTAATCTCTCTACATTTCAAAACTCCGAAATATTGATGATAATAACGATCTTGAAAATAGAGAATCTAGGAGCTCGGGTACTTTCGGAACTTTCAATGTATTCTAATACATTCTAAAAATCGGAGAGGTTGATAGAGATATAGGTTGCAAAAACAAGGTTCCTAAAGATCACGTGTTTTCCTAAAAGTCATTGTATATTACATCTTGAAACCCCGAGAAGTCAATAGGAATAAAGCTTCTTGCATTAAAGGTTTTGGAAGCTCAGGTGCTTTTCAGGACCCGAGCGTATTTTACAAAAGCCATTAAAACCCTAACAGGTTGTTTAAAACCTGTTCGTGTAAGAAATACTTTGGTATGCAAGATATCCTATTTAGTACTTGTACGTTGGTACGTGTGTGTCACACTGGGTTTGTGTTGAGTGTTGAGTCGTAAGCTTTTACTTCGTGATCTGCTGCGTACTAGCTGAGCCTATAAGTTCCTTTCATAAGAAAGACGAACGATTTTACTACCTGAAAAATTGAGAAAGTAATTATGTCTTCTGACGAAAGTGGTTATGACTCTTCTATCTTCCTTAGTAAACTAGAGATCAAGGAATCATCTTTTCCTAAATGTTACACTTTAGGCATACGAATGAAAAAGAATCGAGTTCCTTCAATAACAGACTTACTGATTTAGATTGCTTGAGAAACTTATTTCAGCAAATTTCATTGTCTCGAGAAGAAATGAGAATAGTTTCTGGATCAGCTAAAGGAGATAAGAACTTGAGCTCCCTTTAAATAGATGAGAAACAAGAATTAAGGAGATCATATTGTTATAGAAGGTAAGAAAATCCAGAGAAGTCGGTATCGTTACGAAAAGAATTCTATAAGAAGCTTTCCGTCTGAGAATCAAAGAAGTCAGGGTCATTGCCACGTTTCATGTCAGTCGTTCTAAATGCTCAAGTTTTGGAAGCATTAGTTTACACAATGATGTAGGTAGGGAGGTAATGGGGGTGAAAAAGCCCCCGTAGAGCTAAGCAACGTTTGTTTAGAAATTTTCTGAGCTTACGGGAACCTTTAGCTTTCGGTTTGTGGTAAACTTTAGCTAATTTTTCTATGCTGAATCAATAGTTTTGAAAAATATAAATGATAGTAGATGCACTGTCAGAAAATTGTTAATAAGAAATATATTGTCAGAATTTCTTGTCCCTCCTAAAGCCCATGCCACTGCAGTAATGATTCAATTTCTTAGGTAAAAATTTATTTTAGATAAAGATGTTTAGCACATCAGCTTCGTTTAGTTATAATTTGTTAGCATCAGCTTCGTTTAGTTTCAAATGCTTTGCAGCAGCTTTGTTGAGTTTAAATTTTTCATCCGTACACAAACACGGAATTCATTCATTTATGATGATTTAGAATTTCAGGATAGCGGTACATAACTTTTAGATATCAGGAAAAATTGGAAACGGCCTCGTATAAACTTGGTTCCACTTCACTTCGTTTCATTAAAATCGAGTAATAAGCTAAGCAAGAACTTTGAGTCTAATCTGAAATCAAATAATATATACGTCTCTTTTTGATTTTATCGAAGGAGAAGAACCGGTTTAGCACTCCTATTCAGACCTCCCTTTGTTTAACCTTTGATTTGATGCATTTCTCTTTTGATTCTATGTCACATATCTTTTGATTCTAGAGGTAGAAACAAATTACTAGATGTCAATATTTTCTGTAGCAAACTGTAGTCAAAGTACTAGGAAATAAAACCTGGTTCAGTATTCCTATTGAAACCTGCTAGATTATTAACCTGTTGATTTTTTTTTACAATAGAAAGAGTGTTAGAAAGTGATCATTTCTGCATCTGCCCTTTGCAATCTGATAGTGATGAAAACTATTCATGATAAAGTAACCAAAAAAGATTACTTTCAATGATAAAGTCCGTGTGCGTATGTAGGCATGATTCCTTATGAGCCCAATTTCTTAAGTTTATGAAATAGTAAGAGACCGATTCAAAAATAGACAATTCTTGAAAAGTTTCGATAAAATCTTCATAAGTAAAGGTTTCTAACAATCTTTAAATGATGTATACTATATCCGGACGTTTTAAGAATGGTTTATGTTTGAGTTAGTCTGGTATATGTACATATTCGCCACTGCAAACTATTTAAAATGTTAAAAACATGAAATGAAAATGATTAGTAATATGCCATAAAAGGATTTATATTAAAAGACTTTAAACGAAGACATGAAATTAAAACAACACCCTTACCTACGGTGGCAGGTATAGCATCAAAAGGTCTAAAAGACCTTACTTCCATCTTGGTCCCACAGAAGGCTTGCCCCAATTACAGCAATAACAACACAGTCCATAAATCAATTGCAGAATAGCAAGTAGAATTTGAACCTATAATGATAATAATACTAATATCAACATTTACGACTGTTTTAGCTGTAAATATCAATTTCTATCTGTGAATATTGATGGTGGTTCTCGTGTTTTCAACAATAATGAATATGATGATTATGATAATAGTAATGAAAATAAGAACAATAATAGTATTAATGGATAGAGAATCTATAATGATAAAATCAGGAAAAGCTCAGTCGTCATGACCAGTGGCATAGTGATTCTACAAAATGAATAACATTGCATGACGATCAATTCTTGATAGTCAAGTGGCTTTTTTATCAATTTGATAATAGCAATATAATATAATTCACTTTATCGTTTTTGGTCCCTGTCATAAAGTATCTTAATAATCATATGAAGCATAGTTTGTACGTACAGCGTGATGTCATACTGCCCGCTGCTGCATGCTAGGTACCAAGGGAAGCCAGGATGAACTGGAAAAGATAAATGAAACGTCATTGAAAATATAATACTCTGATTTTGCTTCCTCATACGAGAACCTACTCTATAATTTCAGCTTGATAAAACAAGAGCATTTTAATAGTATTTGATTTTGATTGCCTAAGCAATAACACTTGGGAGTTGTTTGACAAATGCTTTGAGCAAATGGACTCCAAGTATTCTACAAAAAGCAATCAACATTCAGCTACGTTACTGAAAGTGAAGCTTGACATCGGACGCAAGAGTTTTTATTTTCTCGCTACTAGGACATTTAATACACTACCCCATCAACTGATATATTATCCTGTATAGAAATCATATTTATCATAATCACTATCATTTTTAGCATTAGAAGCATGTCAAACTCTTAGAAATATAAATTCGCCTTACGTGGTGAATATTTCTCGTCAAAAATCACTGCATTCGTATCAAAACAGTCCAAAACCAAAAACTATATTTTTATGGTATCGAAACATAGATTTTCTAGGGCCTAAAACTCGAAATACAATATCTGATAATATAGAAATAGCTCCCAACATATTGAACAATTTGAGGATTAGACTTAAACTCTGTTCCTAGAAAACAAATACGCATGCTCCTCTCGAAGTAGCTAGCATGCTAGATCCAATCCATGAAGTTGCGAATTGTTAGTCTAAAAGTTGTGGACTTCCAATATTATCAAAACTAACACAAACAATATCCCAATACAAGGCAGCCCCGAGACATATCATAATGCTAAAGTTGCATGTCGTAGAAGCAAATCAAAGTTTCAAACAAATAGAATTGATACAGCCATGTTTTTCCGACTTTTCACACTTTTTCTAAATTTTTTTGCCAATCAAAGCAAAAAAATGTTCAAGAGAATTTTCATCCTATGTACTGTGTGCCCATTAAGGTGGAAATTAATGTAAAAGGATTTCATCAGCAACTTCGAGAGATATCTTGAAGTATTAAGAATGGATACCTTGAATTAACGTGGAGCGATATCATAAGCAATGTCGAGGGTGTTTAGTAATGTGGATGGATTTCTTAAGAAACGTGGATGGAGATCTTGAAGTAATGTAGTACCTGTTCAGCAATGTGAAGGATATCATCAGTAAGACGGAAGGATATGTTCTAGTAATCTCAGTGATTTGGAGGAATATCTTGTGGTAAAGTGAAGGCTGTTCAGTAATTTAAAAGGATATCATCAGTACTTTGAAGGGACATCTTGCAGTTATTTTGAGGGTGTTCAGTAATGTGTGGCGATATCATCAGTAACCCTGAGGGATAACTTGCAATAGTGTGGAGGGCGATCTAAATATGGAGGAATTTCATAAGGGATTTCCAGACAACTCCTTCGGAAGGGTGGTTGGACTAGGAATTCCGTGCCTCTGATGGAACCCTGGACCCTGGCCTTTTGCTAGTACATCAAACATAGACCTACTTACTTACTAAGGAGGAGCAGGACTTAAAATACAGTACGTTTCGCTTTGTTCCTGATTTACAAAGCCCTGTGGACACCAAAGACAGTTTTAATATTGAATTGCAACGTGCAACCAAGATAGATAACTATCTCCTGTGAATCAATGAGCACAGAAAGAATAATAATGAATTAGCCCATCGGCGAATCAGTGCCGGTAGAGAGATAAGCGCAATGTTTGATCGTCGTACAGATATGCGCAGATAAGGGCAGATGTACTTTTGTTTCGCAAATCAAAGTTACGAGAATCAAACAAAAATGCTGTTTAACAATGTAATAATAGGACGTCGATAGCCTCAAGTTTGCGAAACAGCTGGGTTAGAACTTGAAAGAATATTACCAACTTCGGGATAGTGAGAAATCAAATATCTATCAAAAGAATATTAGACCAGTCTTTGATCGGTAAAGAACTTGAGGATGGTGAGAAAAATAGGAGACAAAGCAAAACATGATAACTAATTAAAGCTTTTGTGTCTGACACTCATTGGAGTAGTGTATCAGAACAGTATTTGATCGGTAAAGAATTGAGGTTGGCGAAAAAAATCGGAACATTGTGAAACGTAATAACTACTTAAGATTTGCGTCTGAAACTCATCGGAGTAGTACGTCAGAAAGAGAAAGAAAGCGGAACCCAACGAGCTCTTTCCCTAATTATCAATTGTTTATTTCACTGAACTCCCAGTTATGATTGGTTGTTTCTCGCCATACATATCATTCACCTTCTTTCTGATTGGCCAATTTTGATCAGTATCTGATTAAAATCATTCGTTAGGTTTCGTCTCCTTCCTCTTTCTGACGTGCTGATATTGCGAGTGTCAGACGCAAAAGATTTCAGTAATTATCATGTTTCGCTATGTTTCCAATTTTCCTCGCCATTCTAGGGATAGCGAGAAAACCGCAAAGAACGCAAAATAATGTAATAACTTAAGCTTCTCGTAAAGTATATCGAAAGAGAATAACTTACTAGAAATAACTTACTCCTAAGTTATAACTTTACTAAGTGGGATTTTTACCACATAAGCCGAGAAAAACGCGCTGATCTTTGATACCCTATACTGATTTTCTATGAACTCGATTCTAAATGTTAAAGTTTGATATTAACTACAGAAGAGGTAAGAAATTTGATACATATTTCTATAGGCATGCAATAAGTTCCATTAATCAACGATTTCATAACAAATACTTACTCAGAAATCTCAGATTAAAAATCATCTCAGTTAGAAATGGTGATTCTTAACAGGAAAACATGAGACAAGAAACTACTTCACAATTAAAACTGCGATTTAAAACATACCATATCACTTTGCGAGCATCAAGGTGTCTAGCAGAGCTAAAATCGTTTGTAAAACACCGAACTCTTCTTTGCTAGCTTATTTTCCTGATGTAGGACAGTGCAAACTCGCCTTTGGCAGGCAGAACCCGAGTTTGGGACCCGGTTAGGGCATGTGACAATTGCAGTAGTCTGGTAATTTCCTGTGTTAGATCATTTCTTATGAATTAATAGTAGAGATAAAGGCTTAAGTACATTATTCTAATGTCAAAACTGTAAAGATATTTTTTAAAAATTCAAGATATAGAGCCGTGATTGCAAACATATCATACCACAGTGCAAGACATCGAGATGTCTAGAAAAGATAAAAATAGAAGCGCGAGAATTCGCATGTCGAATTAGTGATTGATTTCCTTTTAAAAGCCCAGATCGAATTGTGCTGATTAAAGCATATTAATTGCTACTAGCTTCTTCAGAGCAGTGAATCTAAACATATGATATCATTGTGCGAAAATCGAGATGTCTGTGATAGAGATAAAAGTAGAAATCCAAGTTTTCCTCTATCGAAACACTGAAGTTATATCTTTTCAGGTTAGGATAGAGTTAAGCTGATTTTGAAATACCAAGATCCATAACCTTACTTTAAATGCATCGCATCACTTTGCCATGCATAGATATGTCTTTCATTTTATATAGAGTGGAGATAGACTAGAGCTTAAATCTATATAGGAAAATAAAATTGATTAGGAATATAAGCATGAAACTAAGGAGCAAGATAATAAACAAAATCAAATTTCTAATCATACTGAATTTTGCTAGTCATACTGAGTAAAATCATACTGAGACAATGTTCAACATTAAGATAGTGAGCAAAGACCATAGTCTGCAGAAGGAATGGTCTGGGAAAGTTTTGTTTTCTTTCTTTGTTCTGGTGTGGATGCTGAAGTGGTCTTTACCGTGCACGAATTTTCTTATAAATCATTAGAAAATGGCAATATGAATGAGCTAAAGTTTTTCAAACGAAATGCTTATTGAAACATCTCCATATGATTGATTTTTAATCAGAATGCCTTTTACAAGCAGTGGAAAAGAAACATTTGGGTTAAACTGCTTTTACCATTGTTGTTGATAGGCACATACGCTTACTATCTTCGCAAGGTATGGGTTTATGTGCTAAGCACTTTAACCCACTGAATAGGTAAACTAATCGAGCAGTGCGACCCTGGTCCTTCCTCTCAATGTGACCACACCTCGTGATTCCTTTTGCCTTTTTGCCTGGAATTACAGAGAGCTGGCTAATTCTCTCCTCACACTTTGTGACAGGTCTGAAGGTGGTTTCGAACCCAGGACCCTTCGAACAAGGGTCAAGTGATCGAACCACTCTGCCATCCCCGCCAATAATGAGATGGTTATGACTTTTGATAGATGATAGGTCAATACACTTACTACCTTTGCAATGTCTTCACATGTGCACAAAGGCCCACTGAATAGGTTAACTAATCGAGCAATGCCATCCCAGTCCTTTCTCTCTATGTGACCACTAATCGTTACTGCTTTTGCATATTTCCAGAAGTTACAGAAACCTGGCAAATTCTCTTCTCACACTTTATGTGACAAGTCTGAAATTGGTTTCGAGCCATACCACTTTGAACAAAGGCTGAGTGATTTAACCACTCGGCCAACCTTACCTTGGCAATATAGGCTGAATAAAAAACAATAAAGTCGCTCGCACAATGATGGTTGAATTCCTATATTGACTATACAAGAACATAGCCAGAAGTGAAAATACAGCGAAAATCTGCGTATAAGAATGGATTCTGCTCTGATGAAATATAACATGAAACATAAATAAACCCCCTGAAACAAATACTGATACTTCCAAATACGGTGCAAATGGAACACGCTCCGTTTTCAGTCTGGACACCAAACACACAGACCTTTGAATACAAAGTATTCTTTCAATGCAAATATTTGTCTGGAGCAGTGTGAACAGGCAGAGTTTCTTGTCTTCAAAAACGGAGACAGAAACGAACGGAGCAGTGTGAACAAGGCCTAAGATGTTGCGAAATTTCTAATGCATAACCATCTCATTATAGCCACCCATCCGGTATGAAATCGAAATTTAGTACAATGTATATAATGCTAAAGAGAATTTTAGGCCAACACTGAGATATGGAGATTCGTAATAGCTGGTTTCTAAGGTATTCCTTTTCTCGAGAAAGTGACTAAGAAATCACAAGCGATGTTGACGTAGAGGTAAGTAGAAGGTAAATGCTGATTAGAAATTAAGTTTGTAAACATGATTAGCTTTGAAGAATATGGAAATCAGTTCCCACGCCAACTGCGACACGAAACGACACCGAATTAAATGAAGCGGAGGATCGTGCGCAAATGCATCATCAAATTAAAGTTCAATCGAGATTTGAAGATTTATCAGAAACAGGTGTATTATGATAGCAACCGGGGTAATAAACAACTTGAAAATACTGAGACCATTTTCAAAAATAATATAGTAACCAAAGATATATCTAAGAATCGTGTTTTTCTCGAGAGAGTGAATAATAAACTTACGCTAGAAAATAGTATTTTTCTTGAGAGAAGAACTGATATATTAGAAGTTAAGTTGAGACCGAGTTTTGAAGATATTAAAGTAACAGAAACAGGTGTATAATGATAGCAACCGGGATAATAAACAACATGACAATACTAAGACAGTATTTAACAGTAAGTAAATATTTAGCTGAAAGTGAAAATAGAATTTATCTCGGGAGAAGGACTAACAAATCATAAGTTAAGTTGAGACCGAGTTTTGAAGATATGGATACATCAGAAACCGGTGTATTATAGTAGCAACCGGAGTAAAAAAACAGGCAAAAATACTAAGATAATACTCAACAATGTGATATTTAGATAAAAACAGCGAAATCACAATGACAAACTGCGGGTAAATTAATTCGTTATGTTTCATATTTGCTCTATTTCTGATATACTACTTTGATGATTGGTATCGGACCCAGAGCTTTAGTAGTTGTTATTTTTTGCTATGTTTCTAAGTATCCTTGCCATCATCAAGTTCTGTACTGATCAAAGACTGTTCTGACGTACTACTCTGATGATTATCAGATGCAAAGCTTTAGTAGTTGTAATGTTTCACTATGTTTCTAAATACCCTTGCCATCCTCAATTTCTGTACGGATCAAAGATTATTCTAACATTAGGATAGTTAGCTTAGATATAGCTGAAAGTAAAAATAGTTATTTTAGAGAGAATGGGTAACAAATCACAAGTGTTGTTGAGATAGAGAGATAGAAGCACAATAGAAATTAGGTGGGTTAAGCTGTTATTAGGTTTTAACAAAATTCAAATCAGCTCCCGCGCATGATGAGCCACAAATTGTCACCGAATAAGAATAATTAGAGAATCGTGAGCAGATGCACATAAAAGAAAAACAAAATATCAGCATCGGAGGCCTTATTCATTTGTGGTTTAGTGAGGTAATGTTTAACGTGCAAAATGCTCTGCAATATTTCTTAAGGAGGATGCTATCAATACTGCGGAGGGGTACCAATAGTACTGTGTAGGATATTTAGTAGCTACTATGGAGAAAATTACTTGGATTGTTGAGATAGTGACCAAACTGCTTGTGGTTTTCATCCACAGTACTGAATATCCGCAATACACTTTCAAGTACTGCACATGCGTTCCCAAGAGTGATAGTATTACGAGGTCTTACTGCATTTAATGCAGCCATTTGCTCTAAAGAATTCTTCGCATTGGAAATTACTGCATTTCTGCCAACCCATCGTTTATGTATGTATGCATTTATACATTTGCCACTAAAAACCATTTACAATGTTAAGATTAGCAAATAAAAATGATTAGTAATACCCCATACATTGATTGAAATTAAGAACTTTTAAAGGAAAATATGAAATAAAAAAGAACACCCGTAACTACGGTGGCAAAGATAGCATTAAGGTTCAAAGGAGCATATTTCCATAATGGTCATCTTTTAAGTTGGATGAATGGTGGTTTCAATGAGGAGGAATGAGGAGACTGGGGAGGAGACTGGGGCCTTAGGGATAAAAACTGTCAACAAACTTTTGGGCCTAAGGGAGGGTGATAGACTGATTACATGAGCCGCAGTTATCGCTATTGATGAATTCAATGAACGCTCAAACTACCGAAGTTGCAAACCAGTATGAGCGGACTCGGTTTAGTGCTAGCCTGAGTTTCGTGATGAGCGATATCTGGGACTCGTGAAATAAGTCTATTCAAACCTACGCTGTTCAGAACCTTTAGCACCAAAGCATCTGGTTTAAAAGTGATCACTCTACTGAAAATTAAGATTTGTAAGCTGTAGGGGGGTGAAAGTATGAAAACCATTGGCCTCAATTCATGACAGCAAAATGCAAAACGAGGCTAAATCATCTTTTGTAACAACACGTTTGTTTACATTTTCTTGTTTTGGTCACATCAGCTTTTATATTTTTGCACCAAAATGTTTATATAAATTGCACAGCCTCGTTTCTCGTTTTCGCTATCGTAAATATAGGCCAATCTTTTCCATACTTTTATCACCCTTAAGTATGAGAAAAACGTGTTCCATGCACATTCAGAAATTTCTCCAGAACAAGCAGATCGGTATTCTAAGGCAAGAATAATCATGAATTTTCCAGCCAGTTTCAAAATAATTTTGTTTATTGGCGAAAAACTGTTTTGATTTTTTCTTGATATGAAGAGAAGAATTCTTGTTAAGAGAAAAAATATCCCGAAGATAAATTTAAACAGATTTCGTTTGCCCACCTTTGTCAGAGTACAAACAAAAACATCGAATTCGAATTCATATGAATGCTTTTGAAAATATTTGAAAAAGGCCAAACTGTGAAGAACTGCAGGAGGCCTAAACATAACAAAAACCTTAGTAAATTTCTAGTTACTTTTTATGAAAATATTTCTTCTTGGTTTTATTGAGTTTCATCAAGATTGCATACCAGCGTTTTTATAAGAAAAACATGTTCAAGATCGGGTGCTAAGGGTTGCAAATGGATACAATAAACAGCCTGAGGAACGTCTGTGCAGCATTGTGGAGGATAGTCAGTGCTTTGGAGGGATATCATAAGTACTGTGGAGGATGTTCAGTCTTGTGAGGGATACCATCAGTACATTGATGAACGTTCACCACTGTGGGGGGTTCCATTAGTACTGTGGAAGCATACCAATCAGGACTGAATTTTCGTATTTCAAAGCTTTAAGAGCTGGGTAATGAGAGAAAGTTTGAATTTTTCATGTGACCAAATGGCTGTAGGGTCGCCTGTTATGTGTTATTGGATGAGAATCTTATTTTCCATCATTTCTGGTCACTAACAAATATAGACAACGTAATATTGTCTTTAGAACTGTACAAAAAGTGTAAGAAAAGCACCTTAAAGAAACCCTTGCTGGTTTCTAAAATATCATTGGTTTCATTTTCTGCCCTCGATTTGAGGTACGCAATAGGATCAATTGATTAATTCACATTCGAAAACGAGGCAGAGTCAGGTGATAAGCCATCATAGCAAAATAGCCGTGTTGTTTTTCTGTCAAACAGCTTGTGTGTAATAAACGCAGTTTTAACTAAGTTATCGAGAGAAAATCAACGTCGATCCGCGCACAGAAGCATTCTATCGCCCAGCTTGTTTTCATAACGATGAAACCAAAAATCACAGAGCGCTTAGAAGGTTAGATTATTAGATTTGAAAGAGCGTCCATAGGCTGTTGAAAATATCGCGACGTGATACCACTAATCCTCTGTCCATCACAGAAGACAGTATCGTAACTCATGTAAGGTGGCAGTTTTTTATAAAGAAGAGGAATTTTTCAACTGAGCGCTTTAAATGCAAGAAGAAAATGTTATGGATTGTGGGGTTAATCTCCCGGGATGCAAATATTATAAGTTTTCTTTATTCAGAAATCGAGAAATTTCAAACAGTAGGCGAAGATGAAATGTCGCGAGTCTATCTCATCGAGGACGTGTGTCTCAGAATTTCCATCGCATAACATGTTTCGTATCTTTCCGATTTTCGATAATTTTGCCTAATTTTGTATCGCTCGGATGACTGTCAGACAAACAGTCTCACCATAATGTTTCCTATATTTCAGATTTTTCTCCCTAAGCTTAACATCTTGTGTATCAGTTTAGTATCTTTCCGATTTTTCTCCCTAATGCTAAAGCTGTTAAGAATAACTTTGATAACTTTCAGACAAACAGTTTCACAATGTTTCCTATATTTCCAATTTCTCTCCCTCATCCTGAAGTTCAGACGAAATGCTTTTATAATATTTTGTGATATGATAAAGTTTGATAGTAAAACAAGTTTCAGCATTTAGAAAAAAATGGGCAAGTTTTTGTCAATCGAGCCCATCGCCCTTGTTGCTTATTGAAGGGTTCAGTGAGAGCTTAATTGAGTGAATTGGCAAGGCTGTAACGCAAAAGCTGATTTTTATGCACAGGGGGAGAAGTGACTTGAATAAGAGAATGTTTAATACGTACGTCACGCACGCACATATATAATAGGCCCATAGGCAAGCACCTTTTTGAAAAAGAAATAAATAATGATTAGACCCCCGGGGTACACAAATCTGTCGGACTAGTGTATGTGTCACTTATACTTAATATATTATTTTACTTTCACTTTTTGTCGGAGCAATCATGATCTTGTCAGATGAATCAAATTTTGAGACATCAAAATGATGCTGTAGATATTGGTAGCCTAAACATTAATGTAAAACTTCATACCATAGCTGACGAAAAATTGTGTTGAACAAAGCGTAAATTATGAAAGAGATTTACTCCCCTAAGTTAAGTGTGCGAAGCGAAGTAAAGTGTGAGTAGTAAATTGCAGGGACTTTAGCTATAATATTGAATGTAAAGGGATATCTAGAAGTAATGGGTAGGGTATTTTGTAGTGTTGAGGGATATCATCAGCAACCTGGAGAGATATCATCAGTAACGTGGAGGATGCAGAGAAATGTGGAGGAATATCAGAAGTATTTTGAAAAAGTACTTAACATCCTCAACATTACTGCGAGATCTCCCTTCACGTTACTGCTGACACCCTTTCAATTACTGAAAAGCATCTGCATTATTGCAAAGTACTTCCACATTACTACCCAGCCTCCTCATTACTGCAGACACCTTACATGGAATGGAAGAACATTACCTATGATCGAACCTATTTGATATGCTAATGAATTAGGCGAAGTGAGGAAGAAAACGACGCTGCAATTATTCTACCCAAAAACTGATTCTGACATTGTATATTAGGTATGATAGTTACCGCGTACTATGTAAGTCTCTGATATCTAATATGGTAAGTCACGTCTCGTTAGAAGTTTGTCTTCCAGGTAGTGAGAAAGGAGGCTAGTTTACCGTTCCTTATTCATCGAATACTCGATAAAAACAATAGCAAGACAATAAAATGAAATAAGTCTGAGAAAATAAATTAGAATCATCTACAGTCTTATTTTCAAACTAACAAACAAGACGATTTTACGTAACACTACCAACAAATTTGAATCTAGGGATTGTAAGGAAATCTGAAACACAGCGAGACATAAATATGATTTTCGGCTTTTCTATTTTTCTTTTTTTGCTGAAGTTGTTGATGAGACACCTTATATCGTTTAATACACGGGCATTTACAAAGCTGTTTTTATAAAATGATGGCACACAGAGAGGAATTTCATTATTATGGATCAAAATGTCTGCGAAATGGAACGATTGCGTCCTTGTTAGATACAATTTTAGGCTTTTCTGTTTTCTTTTCGTTCTTGTCGTTGATGAGACACTTTATATGATTCTTAACACGGGCATTTACAAAGCTGTTTTTATAAAATGATGGCACACAGAGAGGAATTCTATCATTATGGATCAAAATGTCTGCGAAATGGAACGATTGCGTCCTTGATAGATGCAATTTTAGGCTTTTCTATTTTCTTTTCATTCTTGTCGTTGATGAGACACTTTATATGATTCTATACACGGGCATTTACAAAGCTGTTTTTATAAAATGATGGCACACAGAGAGGAATTTTATCATTATGGATCAAAATGTCTGCGAAATGGAACGATTGCGTCCTTGTTAGATACAATTTTAGGCTTTTCTGTTTTCTTTTCATTCTTGTCGTTGATGAGACACTTTATATGATTCTTAACACGGGCATTTACAAAGCTGTTTTTATAAAATGATGGCACACAGAGAGGAATTCTATCATTATGGATCAAAATGTCTGCGAAATGGAACGATTGCGTCCTTGATAGATACAATTTTAGGCTTTTCTATTTTCTTTTCATTCTTGTCGTTGATGAGACACTTTATGTGATTCTATACACGGGCATTTACAAAGCTGTTTTTATAAAATGATGGCACACAGAGAGGAATTTTATTATTATGGATCAAAATGTCCGCGAAATGGAACGATTGCGTCCTTTTTAGATACACTTTTAGGCTTTTCTGTTTTCTTTTCATTCTTGTCGTTGATGAGACACTTTATATTATTCTATACACGGGCATTTGCAAAGCTGTTTTTATAAAATGATGGCAAACAGAGAGGAATTTTATTATTATGGATCAAAATGTCCGCGGATTGGAAAGACATGGGGGTCTTATGCAGTATTCAGAGCAGCAGCTGAGAAGGTTTTAATTATCAAATAGAACAGAAAAGCGGTCTTAACAGTAACGTCAGAGGAGACCAGGCTCTCTAAACCCCATTTTCTACACAGAGGGCGAGACTAAGCTATACAAACCATCGTTATGTCACACTCTTGTAGATCTACAGTCCATTCCCTAGCTGAGTTCTATTCCTTGCTAATATTTCCGAAAAATCTAGAGTTCCGGGTTCGTAAAAGATTCTTCAAACTTAATAATTGATATAAAAGCTTAACTTTTGTTGAAAATAGATTCATGGTATCATCAGGGGTTCTTGGAAGTTAAATTATTCGGATATTTCGAAATGAATGGTTAGTTCTAACTCTCAGTTCTAACATATATCTAAATCGAATGGGACAGTTGCATTTGAATCCTTGTTGCTTCAACTTTCAACTCATTTCTGAATTCAACAGCTTTGAATGGTGGAAGTTTGTTCTATACCATGCTATGCCGACCCGAAATGAAATATGTTTATTTCCGTATTTATTGCTCGTTGCTTTCGAAAGTGGACTATGTTGATTGTTCTAGAGATAAATAGAAGAACAGTCTTTGATCGGTACAAATAACGGGATGGCAAGAAAAATTGGAAACAAAGCGAAACATGATTACTCCTTAAACTTTGCGTCTGATACTTCTTAGAATTTCAGTACAAGAACGAATATGAAGCCTTTTGAGTTTATAAAACCAGAGATTGAATTGGCCAATCAGGGAAGAGGATAATTGGTAAAGGAATGATTGGTAAAGTAAGAAACAGCCAACTATCACTGGTGGTCCAGCGGGGCAAGCAATAGATTATCGAAAGTGTCCTAGTGAAAATGTCTTTTACAAGTACTTGATCTTCTGAGTCTTATGAACATTTGAGTACTGCAGGCTTCTTTAGCAATTTATTGAATCTTTATCAAAAACCAACGCTCAATATAAATAGATCTTGCGAGAATCATTGCTGGTCAAAGAAAATAAGCAAGGCACCGGTTTCCTACAAGGAGCATAAATACCTAAGAGTTTTATTTAAGAGCTATATATGATGTACAAATGTGCTTGCTCATTTGTAGCAGATGACATCTCTAATGCGATCTTTGTAATTGCTTATGTCAATATAGATTAGTAAATACGTACTATGGTTCAAACTTAAAATATAGAATATTCAATACAAAATAATAATGCCTTCAAATCAAAAGCTAGTCTTTCAACTATACATCTACCAAATTTGATTTCTATGAACGACTCCCTCATCCACCAAACTTTATTCTATGCTACCAAGCTTTAGGTACCAGAATCTACTAGACTTATCTAACCAACTTTATCTTATGCTACTAAACTTAATTTTCATGCAACCAAACTTTACTTTCATGATACCAAACTTTGATTTTAGACACTAAACTTTATTAGTCTTACCTACCAAACTTTATTTGATGCTACCAATTTATATTGTACCAAACTTTAATTTTATAATACTTAGCTTTTCTATTAGTTACCAAACTTTACTTTGAGGTACGAAACTTTATCAGCTCCATCTACCAACTTTATTTCTATGAACGACTCCCATATCCACCAAACTTTATTTCTATGCTACCAAGCTTTATTAATATGTTACCAAACTTTATCTATATAACTATATGAGCCGAACTTTACTTTAGGGACAAAACTTTACTTTCATGATACCGAACTTTACTTTAGGGACCAAACTTTACTTTCATGATACCAAACTTTACTTTAGGAAACAAACTTTACTTTCATGATACTAAACTTTACTTTAGGGACCAAACTTTACTTTCATGATACCAAACTTTACTTTAGGGACAGAACTTTACTTCCACGATACCAAACTTTGCTTTAGGGACCAAACTTTACTTTCATGATACCAAACTTTACTTTATGGACCAAACTTTACTTTCATGATAGCAAACTTTACTTAAGGGACCAAACTTTACTTTTAGATACCAAACTTTACTAGCTACACTAGCCTATTGAAAGTACTGCACAGGTCGATTCAAAATGGCGACAAAATTGCAAAGCTGTGAGGGCTAGGCCTAAATCAAAATTCCCATAACTTGTGTCAGACAGCTCACAAATACATGATTTTGATGGTAAAATTTAGGAAATCTTACGGACACCATAGCTCATAACAACAAGCAATAATAAATTGAGGGAGAAACTATGTATGACTTGGGATTTGAGTGATGGTCAAAATATCCGCAAGAAAATTTTGAAGGAGTGGTCATCTAAAATCAGTACAAAAGTGTTGTAAAATGTCATTAATATGGTAAAGTGCTTTGTTACTTTGTTACTTGTGCTTTTAGAAGCCCCATGGATCTTTTCCTAACTGTTCCTGTGGTGAGGTAAAAAATGTGTAGGGAGTCTCAAAAATGTTAAGGGAAGGAGGATACCTTGGATTTTAAAGTACATTTTTGTCAACAAAGAAGTTTATCTGATACACACGATTGTAACTATTATTCCTGGGTTTGAGGTCAATTACCAAGTAAAATACTTCATAAATGTAAATTAAAGGGGCATAAGAAGAAGAACAAACAACAAGTCTAACTGAAGAATGGCAAAATTGCAACTGATGTGTGGGATGCAAGATGAAAAATTACCGCCCCCCTCCCTTGAAATGTTTTCAGCCTCCTTCATTTTCCCGTTATACCACCATACAAAGGAAAAACAAAACCCATGGGGATCCTCAAAGCAGTGGCAACATAGTAACAAAGCACTTTACCACATTAATGACTTTTTAAAATACTTGTGCACTGATTTTAGATGACAACTGCTTCTTCAAAAACTCCATGCTCAAATTTTGACCATCACTCAAATCCCAAGTGATAAATAGCATCTTCCTCAATTTATCATTGCTTATTGTTATGAGCTATGGTGTCTGTAAAATTTCCTAAATTTTACCATCAAAATCATGTATTTGTGTGCTGTGCTGACATAATTTAATGGGAATTTTAGTATAGGCCTAGCCCTCACAGCTTTGCAGTTTTGCCGCCATTTTGAATCGACCTGTGAGGTACTTTCAATAGTCTAGTGTATACCTACTAAAACTTTATTTCTATGAACGAATCCCTTGTTTACCAAATTCTATTCTATGCTACCAAACTTTATTTATATGCTACGAATCTTTATTTCCAAAATGAACAAACTCAAACTTTATTTCTATGAACAAGTCCCTTATCTAGCAATTTTTTATAGAAAAATTGTTCGCGAATTTCCATTGCATATTTCGTGAGAACAAGGTTTCACGAATTTTGTATTCTTAGAAGTTTCGTAAATCAAGCTTTAGCGATTTCAGGCTGAAAACAACAAAGCTTCATCCGTTTCGATCGCCGTTAAAGCTACATTTCATTTGAAAACCTGATGGCATTAACATATCTCTGACTAACTGAAAATGCTTATCAAGGGAAACCTACTGATCGACACAGTTCTTCGCAGTACGGCTTCACAAATAAATTTCGCACAGTTGATGTAGTACGCTGAGCTTAGATAGTGCTTGCTAAGTCTTACAAAGGCAGAGAGGCCTCCCACTACGACTTATCTCGCCAAACATCTTCTCTTGACCCAACCTCGATTGCATGACATCTAACAGTTATTTCAAACTCTCTCGTCTAAACCTTTTTATAAGGAAACTTGCTATAAATAGCGAGAAAGGGTAATGGCACATAGCTACTCAACATATTATCTTGAACGTATAACACTTACTTAAAAATCTCTCTCTCGCACCTTCTTATAAGGAAACTAGCAATGGATAGCGAGAAAAGAGTTAATAGCCCATAGCTACTCAAACGCATTGCCTTGAACGTCTAACCCTAACTTCAAAATCTCTCACTTCCTTATCAGCAACCCAGCAATTAGTAGAATTTAAACGGGTAAGGGCTACTCGAACCAACCTCAATGCCATAATAGCTTATACAGTTAATCCATACAAGTTCTAAATAAATCTAACGATACGAATAACATTTGCAAATAACATTTGCTTTACAATTAAAGGATCTTCTCTTTCCCTAAAAGATTGCAGAAGTACGTAGTAGGCTCGAGTTAATCTAATCAAGATTTCAAACGCATAGCAGAAGTATCATTCTCCTACTTGTCTGCCATCTTCGATTTTGTCATAAGTAGGCGTAATACTTAGTAATAGGCCGTCTGACAGTGCTTCCAAGAGCATAACAGAAGAAGCATTCACCTGCTTGTCCGCCATTTTTGATTTGGTCATTAGCAGGCCTGTTACTTAGTAACAGGACTCACTTCGGTTTTATGGGGGAGGGAAGTCATCATCACTGAAGTAATAGGATGTCTAACAGTTCTTTCAGCAGCATTATTCACCTGCTTGCCCACCATTTTTAATTATTTTATCAGCAGGCGTGTTGCTTTGCAACAAGACTCACTTCCCGTCTCTGGGGGCGGAGATCTGGAATTGCGAAAGTAACACTCTAACAGTAATTTTAACTAACAGCATTCTGCTTTAAAGTGATTTCAAAGGCATGGCAGAGCATTATTCTCCTGCTTGTCCGCCATTTTTGTTGTATTAGTCACTAGCAGATTGTAGCTTAGCAAAAAAGAAACTCTTCCTTTCTATGAAGAAGACGGGCAGCATTGCCACAGTGACACAGTGATTTAGAAATAAATTGCCTGGGAAGGAAACTTACAACTTTTCAATTGAGTTTCGGTTGTATCATGCATACGTTTCCCAGCAAATGCGAAGAGAAGATAATAAATGTGAGAATCAGGAACAGCTTCTGACAGCAGTTACCACCACACATGATGGGCCTTAATGACCTAGACGCAATTCAGAATACAGGAAATAATGATATGAAATTCCCATTATACCGACCTCAGGGTTGCAATACAGGTTACTTTGGTCGGAGGCTAGCCAATAGAAATTTATGTATTCTGCATGTATTTTGTAAATGGTTGATAGGCAAACGCACCCATTACAACTTTTACATTCTGTAGGTTTTACATTTCGGTGAATGTTCAAGGCAAAATCACTCATTTTTTACTAAGTAACTAGAGATTGTTTGGTACTTGAAGTTTGTTAAATTTTCTATTGTTTTCTACAGTTAGATAAAACAAGAAAATATGAAATATTGTTCTCTACAAGAAATCCAGCTGCTAAGTTTCTTATAGGGATTTGTTTTAAAATTTTGGTCTGATTTTAGGAAGTACATAGTTGGCATGCTCACCTTTAGTTAGTGGGGTATGATGTGAACACATCAAACTTTACAAGACTTGTATTGAATTTGGTTAATAATTTGCTAATATTAAAATGCACCATAATTCAAATAATGTATTTTAAGACTTTACGATGCTTGTGGGAGGATAAATCTACGCATGCGTCACTCAAAACAAGTCTTTAGGTGGCACAGCTAATCAACTTGCACGAACACGGTCCAATTCTAAAATTTAGAACAATGTCCATTTAGAACGTGTTAAACTAGTGCAATTTCATACTTTAAGAAAGAATCTTGATTCGCAAACTAAACAATCAATAATCGAGTTATGAGGAAACTGAATTCAAATTTTCTGATGTCTTCACCCACTAAAAATGTGGCCAATAACGCAATACCCACAAATATAGGGTATTCCAATGATATAAGTGCTGCGATCTGGCTTTCGATTTTATTGGTAAAGCTTCAAGTAATAGTGATATTATTCATATACATCTTCATCTCATCCACCATGCTCAGAGATCCTCTTACTTCAACCTAGCTTTCCTATTTTCATAAACTAGTCGATATTTTTGGTGCAATGGGTGAATTCTAGTCGGACAGCCAATGGGACAAAAATACTCTGGACACGTAGCATCTAAAATCTGTTTGATTCTAGGCGAGAAGCCATTCGTTTGTGAATTTGCAGGTTGCGGACGGCGTTTCGCCAATTCCAGTGACCGGAAGAAGCACTCGCATGTTCATACTTCGGACAAACCGTACACTTGCCGAATAGGAGGCTGCAACAAGAGCTACACCCACCCCAGCTCGTTACGCAAGCATTTGAAACTGCACGGCAACCTATCTCCTGATCCATCGCCAGTGCCAGAGGAGTTTTCTCCGCACAAATCGCCTATCTATATCAATAACCAAGTAGACCCATGAGGCGAAAGGACGAAGTTGTTTAATCGCCATCTTTCTGTATAGGCCTTTTTCATGCAGGGACCATAGCAGCATTATGCAATAGCCTTCAGCCTCGTTTTCATTCCTTTGAATTCGAGCAAGGAAGATTTTTCGTGTTACTGCACGAAAATACGCGAAATAGGCCTAATACAGCGTGCTACAGCGAGTTGTAACACGTCAAAAACGCTAACAGCACAGCATATGTAATCATTCTGTAATCACCCTATACATTTTAAACCCTGGCATAACGCTATCAAAGTCATGTAAGGAAGAACGGTTTTCCTTTTGGTTGTTAGCATGATGTTGTTAATCTATTAACCGAATAAAGATTTTTTGCTCTGCAGGGGCGGGTGTAGGCAGTTGATACAAAGCTTGATGTAAACATTTCAGGCCTAAAGCTCCTAGACTAGGCCATTTGAGGCAGGTGATTGTCATGCTCCTCCTCAGGGTTTCTTAATTTATGGCCCTGCGTCATTCCCGTTCTTAGGAATAGGTTAGAGTTAACTTACGAGGTTGCACTGTTAAAGTGTAATGTGTAATGATTACTAATTTATTACTCTGTCGATAATACCTGGGCTATCGAGCAGAAGTCTGATGTTGCTAGATCCGCCTCTGCACTAATGTTTCCTCAAAATGTAATCAGTGATTTATACACCGTGGGTACACTTCCGCTTTGATTTCAATCAAGCAGTGTTTTTTTACTGAACATATCAGATATTTTATATTGTTTTTTAATTGCAAACGCAACGCTATGTATCAAATAATTTTAATTTTTTTCTGAAATTTTAAATGTAGCTCATAGTTGCTAGATATTTTGCTCTGTGCCAATAAGTTTCAAGAGTGCAGCACGAGCCTTTTCAGGACTGGCTCTAATGTTATTTCAAAGCTGGAATGATTTTACAGAAAATTATCCCCTGTTTTTAATATGCTATGTTTGTTCCATAGGCAAAGTACATAAAACAAAAGCCGGAGGCATTTCGAGATCGTAAAGATGAACATATAAAGGGTACAGTTTTTCCATTTTCATTTGAAGTTTATCTTAAAGGAAAGCTTAAACTTTATAGCAATGAAAGTTGCAGTACAGGAATGAATAACACAATATCTGATATAATAGTCACCAATTATCAGGACAAGTCTCTGATATCTATCAGGGAAGCGTTTCGAAAGAGATCCGTCTCCCATCATCATGGGCAATGATGAATGTGGTTTCTTTCTTATTCATTGCGAAGATCTGACATGATAATAACCAATTATAGTGACAAGCTTTTGATATTTGGTAGTACTGTAGATACATTGGTCTTATTAAGGCTGATTCTAACACAATATTTGACATGATAGTATCTAATTAGTCTTTAATACCAAGTAGGGCAACGCTTCCGGGGGATCCCTCTCCCTTTATGATATGCAATGTTGAATGTGGTTCCTTCCATGTACATTGTCCAAGTCGGATTGAAAAATAATTCTTAAAACGGCACAGAGCTTGAGGATGGTGAAGCAAATCAGAAACATAGCAGTAACGGCTAAAGCTTGGGTAGCTCTGCACCGATCGAAGACTGTACTTTCATTCCTTATAAAGATTTGAATTTCCTTTAAATAAAATTTCCTTTGCAGTCCATTTCTTTCTTTCTCCTTTGCAAAGACTTCGGGAGTTATGAAAATCATTAATCTAAAGTTTTTTCTTTTTTAGCAGGAGTCTTTGTGGAGGAGAAAGAAGAGTGGCTGCCGGCGAGCAAAATATCTGCAACTTTTTAACAGGGCTAATCCAATAAAAAGGTTTGTTTGTTATAAGGGGGTAATGCACATATCATTTTCTTCACCCCGTCGGACGGTCTCCAGAGTCTATTTGAGAACAAGGTATACAGGATTTTGAAAATCGATTAGAGCAGCTGTCCCGGTACATCAGATCTCTCAGCTAGCGCGAAAATGACGCGGGAAGTCAGTAGATGTGAGCTCAAATCCTCATCAGATCAATGACGTTCTCACAAATCATTTCGATTGATTCGTCAGAGTCTATGACTAAAGACCTGTGTTTTCAAAAATGGCAACGAAACAAGGACAACCTGATTTTGAACGATTTAAGTCTTCCGTAACACTTTCAAGCCCACTCAGGCCGTAGCGTAATTCCAAAATATTTTCGACTGCTTATCAAAGTTTGAACCTCTGTATAACTGTTGTATAATATAACAATACAGCGGGAGAACAAATTTTGTATCTTTTCTTGCTTAGTCTAATCAAATACCGATCGCAAAATTTCACAAGACTCTTAGCGGTAACCACTTCCACCCAAAGCGATATCATTTCTAAAGGCTCCAGAAGCAGAGACCTTATCTGGTAACAATGACCCAATTTTTGAAAAACCAAATATACTTGCATAGCTTTGAAATTGTGCAACATTAAGAGTGCTTGATTTGATATCAAAAACTCAGAACCAGAACCAAGAAGAACATCGTAAATCGTTCTTCGTGTGTCTTATTATTACAAAATTATCACTTTCTGTTGTCCTAGAAATCTACCAACATGAATTCAATTTGTAAACTTTCTTGAAATCAGTAAGCCAATCATATTGGCTTTCACAACCCAAAGTAGTAGTAAAAATGACCAACAACTGTTCTTCCCAATGAGGCAGTCAATTGCTACACATTGTGCAACAAGTATGCCACGTTGGACAAATAAGTCCCCCTAGGTTCGATTGTTTTGCCTACCCTTCTACGCTCCTTTGAATCCACGCGTAGCTAAGATAGAAGACTCGTATAAATTTCGCTTTTCTAACAACACCAACAGCCATCTGCGACGCAAGAACCTCCAGCACGGGGAAGAAAATGATAAGTACAACTATTTAAAATGAAAACGGTTTCTGTTTTTATGGTGTTGGCTTTGTCTAAGCGTATTTGTTCGATTTTAACAACATGTATAGTTAGAGTAGATTAGCTTAAAAGCTTTTGATAACAGTTTAGAAATTTTCTTTAGTAGGCGATTTGGAAAAAGGTGTTTTTAAAAGCGTTTATGTTGACATTTTAGCACATAGTGTTTGTAGGGTATATTAAAGGCCAAGCTTTCCATTTTATAGCTTCATATTCTGTGTGAAGGCCAAAGTTATGTGTAATAGGATGATATTATGGCAAGGCATGAGTTACAAGAGGCATGTCTGAACTAACTGTTTCTTTGCAAAATATTTCAAGGGTTAGCTATATCTAAGTTGGTATATTCGGGATCAATAAAAACTAGTGTATTGAAGGCAAGATTCGATTCATAGTCAGAGGTATTTTGTGCATATGGTATACGAGAACAAGGCTCAACAAAGAATCAATCAAAATTTGAGCAGTTTTCTGCAAATAAAGACAAACCAGTTGCCATTGTTAGATTCAAGACTATCGGTCTCTTGTGACTATGCTCTGAACAACCCCACGCGACTTGCAGAAATATACGGTGTATATACAAATAAACTTTACAATATTTGAGAGGGATAATAATCAAAATTGCTTTAGTCGACTGCATATGCATAATAGGACCGCTAAATGATTGAAGATACATTTTGAAACTCTACGCGTTTAGCAGGACGACTAGCATATATAAGTCTGCTGGTCCATTTGTTGTTCGATTTATTCAAAACTTTAAAACAACTTTGATGTTTACAACAAACGGAGAGCTCGCGAAAAGTAGGGTGAAATAATTGTGAGAAGATGAATAAACAACTCTGCTGTTATTTTCATAAGGAGAGCAATGACCAGACGATCAAGCCATGTTTTGTAAACAGTTTATTCCTGCCCTCCTCTTCACGCTCGATGCTTTAGCAACATCGTCAACAAAGTTTGTTTTTAACAGTCTTGAGAATGTCCAAATACGCAAACATTATCAAAGATCATACTGGAACAAAACTTGATCCCTAGTGTTTGGAAGCGCCTCAAAAACATGTTTTGTCGAGGAGATACTTCGGTGGTGGTCAAATGAAGAACCAATTTTAGTTGAGATAAAACAAGTAAAAAACATTTTATAAAAAGTATTGTATTGATTTTAGATGAAGTCATAAGGCATGGAAGGCCTTATAATCTATGTCATGTCATACGTTATGGCCCTGAAGAAGTAGCTATTTAATCCGAAACACGAATTAATGCCTCACTATGGATAAGCCTGGGGTTGTGAACACATCAAGGTTACTGCAGTTAACTTACCCTGGTTAAGGACAGTGATCAGCACGTTCGCCTTGAGTCGTAACAACCCGGGTTGTCATATGTCAATTGCAGTAGCCTGATCTAGTTGAATTTGATTTCCCGAGCTAGACCATGCCTTATGAATTGATATCAATACTACATTGCTCTGAAGAAGCATCTAAAGCGAAAAACGAATTAATGCCTCACTGCAGATGAGCTTGGCACTAGATACTCCAGATGACTACTGCGCTAGCTTATTGTCCTGGTTTGGGTTGGGGGCTAGGGCGCTCGCCTTTGGCGGGTAGGGTCCCGAGTTCTAGACCAGCTGGAGCAAAAGGGCGATAGCCTACTTTGATAAAATTCATCGCTTTTGATTCATAAACACCTAAGTTTCAAGCTAATGCTTTTGGTCACTTTTCTGACATCGAGGGCCTAAACAAATGACAACACTTGAATCGTCAGTGTTTGCATATCAATACGCCACTTTATATATAACGTTTTTTGCTTGCTTTATCTTAGAATTTTAAAGAATGCTGCAAGTTATTTCATTTGATATTTGTAGACAAGTTTTGCAAGGAAACTCTGTCCAAACTCAGGTAGAAATCTATTCTACTGTACCTTGAAAATTACCATAAAACACAGTTTCGGTCGAGTCGAGAAATGGCGGGCTTTATTTTACGCAATGCATCTTAGGAACATGCTCCTTAGGGAACTAACAGTAACAAAGATTACAATAGCTTAAAAATTTCGTTGCTGTAGTTGCTGATTTGGCAGCTATGCGTTGCCAAAAGGTATATGTTTATGATGCATTGCATGACATGAAATCCGGCTTCCTTTGCAGAATATTTAATTTCTGCATCGAAAACGACAAACACGAAGATTATCGCCTCAAAGACATCTTGATGCAAATACTCGTTTACTCAGGACGCGTTTCAAAGTGTACTCGTAAATGTAAAAAAAGTAATTCCCCCTTTCGAATTGTTTATAACTCTCTAAGTTAATATGTTCAAAGGTAACTTTTAGGCTACTTTATCTCAACTAAGATTGGTTCCTAATTTGCTTGGGTTTTCGGAAAGTGTTTCATCGTAAGATAATTTATAACTAATTAATTTGCAATCTAAAAGACTCGTGTGGTGATGTGATCTTTCAAAAATCGCTTAAAACATAACCTTCTAATAAGTTATTCGTATATTGTAGTTCATACGTTTAGAAATTTAATTTTCTCATTTGAAATTTGGGTATTTTTTCTCATCCGTCACTCTTTGACGGTGGACGCTAAATCCCACCAGTCAGAACCATATAATGTAAGAAGTTGTTTTCCGTATATTAGGCAAGCATCTAGAGCCTAGATTTTAGCGATAACTGATTGAAGAGCAATAAAAAGAGTGAAATATTACTTGTTAGGAAAATCAAAAAACCGTAATATCAAGACAACATTTTTGATCCCTTCTTTGTTCTCGAATAGTTATAGGCAGTGGAACTTTGTGCTCGTCTTTTCTGTTATAGGCAGGGCCGTCGCTACATTTGGGGTGCTGGGGGTGCGGCACCCTCTCTGGCAAAATCTCAGTCGGCAAATCAAGTAAAAGTTACACTCAGTCGGCAAATTGAGAACAATCTTGAAATCGACACAAGATGGACCCCTCCCAAACTAAAAATATCAAATAGAACATAACAGCGTATTAAGAAAACATTACATATTTACTTAAAAATCAGAATTATATATCGTCTTGCATCTCACGTGATTGGTGAATCTCAAAAATTTGAAGTTTTAAGCATATTATGCATGTATTTAGGAATTCAATTCGAAACTAAATCAATTAGACAAAACTTAAACCTGAAAATGTAGCCCCAAAAATTAACCAAATATTCCAGCAGCTCTAAATGACTAAGTTTTCCCAGATAATCTCACTTTGAGACTTATCATGAACAAAGAGCATCGTCGATTTTGCTCAGAAAGTTACCTTAGATACCAGAGTCTCTAGAAAGGGGCAGAACGAAATGGAGAATGGGCTCATTCGATTGGGATCTTAACGTAGCCTTTCTCTTCAACCTCTGGTACCCAGGTTACTCGAAAATGAAAGTTACTACAAGCTCGTTCCATTTGTTTTTGATATCTCTGCATGACATAAAAGATCCTTTATAGAGACTTGGCTACTACTTTACTGTATCAAAATGCCATATGACTTGTAAAGTTTCAAAGATGCACCCATTTCTAAGGATTTACGGCATAATTCGAAAGAAGGCTTACTTTAAAAAAAAATGACATTGTTATTCGTGTAAAAAATGACAGGGCAGTTTTACATTTTCATCTGGGATGCAACGAACAGAAATTAGAAAGGGCGTTGCCAGCGTTTTACGGAGGTTTAAGGGGCGTGGCTGCAAAAAGTTTTCCTCTGCCCTAACTACAATGGCCCTCCCCTAACTACAATGCTGGATTCGTGCCTGCTTTGTGAAGCTCTGTCCTTATCAAATTCAATAGGTAGCATTTTTATAACCATCTAGTTACCAAGGAACAGACCTTCCCTTGCCTGATAAAAACTAAATTCAATATTAGATATCACCAAAACTAACGAGAAGTTTCAATTAGGGAAACAAGTTGGCTTCCCGTGTATCTTATTAGAACCCTATCATTGGAAAGGTAAGGGAATTAAGAATCGAAGGGCTATTCTATGGAGAAGAAATTGATCCTCCCAACAAGAACTATGTGGGTTTGACAAAAAAGGCCACGCCCAAAGGCCACACCCACCAGTCGGCAAATTGAGAGGTTAAACCCCCTATCTTGATATCTCTAGCGACGGCCCTGGTTATAGGCTTGCTTTTTTGGAGCATGGATGCAAAACAAAAGTGGGTTGGGTATCTGGGAGCATTTTGCATACATTTTTAAAGGTGCATGCTACAATTTCCAAAAATAAGTGGAACGAATTAAAAATTTCAAGGTGACAAGGGATTCAATGAAGTTTGATACTCTCATATCCCACAGCAAAATAATTTTGATTTGGTCTCAAATTAAAGGTTTCTAGGTAGCAGGGCAACTTGTCAAAGAAAAGAAGTGGGACATGTCCAAGTCCCCCCCCCCCTGTTCCCCCCTAGTGAATCACATTAAAGGACTCTGATCATCGGTCAAAACCAAGTAACCCAAAGCCTGTATGGAAAGTATACCACCGAATTTTTTGATGAGATCCTTATGTGAGAAACTTGGATTTGGGTCTAGTATTTTACTGTTGCTTAACATCTTGCAAGAATTGACTAGTATCAATTCTTCACCAGAATCTGTTTATTGGCCAGTCTGCAGAGTATGGAAGTTTTTGACGAGATCTCTGGTGTGAACAAGTTATTTTCTATTGTTCTTTTTTTACAGTTCTATAGTTAAACTCAGGTGTACAAGTACCACATTCCACTTTTGACCGCCTTTGTTGCAGAAAAAATAACTTCAACGTAAAGGACTTGAAGCTTGAAGCAAGGACATGTTGTTAATGTTCTACCACTTTTTTCAATGAGCAACCAGACTTTGGCGCCAACCGTTGGTTCCAACCAAATTTTGCTTAGATATTTTGATTTTCAGCCCTCCAAATTGCTTAATAATTGCTTAAGTTTTGAAAAACAAACACAATATACATTTCTCTGCATCCTAAACCGTTTAAAATGATGGTACATGCTAGAAAGTCTTTGAAATACCAAGTGTGCTTTATGTAACAATGAATCACAGTGTGATCAAACAAAGTTAAGCACTTTCAGCGTAGTTGCTTCAAGTGCTTAGATGCTAAATTTATTTCATCCAGCACTATTTTTTAATGGTCATTCCAGTCCCAGTTGCTTATCGATGAGTTGTTTATTGAAAAAGTGTGTTGAACTTGGACATGTACACTCCTCTTTTTATAAGAACAATTTTATAAGAACACAAACCTTGAATTTTGCCAAAACTTAAGAACAAGCTAAGAACAAACCGAGGCTAGCCATTCTTGGCTCAATATAAGAATTTTATCAAATAACCATGAATAATAACAAAACAAGCAGAACAACAGCACACAAAAATGTCAGATGGTCAATGGAGTCAAAATCTGCAACAATCAACACAACTGATAGCACAAGCAGGCTTCCAAATCAATATATAGTAAGAACAATTTAAGAAAAATTCAGGCCAAAAATATAAGAATATTTAAGAACAGCCAGCTTCAAATAAATTTTACGGGTGCTTATAAAAAAAAGCGTGTATTCCAAGTGCCACAATATTCTGCAGTCTAAGAGTAAAAAACCATTCCTGATGTTCTATTGTTCAGTTCTTCTCAAGTTTGCAAATTTTATGTCATACTAGGGTTGATAGAGAATGGACCACTGAGGCTGGTGGTTGTTAGGTTCTGTTACTGCGCAGTGGCCAAAATTGGGCTTTTCGAGTGGAGGGGCAAGAATTTTCTGAGTCATTTTTTTTGCCTGACAAGGCGGAAGCTGCGTGCCACAAGCATGCAAACAATGACAAAGTCATTACCTAGACAGCCTCAGGGTCTGGGGGGCTTAAACTGGCTTAGAATCCTCTACATGTTAGAACTATATAAATACAATCCATGTAGAAATAGTACAAATACAAACCATGAACAGTAAATGAATAAGATTCTAATTTGATATCGATTAATAGACTTATAAGAGCCCCCTGGTGCCCTATAATTTCCGCCACTGTTACTGCGCATACACTGCTACATTTTCCAAAACTAAACATTCAAGTTCTACAATTTGTAGGAACATTTCCATTAACCTCTTTTGGTCACAACCACATAAAAAATAGTTTCAAGCCCAAGCCATCCTTTTTCAATTGGTCCATCTTTGTGCTTGGGAAGCGGCCTGCATTTCATACCATTGTGCATTAAAAAGGAGGAATTCAACACGCGAATATCTTACTGAAACCCAACTAAACCATTACTAAGCGCTTCCTGGACCCATAATGTTCTCTACTGGGTTTCTAGCTATGACAGGAGGGATACGCCACCCCCACCTCGTAATGCACAAATCTTTTGAGCGCCTTTGGGTGCCAGAGCTACGGCGCGGCTAAACGAGGTAGGCCTAGACATGTTTTGCTCCTCCTCCTGGTTTTACTAGTTAGTTACGTGTGTATAAGCAGTACGTTTTAGCAAATGACAAATCAAGACTCTTTAAACTTACATTCAGCAAAGCCCTTCACTTCTCTTTATCCAAGGCTTTTTAGCTTTTCTCTCCTTCTCAACAGCAAAAGAGACAACATTTGTCTGAGCTGAAGGACCATTCCTCTCCACTTTCTTGCTTCGAATTTTACCGCGTGAAGATAGTTGTTGTTGTTGTTGTTAGCAAGGGGTGAATAAAGGTTTTTTTTGACTCACAGTGCGCACGCGCGTTGGACATCTCTTATGTCAGGTTGAATAATTTCTGTGATTCTGTTGAATTTAGTTTGTTTATTTTTGTTTTCTCCATAAAAGCGAAGAAATGACAACAAAAAGGCACAAACGAAATGTTCCCTATGTTCCCAATTCCCACATTTGATGGATTTCACTTTACATCTTTTTAATGTTAAACAAAAAGACGTTATCTTCATTTTTATTGTTGTAAACAAATTGTCATGGTTGAGCCATTTTAGAGGCCCCCCCAGGGGTTATGGGGAACAGGGGAACTTGCCATTTTTATTAATGGGAACAGGGGAACATCTGGTAACTTTCAAGGAACTACTTTTAAAAAAGGACTACTTTTAAGGAACTAGGGAACATTTCAACATTTCTTTTTAAGGAATATTCGACAAATATTATTGGGAACAAGGGAGATTTTTTGATTTTTTTAGGGAACATGGGAACCCAGACCCCCCCTGGGGGGGCCTCATTTTAACTTGTTCGATATTTCTCAGTGAAACTAATTATTTCACGATGATTCAATAAATTAATCAACATCATGACCTCCAACTGCAGGGGGGCTGGGTGCGTCGTGACCCCACACTTTTTCAAAAAACGCTTTTATATATTTTTGTAAGTCAAAGGTTCTGTTCTTAAGGTTCGCTCGCAAAGTTTTTTAGTCTCACAGAAGACCCTGAATATACCACGTTCTGCTCCATTTATACTGCAATTTCTTATGACTATAAATTATTTTTTGCACGGTTAAGAAGAGCATATCCTTCAACATACACTCTTTTTTCTATAAGAAAAATTTTATTGGAACACGAGCCTCAGATTTTGCCAAATCTTAAGAACAATTTAAGAAAAACCGAGGCTGACCATTTCAAGGTCAATATGATAATTATACGAAATAACTACGAGACGCGAAAACAGGCTTACCAATCACTGTTAAAGAAGGAACAATTTAAGAACATTTCAGGCTGAAAATAAAGGAATTTTTAAGAACAGCCAGCTTCAAATCAAATTTACTGGTTCTTATAAAAAGAAAAGAGTGTAAGGCTAAATTAATTAAATAAAGACAACAAAAAGCTTCTTAAGCATTCAACCCAAAATCATAGCAAGGGCTCTGTTCCCGATATCTCAACAATCTTAGACTATAGAAACATATTGCACAAGCAAACTTCCTCTATTATTTTGAATATTTTCTTATCAAAAATCGACGAGCTGAGAGTTGCGAGGGCCTGGTAGCTTTGATCCATAACTTAATTTCGTTCTCATTTGTTTTAAGTGAGATATGTTTTGTTAACTCGATGATTACTTATCTTATGATACGTTGCTGCAACTGCACACTACTTCGTGCTCGCCCTGTCGTTTCCGCAATCGGGTTTTCATGTAAAGAGAATCGCTAACGATTCAACTCGAGACCCAACGAGTGACATCGACTTTCCATCCTCTGCATTGTACAATGTGAAGTTCGACAACTTGCATTACTGAAAATTTACAGGTCTCTCAATCTAGACAATCGCAGATTATCTTTTCAGATGAGGCAAAGTTCGTAAAAATGGCTCTCAGTGCATCAATTCGCCTACCAACACTATAAAGACAGGGAGTTTACCATAAAATTCTAGCAAATTGGGTAACTGAGAATCTGAAGGTACTTTTGGAATACTCCAGGAAAGACGGTCATTTTAAGCCCCTAGGGACACATTCAGGGAAATGAGTCATTGTGGTGTGATTGAAGACGTCATGTGACCACAGTCACAAGAAATCCAAACTCCGAATATTCGATCGCTGAACACATCATTAGAAAGAATACCGAGAACTGAACAAATAATCATATAACACTGATGTTATTTGACTCAACCTTCAAAAGATATAACGTATTGAAAAGTTTGAAAAAATTCAAAATGGCGGATAGAAATTGAGTATACCAGTCTGTTTATTTCGGAATTTAACGAGGGGTCGGTTTTTTTTAATTGTTACTGAATAGAAATGAACAAAATATTTAAATAGAAGCCACTGAGTCGAAATTTAAGCCAAGCTGGATAAAGTAATTGGATTCATGATAAAATTTTATTGTCAGTTTATGGCAGCCATTTGGTAGACAAATTGTCACTTGAAGAGGGATCATACACTTCCCACGTATTTTCTTCAGTGCGAGAATTGGAAATATCTTGTTTTTCTGCTATCTCTCCTATTCTTCCTTATCACCCTCCCCACATCTGTCGCACATTTCTGCTCATAGTTGAGGGGCAAGGTAATGCGACCTCCAAAACAACCTTTGTTTCGTTTTCAAGGACAAAGACGAGGGTAACTGTTTGCTTTTGAACCAAACAGACACAAAAAGCGCAGCTTCTTGATTCCATGTCCGTCCATTCATTCCCGTTGAAAAGTTTAGGAATCATTACTTCAGTACGGTGAAACTAGTGAAATAGCTGATAATTTAACATTTTGATTGACCCCTCTGCTGAATCTAGATTTTTAGGAATGACGCTAGACGATTTCACTTTCAGCTCTTTTTGGATTCGCAATCTGGTAGTTACATGCGTTTCAGTTGTCATTTCATTTGTAATTGTAGAAAACGGCTTCAGTAACTTTTTAAAAGTAATTTTTAAAGCATGAACTTCTACAACCTTGAAGAAGTAGGAGATTGTGTCACATCCTGACGGAGCATGAATCTGCCGACAAGGCACATTGCACATGTCAGGTCCAACAGCATCCAGAGCCTTTTTTAACAATAATACTGGGGGGGGGGTAAATGCCCCCATTCTTCAGCTTTGCCCCTCCAGTCATGGAGTTTTTGCCCCATAGTAGCTATTATCCCTTTTTAAAAAAGTTATCAAGTCAACAACTGTTGACACTGTGACAAAATGGCAGGAGCTTCCGACGGGCTTCACCGCTAGGACTCCAACCAGGGCCCTGCCCTAGACCCGCTGGGGGCTTACAGCGCCCTAGACCCCCGGTTGTTTTAGGCAATGGCCCTAAGCCATTGCGTGCCTGCCTTTGGCACACCATGACGATACCAAACTCCCCCTATTATCCCTTTTTGTAATTTGCCCCTCTACTAACAATTTCTTAAAAAGGCTCTGATAGCATCCTGTTTCAACACAATTGCTATTGTCATACTTTAAGAACCACTGAGACAGAATTAGAAAAAGCAAAAGAGTTCATTTATAAATCCGTTTTCGGTACAATGACAACTTTAACTCATGTAACGACTAGATTGCAAATCTACAAAGAGCTGAAAGTGAGATCGTCTAGCGTCCTACCTTCAGATTTAGATTCAGCAGAGGAAACCATCAAAAGGATTAATCATCAGCTATTTCACTAATTTCACTGCGCTGAAGTAATGATCCCAGATGTTTCAATGGAAACGAATGGATGGATATGGAATGAAAGCTGAGCTTGTTGTGCCTTTTTGGTTCAAAGGGAAACAGTTACCCCAACCCTTGTCCGCAAGAAACAGACCCGGAAATGAGTGTAGATGGGAATAACAAGCAAAATAAAGACCACCAAGGTAAAGAAAGTTGAAAAGAGGGACAATTGATTTACCCAAGCAAATAGATGCAGATGAAGAAATTCTCCTCGGTATTGTATGTACATACAATGAAGGTTGTGAAGTAAGGTGAGAATATTTAGTAAGGCAGAGGGATGCAATTACTAACGTAAAGGCATATTATCAGTATGATGGGTGCATATCTTTAGTACCGTGGAGGGTATTCAGCATAGTGGGGAGATATCAGCAGTAAGGTGGAGGGATATCATCAGTAAGGCGGAGGGATATCTTTATTACGATAGAGGATATTCCACTGTAGCCACTGAATACTCTCCACCGTACTGATGGTATCCCTCTAATGTACTGATGATACCCCTCAAAAGCACCGAATATTCTCAACAAAGTTGGAAGGAAGACAAATTGATTCACCCAGGCAAATAGAAGCGGATGAAGAAAAGGGGTTCTATAAAGACAGAGGGTATTTTCGAATTTCTGCAGCAGGGGGAGGTTTTTAAAGACGGGACGTAATGGAAAAATATGCAGGAAAGGCTTAGTTTACTCTTTTAGCATGTAGAACCAAAACGGAGTTGCATTGTGGAAGAATCGAAAGGTCGATTATCTTTTTATCTCTCCTATATTTGCGCTGAAATGGCTAATATCGGGTCTGATTCACGTTCTTTTGTCGACAACTGTATAGTACACAGTATTGTACAATTGTATAGTAAGTAACTTTAATGTTTCGTCTACAAGCATTTAGTTCTTTGGAGGAGGAAAGACCTCCACAGTACTGATGGTATCCCTCAGCCGTACTTAACGTCTCCAAAGTGCTACAAAGACGTTCCCTAGGCTGATCAAAGTGATGAATGTAAAGGGGATGCTCGAAAAAGGAAAATGCAAGGGGAAAATCACTCAAAAAAATCTCGTACGCTTTTGGCTAAAAATCTTTACAACTCTTTACAATTTGGCCTGAAAGATCTGAAAAATCTTAAAACATATCTGGAAATCTTAGAAATCGATAGAAATCTCTGTAAATCTTAGAAAATTTTACTCAAAAAATCTTGTACACTTTAATTCAAGTGATTTGTCCCTCGGGAAAATCAACTCTTGATTATTCTCACCGATGGCTAAAAGATCTTTCGTATAGCCGAAACAAAGTGTCCGAAAATAGGGACGTAGTAAGCATCTGAAACTTGGGAATGCAACAGCCTTTTAATTTCAGACTCGTTAATCAACTGGTTCTTACTAAAACACAAAAGATTATTCATACCAAAAATCACATTTTGTTTCTTTGGTGAGAATTCATTCCGAAAACTTCGCGTTTTTCAGAACTCTTCACACAAAAGTTTCATCACCTAAAGTAATTGACAGATGGAATAAAAAAAACACAAGTCTTTCGGCGTTATGATTTTGATATTTCATAAAGTCTCGGAAATATATTAAAATATAAATCCATAGCATGAATTGGGAAAGCTTATTTTACTATCACAGGTTGCTGTAAAATGCATAGAACTATTTATTTTGCCTAAGAGTAGCTTTAGAAAAACCGAAAGAACTAGAAGAAGCTGGAATAGTACTTCAAAACCCCGTTTACACTGTATCAGAAACATTTTTGCAACTCAGGTTGCTGTATGAATATATTCAGTCGCATCAAGGCTGTTTCTGACACAATACTTGACATGATAGTCAGTGATTGATATAATAAGAACTGGAAAAATAGACTAGTGAAAGAGAGCATTTGCTCTGCTCGACCAACCAACTCCTTGTATCAATCAGATGTCGTACAAAATCCCAAAAATCTGGTCAAACAATAGCAAAAGCACCGAGCGCAATTTCGGCGCAACAAATGCTAGAAACTTAGCGCCGAAATTTCATTAAACCTCCTTTGAGGCTGGCGCACCTTTTCGATCCGACCTTTGTTACAAATAGAGAAGGAGCCACATTTCTCATTGCCAGATGATGGGAGACAGATCTCTCCCGAAACGTTGCCCTACTCAATATCAAAGGCTTATCATGTGGTGACTATCATAAAAAATATTGTGTCAAGTTGGAATGCAATAGTGCCTGGTATTTCTATACATTGACATTTGATCACGTTCATAGCTGCATCAAGTGTCTCAAGAATGAAATAGCACTAAGTAGTATCTGCCCCCTCCTCTATGCATTCATTGGGTCTGTGCTCGAATCTATTCATGCTCTTCTGGCTATTTGATATTTTTGGAACTTTTTTCTAAATATTTGGCACTAGTTCAAACTTTTTGGCTCAATTTTAAAATTCTGGTAACCGTTTATATTTCGCACTGCTTCGATTTATCTAAAACTAGAATGAAACAATTAGCAACCCTTGGGGATTATTTTTGCTTGAATCTGCATTTTTTAATGCGTGCGACAACCCCCAAGAAATTTCACAGTCGTTCCAAAAGTCCTCCAAAAGTCGGTCCGAAGGTTTTGAGAGAACAATGGAATGTCAATCTTTAGGTATTTGAAATCAATTTTGCCACTAGATTTCGTTTTCGCATTTCAAGTAATGGTCTTTTTTTACGAAAAAAGAATAAATGGGAATAATTTTGTTATTGAAAGGTGCATTTTCCAGCGATTTGAAGTATCAAAATTCCTACAATTTCTTCCTTCCGGGGCAACTGTGTCACCTCAGGTAGCCCAATTCTCCTCCAGCAAGGCATGCAGCATTTCAAACTTCTCGAACCATTTTTTGCACGTACTTATTATCACAAAATGTTTGCATGTCATCACTCTGTACAAAATACAAACATTCGGTCCCAGATGCGTCAACAGCCCCAAAAATTGAAGATGGGCGCCTCTGTCGACTAATTTGCCTGTGGTCTATCTCACCAATCAATGTCAGATGCGAGGGTTTTCGAAAAATCTATGTATTTCAGTATGAACATTTTAACGCTTCTGGCTGGTTTTTGTTTTTGATCGCCTCCTTAGTCTGAGAAGAGGAAATAGTACCGAGTTCTAATTATTATGGAGATTCATTATCTGTTAACTAAATCAGAATAAGAGTATGAATCATGATGATTAAGTGTGTGATTGACAACCTTCCTGAAATTTTTTCCCAAAAAATCGATTGTTGCTGGCAAAACATACCTGACAAGTATGAACATAAGACAGCAGGAATCCAAGAGCAGGATGGTCAAGGACTTCCCCGATTCTTACACTAATTACAGATATTACCAGGTTAGAACGAGGTTATATCTATTTTGAAATTTTCAATTCTTAATCAATCCGAATATTTTTCCAACAACCTAGCTCTTTCGATTTCTAGTCAACATTGTCTAATTACACAAAGAAATGATAAATAAATTCTTAATCACTAAAGAATGATGAATGCCTCAAATGATGAAATTTCAGCAAAAGTATTTGAAATTACTTGATTGAAAGTAGATGTGTTGAGTCGAGCGGATATTATATGTCCCAAGACACGCTGGCTCGGTCTCTGGCTGGAAGAAGTACTGAAAGGTAAACATACAAACATTGCATTAGAATGTATCTATAGGTCGAGGGTTCAAGCCCACATTCGAGCTCCTCAGATCAAGTGTGAGGAGAGAGGTTGCTAGTTCTCTGTAACTCCAAGCAAAACGAATCATGAGGTGGGTTCATATCAAGAGGAAGTAGCAAGGTCGTACTTCTCTACTCACCAAGCCTGTCTATTCCTTGGGCCTTTTTTTGCTTTGCACATAATAGATACTAAGGGCATAGGCTTATCAACTACAATTCTTGCCAAAAGTAATGAGACAGTACTTAATTGCCACTCGATATATATTTAACAATGTTGATTCAGATGTTGCTTTGATGCGGAAATGCATCTGCAACATCCTCCAGTGACATCAAGACCTAGTATCAACATTGGTTTGGGGGAGGGCGCTCTCCAACATCATCTTACAGGTTCATAGCTCTATGTTTAAGATAATGCTAAAATCGCCATTATGTCTCAAGACCTTATGGCAAGGATTGTAGCAATACACTGCCTTGATTAGATAGTTTTCAAGTAGACAATTTTTGTTTGGCATAAACCAATATCTTCCGAACATAGCAAGTGTATTTGACTATCAACTATCAATGTACTGCTTTGATTAGTCTACCGTGGGACTTTTGTGCTTTGAAATTAGAACATTACCTTAAGAAGATAGTAAGCTAATTTGCCAATCATCTATCAATAAACTGCTTTACTTTGTCTAGCAATCCAGTTGGACCTTTGTGCTTTTTGCATGAACCAATATCTTATGAAGACAGTAAGGGTATTTGCTGTCAAAATTTATCAACATCATGGTATAGTAAACATATATCGAAACGCTTAGCCGGGCTTCCAGCGAGACAAGCTCAACATTTGTAAAAGGCTGATGCCTAGTAAGGAGAACAAACGAAACTTCACGTTCAGCTAAAAGCTCTCCTCCGTTGACTTCAAGGGGTGGGATGTAAATCTCTAAAACATGTTCTATTAAAACTTTTTCATGAGTGGCAGTTTAGAAAAAACACATAGTAAATCTAATCAATTTGTGAGAATGAAAATTCCCCAAGGACGATTCGAGCCAGCAGCCACTGATTTTGCACTTCAGTGCACTTCCAACTGAGATATCAAGGCACCAGTTCTAGAGACGAACCGGATAGGTTTTCAACATTGAGTGAGATTTATCTGGGTTAACTTGGACAATTGAATCACCTGCCCGATAGCAGAGTTAGTAGAGTACTGATGCAGCAAATCATGTTTTTGGGTTTGCATCTAGCTTGGGTCGTTTTTCATGCTCACAAATTGATTCGATTGATTTTCCAAATTCTGCTTCTTCTCATGAAATCACAGCGGGTAATAGCGTTTCTTTTTAGAATACTTTTTTGACCAGAAACAGGAGCAGTTCTTAATATTTCTTTAATAAAACCTTTAAGGCAGGAAAATACGATGCCATAAAGTATCTTACCCCAAGAGCAGATTTTGGAGGATGCTCAAAGTGGTCATTTTTCGCATCCCCTCCAAACGCCCAGCCAAAGGCGTTCAGATTACCACCGTTGTATAGAAGGAAAACAGGGAAAAAGTTTTGACAATCCATACTCTTTGAAATGTCATACCAATAATGTTGACCTGCATAAATAAAGATATTCAGTTTAAAATGCGTGAATCCTTTAGTGATATGACTTTACTTTTGGTTTTTTATTTAGAATGGCAACGTTTAGGGAGAGAAGTGTTGTCCTTCTGTCTCCAATCATCAGGCAATGAGAAAAGTGGTTTCCATACATCTGTTGTTATTTGTTTGAACAAAATATAAGGTGTATTTTTATTCTCTTGATTCGCTTCTCATTTGATCTACGCTTGCTTCATTTTCAGTTGATCACTTTTCATACTTTTCATCTTCATCTTTGAAATATGATCCTCTCAAGATTCCAAAGGTGAAAACCACCAACTATGGTATCAAATCTTCATGTTATCAGGGACCAAACATATGGAATTCTCTACCTCATGAAATGAAAAATGCCATAAACGCCAATTACTTTAAAGACCTTATCAATGATTGGTTTCTAGAAAATAAATGCGAATGTTCTTTTTGTAAAAAATAACTGAATCAATGTAGTCCCTTAGTTGCAGCCTCGGGTCTGGCAGGAGAGGTATTTTTGCCCATATAAACAGGCCCTGAGTCATGCACACAATACCTTGTAGTGATTGTCTGAAATTTTATGTAGGAAAACATAAATGAGAAACAAAAAGCGCAATGCATATCTTTAATATACTCCTCTTAGGGCCTGTTCACATAAACCCGGGATAATGAGTTGACCCGAGGTAAGCCATTGCACCGGGCTGACGAGTTGCCTCGGCCTTTAGTCTGAAATAATGCGGTTCAATTCCAACGCCAAATTGTTGTTCAGATGAACTTTTTATTACCCCGGGTCAACCACGATAGCCGTGTGACACGGTCTTCAGTTCCGGGTGACCCGCCCCACCGTGGCAACATTTTATCATGTGAACAGAGTGCAAAAATCATCCCGGGAAACCGGGGCAAGTTCGCATTCAACATTTCAAATTCATTTTTTACTTTGAGAAAGCCATGTCGAATTAGCCTCGATATCGTTTCGGGGATCAGAAACTCGCGTCTGAGACTGCCCCGGGGCCGTATTTCTGACCCGGGTCAACTTTCCCCCGTATTGAGGTAACTCATGTGAACAGATGACGAAAGTTGTCCCGGGTCAACTTTTTGCCCCGGGTTCAAGTGAACAGGCCCTTAGTAACGCATAGCTGCCAAAACTAACAATTACGTTGCTAGGATCTTTTTTCCCTGCAATCTGAAAACGTACAGCACAGAAAAATCTGCAACTAAGAGTCTGAAAATTAAGAACCTCTGAGCCTAAGATTCTAAAACTGCCGAACTATGAGGGCAAAGGTTACAAATTTTTGGTTTAAAGGTTGTTAATTTTTACCAAGAATAGCAATGGTATTTAAGGATTGTACAAAGACCTACAAACCAACATTAATCATAATTTTTAATGCTGTTTACTGACATTTATTTAAAAACCTGTTTAGGGCTAACTTCTTAAAATGTAGGTTATCAGTTTCAGGTTTTTACTGTATATAAACAATATGGACCATTACGATCCCATCAAGAGTATTATATTTATACTCATCTATCCAATGGCTTTATAAAAACAAGCGAGGGACATCATTACTAATGCTAAAGGCGATATTGTAGGTTACTGCAATCTTCTTGCTAAAGAGAAAGTCTGATGAATCAGGGTATAAAGGTATTGACTTACGAATTGATTCCTCGCATTCTTTCAAAGTTTCCTATTTGATTGATCTGGTTTTACACGTTCCCTCATATAATGTCTCACAGCCATTCAATTCAACGCGGAAAACAAAGTGACTCACCCATTCCGATAAAGCACTTTCCCTTGACCCACTTAGATGCTGCAATTCCACTTTCTTTCAGGGGTATTCTCATGAGGGCTTTTGGGGTCGTTCCGTTTTGGATGATCAGTGAATCGCCAATACAGTCTTCTTCTGCCTTCCTTGTTGTGCAGATGGTTGACGGTTCTGCGAAATAGGCTGTCACGTATAGAGCACCGTTATCTAGAGCAACCATGCTTTTGAATTTCTTAGGGATGTAGGTCGCTGGATCAAGCTGTGTTAAGATTGAATAATAAATGCGTGAAAATGATGCAACATAGGTATTCGGTACTTAGCTTAGAGTAAAGACTGGATTGAACATCTTTCACTCTGAAATGAAGCCACTAGCAGCCATATTGGAAGGCTCAACTCAAAGTCAAATCCACTGGGACGAGCTCCTTTCTTTAGCGATTGTTAGGATCTTATAAATAATCAGCATGAGAATAAATAATTGGGCAGCTATTGTTAACAAAGAATTAAGTAAAGATAATATTTTTGGTAGCCATATTGGAAGACTAAGCACAAGCCGAAGCAACTGGCATCAAACAGCTTCAAAAATTTGGCTCCGGAAGCAAAAATATACTCGATCTAGTCTTTACTTTTCGATTAGTTTAACCTCTATTTGAAAACTAGTGGCCACCTTGTTGATAAGCTCTTTGAGATTCCCGGGTTAAACCTAAACTACACATCTTCTTAAGATTGGTGTGAAAGTCTTCTTTTTGCTAGTTGGAATTAATTTTATTTTTCAAATCAAGTTTACAGGCCGAGATGGCCCTTAACTGCATAAATTTCTAACATCTTCTACAATTTTTACACAAAATTGACAAAAAAGAAGAAAAGTTACAAAGAAGAATATAATAGTAGTTATGATAAATACAAAACTAGATGCAAAGCTAGATAAGAACGCACTTAGTACATACTAAGATTTCTTATTCTAGGTTGGTTTACTTTTCCTATGTTTGACACCCTACATTATCAAAATATTTCGTCCTTATTTCAAAAGATATCTTACAGAAATTGTCCAAGAGTTTTATTGTTTCATAATCCTCTTGGTTCATTAGCTAAATGAACATATCATCTTCATTTAATGAGGCTGTGTTTGGAAAAATCCTATAAGTAGTTTCAAGGATTTTTGTTGTAATGAAATTACCAAAAATCAATTTTAGGGAATATGACCATTTTGTCAACTGAAAAACTAGCTTAGGTTTGCTAAAATATTCTGCAACGTCTCTTTAATGAATGCGGTGTTCTTGTAAAGATTGAGGGAAGTTATTATGATATTCTAACAGGCAACTGGGACATGCGCCCTTCTCACAATTATGACCTGTTATCTTCACATATTTGTATCTTTTTCTTCCAATTCTGTGAATTGTTGACTTGTAAATGTCATTAATATTGAGAAATGAGGAATTTATGTCACTTCTCATACTTAGACCCTGTTTACACTAGAACAGATCCAAATGGGTACGGATCCAATTTGGATCCGTGCCCATATTTGCTAGCGTTTACACTGGAACAGATCCATTTCAGATCGCGTTTACACTGGAACTGATCCATAGCCAGGTCCAGCCCCATTTTCAGCACTTTGACCCGAATCTAATTACAAAACAAAACGAAATTTGCCTCGCTTTCGATCCCTACCCGTTTGGAAACGGTTCCAACCGTTTACACTAGACCTAAACGAGCACGGATCCAAATGAGTACACCTTGGAAAGCGATCCCAAATGGGTCCAGATAGCAGACCCAAATGGGTACGGATCCACAGGTCTAGTATAAACGGGAGGCCTATCTGTGCTAGTTTGGGTACGGATCCATTTGGATCTGTGCTACTATAAACGGGGTCTAAAGTGCATGTGCTCTTTTTAAATGGATGATAGAAGAAGGAAAATAAGCATCGTCTTTCAGAGCGACCATGATTTTGAGATTTTTAGGGATGTAGGCTGGTAGATAAAGCTGCTTGGAAATTTCAAATAAGAAGTTCGCAAATGGAAATAAAGAGCAAAGCATCTTTTAGCATACAAAGTGATGGGTCGATTCCCACTAGTCTTTCTAAGTTTCCAACCGGTGGAACACTATTTCCACAAGAATTGGTGCCCTTTATTTGAGGGAGGTTTCATTGATTTTACTTACTTGGTTTATTTGTGGATGAAGCATTTCAGTCTTGATATTTTTAACTGAATGGTTCAACCGACAGTGGATATCAGTTTAGTTTATAACTCAATTTCTCAGGTAAGAGTAAGAGTTTTAGTAAAATGTTGAAAAGTGGTAAATTAATATAAATTCGTTTCGCTTCACCGTCTGAAGAAAACTTTTGAGAGTTTCATTGGTATGTTTTTTAACACAAAGATAAAGTACCATTCTTTCAAGTGTACCATCTGTTAGACAACCTTAAACAATGCACTTATTCAAGGCCCGTCAATCATTTGTCCGATGTTAATCTTTTTTCTTGCTCTTGTAACAATTGGGTAAAAAATATTTTGTCCCTTCGAAAAATTTGGCTTGAAAGATATTTGATAATTACCAACCTTTCCTTGTATGCCAGCAAGAACACCATTTCTGTCAAACAAAATGACGTCATTCTCTTTGCTGTATCTATTTCCAACAAAATACGAATGTCCTACAATAAAGAAATGCTTTATAACTCCAGTCCTCCCCATAAAGTTTTGAGACTCAATATAAATTTAGACATGTTTCCAACATAGAGTTATCAAGTTGTGGAAAACAAGTTAGAGCTCCCCTTCTTCTTAAAGCAATTTTAAAATTCGGTTGGGAATGTTAGTGGAAGATGTCACAAATGCATTTCCCCCTAGAAAAACATTCGAAATAGCATTTTCTAGGGTTAGATGGTGGCACTTCAGCGCCTGACAACCAAGGCTTCACACCTTGTGTCCAAAGATATGACAATCAATAAGTTGCGTGTTATTTTATTATCAGAATTGAACAGTCTTTGGATGATACAAAACTTCAATATAGCCAGAAATATTGGAAACATAGCGAAACGAACACATAGATTACTTAAGCTTTTCGTCTGACACTCAACAGAGTAATACGTCAGAAAGAGAATGAAACAGAAACCTAACTGAATAAATATACCCAGATGTGGATCGAAATAGGCCAATTAGAAAAGAGGTGAATGATTGGTATGGTGTGGGAAAACCAATCAACACCCACGATACAGTGAGCTGACCAATAAGATTACTTTAAGAGTCCTAAGGCGAAAACGGAATCTTACTGTCTACACAATAGGGGATCCCTGGTTTTTATGTAGACTGATTCCAAAATACCGAAGTGAAATGTAGATCTTGCTCTGTCAATTATTCGAAAGAAATTCTTACTGTAGGCTTTAGCACATTCTGGGTTGTCGAGCAAATGTTGATCTATAGCAGAGTCATATTTGAGTGATCTTTTGGTTTTTGAGGCGCGAGATGGTTGTTTTCGTTGCGGCACAATGGCGCTGTTAACTGTGATCAAGGTGCAAAGATTTCAGTTTTAAACTGACCAGAGTCAGAGAGATCGAGGATGGGTGGAAGTGAGAATGAAAGCCCAGAGAAGGCAAGTATAGTCAGAACGAGATCAGGAAGGGAGATAAAGAAATCAAGCAGACTAATTGATCCTTCAGAAGAAATATAATACATTTGATAGGTAAAAATTCATCTTTTGATAAGATGATCTTAGATGAATATGATGAAAATGATAATTAAGATGGTGCTATCAACTGTGATCCAGATGCAAAGATTACAGTTTTACATAAACCAGAGTTAGAGAGATCGAGGAAGCGAGAATGAAAGCCAAGAGAGAGCAAGTGACAAGATCAAGAAGAGGAATAGAGACTAATCCAGACAGTGAATTAGAAAAATGAACGTGTTTAACCAGAATAGCCTTAATGGACTGATGAACCGATTAAATAAAGAGAATGTGATGATATTACATTACATGAAGTATTAAGTTGTGTACTTTACATGAAGTGGATACACGTGCCTAAAAGCCAGCAGTTTTTTGACAGAGCAAGAATGCAATGACTTTGGTTTTCTATCTCATGTCCTACACAAGGATGTGGAGATTATTTTGAGACACATATGTGGATCATACATAATTGCAAAGAGTGTGCATAAAATTGGTTTAATTATTACGCTACAACGACGGCCGCGTCAATTTCATTCCACTCATTTTTCGTTGTTGCACAAGGACAATAATGAAAATAATGTTTACGTGGACCTCTGTTATGCTATCACCGCCATGATATTTAACTCTTTTCATTTTAATGCATTCATTTTAGTATTGTAATATGATTTTCAATCTTCTGACATGGATCTTGGATCTAGTTCTGATTCTATATTGTATGTATCTCAAATTGTGGTGGATAACAACATTATTACTTTATCAATTATTTACCAGTAAGGAATAAGTACCCCCTAGTCAGAAGGTATATCTGTACAGAACCTTTTTCCTCACTCCTCCGCATCCCAGTAAAGTCTATGCGCAGGAAAGGTACTCACCATCGCAAGGTATATTGTCGGATTTCCATCCATCATCAATAGCCTCCTTTTGAGTCATTGGCATGTCATGGAACTTTGGGAAGGTCACTAAAAACAAATTCTCGTATTATGAAGATGAACAATTTTGAATCCGATTCTGGAAACGATTTGCTGAAAATATTTGCTCAAAGTATTGGAGGTTGAAAAATATCTTTTGGAAGCCCAGTTAAAGAGACCATTTCTTGTATAAACTCTTTTTGTAGGGGTTATCAGTCTGACGTCAATTTACTTATTTTCAATCATTTCTTAGTCTTATCCTTGCTTTTTAGCACTATTATATTGAGCTATAAACGGTCAGTATTTTTATTTTTAGCTTGTTATTGAATTCTGGCGATATTTGAGGCTCGTGTTCTTATAAAGTTGTTTTTAAAAGAAAATTAATATCGAAAATTGATTAATTCACAATGTTTCTTTATGCTATTCCAAAATTCCCCATTTTCGTCCACTGATACTGCAATGGACAACTTACACAATTACGTGAATTCTTTTAAAATATTGCTATGAATATCACCATCCTCGTTATCCCGTGGGTCCAAATCTTAAAAGCCCCCATTGCTCCCAGCAACACTGGAAACAGTTTTGTATTTGCATTTGTAACATAATAATGTGATTTAGATTTCCTTTCTCAATATGGAATCATTTCTTAACTAGTATTGAATTAGATGGCGAAAGGGGATTTTTTCTGATGAATTCAAACAATCTTTATGCAAGCAAGCAAGTTGATTTATTTGATAACGTAGGTTCGGAGTATACCAGCTGTACAGCTGATGTAGACCCTCAGTGAATTAATATTCTAGAACGAATATCCTTGGTACACATTAACTGACCTCGGAATGATGGAAAGGGGAGTTGTCTGAAGGCTTGTAGTTCGTCATTCTAACCGTACATGTATTCGAACCCACAAAAGTTTCAAGGATTTTAGATCCAGCGCCCTAACCACTGGGCTAAATCATTGCATCAAACATGCTTAACATCGAGATTGGAGCAGAGAGAGGGAAGATGATGATTATTATGATGATGGCGATGATGATGATGATGATGATGGTAATGAGGATGTTGATGATAATGATGATGATAATAATGATGATAACTATGGCGATGATGATAATGATGATGATAATGTTGATGATAGTAATAGGGATGATAATTATGGTAATGATGATGAGGATGATTGTAATGATGACGATGATGATGATAATGATGGTAATGAAGAGATGATAATTATGATGGTGCTAATGATGATTATGATAACAATAATGATAATGATGATGGTAATGATGATGATAATGATAATAATGAGGATGATGATAATAATAATGATAATGATGATGGAAATGATCATTATAATGATAATGATGGTGATGATGATAATGATAGTTATGAGGATGATAGTGGTGGTGATGATGATTGAAATGATGATGGTAATTATGGCAATTATGATGATAGTGATGGTAATGATGATGATGATTATGATGATGATAAAGATAATGATGGTTGATGATGATAATGATAGTTAAGATGATGAAAGTAATGATGATGATGATGGAAATGATGATGATAATGATAATGATGGTGATGATCATGATATAATAGTTATGATGATGATAATGATAATGATGAAGATGATGATGATGAGATGAAGATAGTGATGATGATGATGATGATGATTATGATGAAGAGGTTGATATTTTTAGATCTTAGTGCAAGAGACTAACCTGTTAGCTTGTTCCATCCATTTTTGCCTGTAATTTAAGAAAATAAAATTACATCAAAAGTTAAGACTGACATTCTGTCGTTTCTTTTTCTGACTTTTTCTATAAATTAAGCTCGAGTTACACTTTACCGGATTGCTATCTAAGATCTACTATATTTCTTAAGGGTAATGCCTAGTAATAGACCACACCCCTTAGGTATGTCAGAAATTTGTATTAAAACTCAAAGAGATAATTTTGCTGTCTAAAGGCAAACCTATGACAACAGGTATTTATGAAATTTATCGAAATTTTTGCAATTTTTCGTACCAGCCAGAGTTAATGGTAACCAATTGACGGTGGACAACAAGTATAAGAGTGGTTCAAAACAGTGGCTCTACCAGTATTTATGAAATTTATCGAAATTTTTGCAATTTTTCGTACCAGCCAGAGTTAATGGTAACCAGCTGACGGTGGACAACAAGTGGTTCAAAACAGTGGCTCTACCAGTATTTCTGTCTGTGTTAGAAATTAAATGGCTGTACCTTTAGCACCTAAAACAAAAAAGCTGCAGAGCCGAGGGTCTTTGCAATTCCTCAGAAGGAGTAGGTAAATTACTAGACGTAACCCCTGCAGAATCAGATACATCAAAGTTCTAAAAAGTGCAATATATTCCTTATACATCAAATAGCTTGAAAATAACTGCATTGGTGCATTTTGATGTACAAATATGTACTAATAGAACTCTGAAAATCTTGTTCAAAAAGCTATTGAGCTTCCTTAACTTTCAACTCGGCCACAGGAAAATAAGACTGCGTCTATACGGTAGCAGAGCAAAAAGATGCGGATCAGAGTTACGTGGATCACCCTTCCGTCTACACGATAGTGGATCAAAGCGGATACGCTTTTGTTCTCATTTCTCATTACGGGCTTTGCTATTGTAAAACACCCTCGTAATGAATCCAAACCAAATTAGTGCGGATCACTAGCGTCTTAACAGGGCTGAGCAGAAGTGATCCGACACAAAAGTGATCCGAACGGAACTAGTTTGCTTTCAGAGCAAGATCAAAATTGATGCGGATAGCGGAACAAAAGTGTTTATCATGTCCGTATAAACAGGAGGTTGATTCGTGTCAATTTTGTATCGGATCAAAAGTGATCCGCTACCGTGTAGACGCAGTCTAGATTGTTATTTGTGATTGAAAAGAAACAGAAATTGAACAAATTGAAAATGAATCGTAATTGAAAAAACGATTACTAGCAGGATCATAAAAAGTCTCCTTGATTGTTACAAGACATCAGGATGGTTGATAAAACAGGAAAAATTAGCGAAACAAAAAAACCACCTGTTGTAATACCTTCAAGCCAGAATTTATCGATATTCACGATTTCATCAAATGGAGAAGGACAAATAACGCATCACGCAAAAAACACACGGAGCCATTACAACAAGATAAAGATTAAAACGACCAATCTTTAGCGAGGGGTAAGTAGTGAGTTACTTGTCGATCAACTAAAAATCTTGAATATTCACCCTTCAGGAAAACTATCAAAAGCCGAAGTTGATTATGGTGCGAACGGGTCACACGGAGAACAGAGAGAAGTGAGAATCATTGTCTTTTATCTTCAAAACATCTACTGAACTCTACTGAACTAAATTGCGATAGAAAGTATACAGTTAATATACATAATGAAAGTTAATGGATACATGAAGTAGCGCCATGTTAATGGATACATGAAGGTTAGATTGAAAAGCTGAAAGTATGCAAATGAAGCGCTGCGTATGATATCAGAGATAAGACTAGGTCAGGCGTTAGTTTGAAGACAATGGAACGTTGAAATAGAATGAGACAGGAATAACGCAAGACGACAAAAAACGGAAAAAACGTAGATGGTTTAAATATCATGAATAAAATGTTGCCAATATTTCACCCTGGCATACAGGGCTTCTTTAGGAAGGCTATGATGCAGAGAAGTTTGAAAAGCAAAAAATTGAGAAAGAATTTCTGAAAGCAAATGCACGAGCAGAGAACATAGGCCTAAAACTGATTTTGAACGTCTAAATCTACTAAAAATCTAACTACTTACAACTACTGCCAAATAAGAACGAGAATGAAACGTGAACTTGAACCAAGCAGCAAAAAGCAATCAGCGTCTTCGTTGTGACACCCATGATCAAGAGCAGTTTCAAAGCTACCAGCAGGAAAATCTTCACAATGATGAGCAAACGCATGCGATTCGTTTTTATAGTATTTAAAAACAATGCGTGCGCATGTCAAGTATTCAGGCAGTTGCACGCATGTGGTGTGATAAGTGCGATTTTAATTGGAATGAAACTGAACTAACATTTCATGTTTGTAGGGCGTCAATAAATTCATCCCACCAAAGCATTTCTATTAACTTATGATTGTTGCTTGATGAGGCAAAAATTCGATTCATGGTAGCTTATAATCACCAACTTAAAATATACATTATAAATAAATTATACACCAAAAATGCGTCATCTTCAACGGGCTGTTACAAATCTCATATTAATTCGGTGAGAAAGATTTAAGGTAACTAGATGTACAGTAGAATCCCGGTAACTCGAACATGCGATAACTCAAACTCTCGCTAACTCGAACAGATTTGGCATTCCCCTTGAACCTTATTCATATTATAAAGAGCCTAGATAACTCGAACATTCGATAACTCGAACTATTTTGATCGCCCTTGCTTCTTCGAGTTAACGGGTTTCTACTGTAGTTAAATTTTCCCATCGTTTTGAATTTCCGAACCAAAGTTCAATTCTATTTCCAGAAACATCAATGTTGACTTCAATACTTATTATATTTCATTAGCTGAGGCTGTATATGCTATCTAAGACATTTGTTTTCGTGCGCCAGCTTGTGTTGTTGAAATTTACAGTAGGAAAGTAATTAGTCCGTGGCCCTTTTTATAGATTTATGGGATAAAAAAATTTCAGGTATCAACAATTTTCAAACACTACTCGTGGGTGGTTTTAAGATTCGTTCGTATGAAAAACTTAACATTTGTGATAATCAACAAGAGGACTTAGAATAAAAAGCTGAAAACATAAGTACACTATACTTAACAGACTAGACCATGAGAACCTGGGAAAAATCAAGGACTCCGTCATAAGTTATTTAGCTGTTTCTGCAATAAATAGAGCAGTAAAGAACAGAACTAAGACGCCTAAGATTTGTAAGGTTGTACAGCCACATGATACGAGGGAACATATGATCGAAAACAAAGATCGTGTAAACGAAAAGCCCTTTTGGCTGATTTAATCGTTATTTTGCAGGCCAAAGGGATAACAAGCTGAAAGTTGTATCCTCTGTTCTTTGGAGCTGCGTAATTTATAGCCTGCCTGTAATATCCTCTTCGTGAAGTTCGCATATACACTCTTTTTTTTTATAAGAATATCTAATTTTTTTCTGAGCCTCAATATTCTTAATTTTTTGCTATTTTGAGCCTTGGAATATTCTTAAATTATTCTTACGGCTGAAAACATGGATATAACAATAAATTGTTATTAATGTGATAAATGCCAAAAAGCACACCTACAGTATACAAGTATGATGGATAACAGTTTCCTGTAAAAAGCACACCAATTCAGAAGTAAAAAAACGCTCGCTAAAATTTTTTGCCATAAGATCTGAGCCTCGCAATATTCTTAAAATATTCTTAAATTTCACCAATTTCGAGGCTCATTATTCTTATAAAATTTATTCTTATAAAAAAAAAAGAGTGTAAGCTACGTAATTTAAAGAAAGGTTAATTTTCATACATCAACTGAGAGTTTTGACTGGGCGTTCCTACTATGGGAAAGTGCGGTTCTGCTAGGCACAGAAGGCCTGGTTCCAACATAAGAGCAAGCAGTGATATGATCGAAAACACAACCCCTTGGTTAAAAACCAAGTGCCTAGGAATTTATGCTATATGGTCAGAAATTTATCCATCTTTATTGTCAAGTACCAAGTTTAATGGTGGGTCACATGAAATGTGAATATTGATGGGAGACAGGGCTTTGGTTTTGAAAACAGGGTAGGATTCCAGAAGCAGCCAAGTTTAATGAATGATACGAGCCAGTCCTCTTCATGAATAACGCACAACAGCAGAGCTTGCTCTAGGATGGAGGAACCCAAACTTAGAAACAGGAAAGATCCGAATCATGTAACGTATTTCCTCGAGTACGGTGCACCCCCGGGAACCTTCACTATTCAAGAAGCCAGCTCCATGCTAGACGAATAACGGTCTGGGTTCTTTGACAGAACGTACTCATCAAAAAGATCGTTTACACGAAGGTAAACTCTGAAATCAAACAAGAAATAGATTCTGGCTTTCATTGATATCTCAGCTGTTTGTTTCTCAAATTATTGCAACTGAAATACCAGCATATTTTGCACAGCCTTGACGCTTGTGTAAAGTCGCTCTCTTTGCCACATCCCTGTTTGTTTGCCGTTCAATCATGTCAACCATTTCACTTGCACATGTCATTATTTCGATACACCCTGATTGCTTTGCCATCAAGAATATCAATATTCACTCGGATTTTCACAAATTGAAGTCAGATGTTACTCAAATCATTCAAGAGTAATTCTTGAAATAGGCGACGAATCCGTATTCATTAGCCTGTGCTACAAACTCGAATGGTTTGTGTTCTAGAGAAATGGAGTTGAATGGGAATTTTGAACTTACTCTTTCAGTAGAGTCTGTGAATCAGCGATGAAAAATGTGTCTGAGGTCACGTGTGGTTCCAAGGTTTGTGGAAGTGCAAAATCACTTCCTGCAGAGCCAAATGCAGTTGTGAGCAAAAACATTTTCCGTAACTTATTCACAGACTCTACTGGGAGAGAAAGCTCAAAATTCCCATTCAACTCAATTTCTCTAAAACACAAACCAGTCGAGTCTGTAACACAGGCTACATATTACTGTTCTCATGGTTTTCCAAATTCGTCACGAAAAGCAAATATTCTGTCTGCATCATCCAAAACCCTTAGCTATGAGAATTCTACAATCAAATCAATCAAATCAAAGATTTTAGTTGTGATCTATTTTAGAATTGCTAAATTATTGAGAACGTATCTTTTTCAGATTTCTCAAGATTCTATAAGTTGCATATAAAACGGTTTTCAAAGCCCTTTGCATCACGCCACGCCTTTAGGCAGATTGACATCGCAAATTAATTTTGAATCAAGACGTTTCAAAATATTCAAAAGACACTTGAAATTGGCGACGAATCCATGTTCGTGTTCTCACGAGTTTCAAAATTCGTCACGGGAGGCAGAAACCGAATGAGCCAAAAGCGCATAATCTTTGGCCATGTACATTCTAGTATAATATCGGGCTTTCCATCCCCAGCTTAATGAAATTTGACAGGGCAGTTATTACTAAATGGTATTATGTGCCCTGAAAATTTAACGTGGAAACCTTTCCCCAGATCTCAAATTTCAAGCCATCAAAACAAGAAATCAAGTAGGTCTATATACCCAAATACGGAACTTCAGCTCAAAAGGAGTAATTCTATGTTTTCTAATGTAAAAGTACGGAATGAAATTCTATTGAAGCCCGAATAAGTTGGACATTACTGTAATCATGTGCTTGTAGGTTTCAAAATTCGTCACGGAAAGCCGAAATACCGTATGACGGAATACCATATGAACTGAAAAAACAATCTTTGATGGGGTACTGTGTGGACATTCAGGACTGTGAAGGTATGTCATCAGTGCTGTGTGTTTGAAGGGTGTTAACCACTTTGAAGGATGTTAAGTTATGTGGAGGGTACCATCATCATTACACTGGAGGGTGTTCAGTACCCTAGGGGATACTATCAGTACTGTGGAGAATGTACTGATGACAAACTCACTTGGGAGTTAGGAATCAAAATTAAAAGAAACGAAGCTTTCACATCTTAAGAAATTCATATTTCTAAGCTCTGAACTCTATTCATCAAAACATTTTATCCGAACAGGGGACACATGTAATTTGTGAATCCACTTTGGAAGTATACATGTTGCGTAGATCCTTGTGTCTTCGATTTCCTGATGCATTCTGGGAATGTTTTCGAATCAAAGGCCATCTGTAAGAAATTATTATTATCATTATTGCCCTTCGGCAGGTCATTTGCAATTGTTGTAAAAGCTGAATAGGTTAATCTCTACATTCGGTGGGTGATGCAATTATTGAGATTGATATAGCTTGGGTTGCTCTAGGGTGCCGGGTTGCACAGTGGTAGCCAATTAGAGTGCGAATCTAGAGGTAGTGGGCTACTCAGGTCACCTCCATTCATAAAGATTGTGTCGAATGATCGATATCATTATTTTCCTACTTGGTAAACGCCCAATGAAGAGTCTGAAATTTAAAGAGCAAATGGCGAGAGAACTTACCTCATTAGTTAATGCGAAACTACCTTCTTTCTTAGCCATTCAACATCACAAGACAGCACAAAGTTTCAATAGTTGATTTCGTGAACGACTCGAGAAAATCATTTTCATGGGGGTTTAAGAATGTTTTAAGCTTTAGCTTGTTTTTGTTGGCTGTGAAAATTATTTAACTTTCAGTGCATTTTTGGTAGTACCATAAATAGGCAACAGGACAACATTAGAAAATATTTTAGGTTAGCATCTTCCTGATGTAGAGCAAATCTTTAAAATATTTAAAAGTAGAATCTACACTCAACAAGGAGACATATTTTCTATAACTCCCAGTTTCGTGTGCTTGCGCACTCACCCGACACACTATACCCTTTGGGGAAGATTTTACTCCATAAAATTGCTCTATACTCGCGCATATCGAGCACTTTTGTCACGAGAAGTGCGCTCTACTTGAGATAGTTTCGTATAATAACTTTATAAATTCACTGAAAAAGGTCTTGAACTTACCCAAGCCAAGTCTGAGCTGGGATGATCGAACTTCTCATCGTTGAAATAACCCTTCAATGACCAGCCGAAGGCATTCAACTTTCCCTTAGAATACAATGCAAACACTGGGTACATCATTTCACAGTCCATGTCTCTTGAAACGTTGTACCAATGGTAGGTTCCTACAAGAAATGTTAAGGTATGATCCTTGATCAGCACAGAACTTGCGGATGAGGAGGAGAATTGTAAAATAGCAAACTTGATAACTACTGAAGTGTTGCGTCTGATATTTTTCAGAGAAGTACGTCAGAAAGAAATTAAACCTAACGAATTTATAAACCAAGAGGTCGGTTGAGAGGTGGGAAGATCTCAAAACGAGCCCTATGGAAATATAAGGGATTGTCTAGATAATCATGTCAGAAAATACGTTTTGGAAAAACGCCGAAGGTATAGCAATACCTTGAACGCGAGACAAAGTATAGCTATATCAATACCTATGGTCAACAGACATTACGTTGATAAAAAGTTCAGGTCGTTTTAGGTAAAATCAAAGAAATAGCGACGGCTTAAGGAAAGGTTTGGGGTTAGAAAGTTAGCAGTAGAATAACGCTAAGCGATGAAGAAATCAATACATGACTGACCCTTAATCTGAAGACAATACCTAATAACAGTTATAACAACATAAGCTTGACCTGAGCACGAGTCCAACACAAGACTTTGTATGCTAGGGCTGTTACCCATAGCTATAGTTCTTGTAAAATCTATGTGATTCACAAGGTTCGGCTTACGATTGGAGTGTTCCGATAGCTCAGTGGTTAAGACTGCTAGCGTACAGAGGACTTGGGTCCTGTTTATTCACACATGTTATCTTGAATTATTTCTAAAATCCCGCCTTGTCTCGAGTATACTTTGGTTTTTGAAAATAGAATCAAAGTTCGCAGAATGTTTACTTACCAAATTGAGGGATGCATTTTCCCTTGACCCAAAGATTCTGGGCAGCTTTATCTTGGTCCATGGGCACCTCAGTAGTGGTTTCCCATGTCTTTCCTGTCTGTATGAGAAGCCGGTCCCCGATGTCTCTATCTCCTCGCTCTGGTGCGCTGCAAATGGTTTTAGGATCCACGAAATAAGCGGTGAGGTGGTACCGTCCGTTTTCCACCGGCATCATGTATTTCCTCTTCTCAACCATTGGTACTGAGGTTGGAATCTTTAAAAAGAAAAATATCGAAAATGAGAGCCCAAAAAGTTGCCTAAAGATCTACAGTCTGCGACAAAATACCCTGGGACACATCTGTAAACTCACAGTAATTATGATAATTAGTTATTTCTAGATAATTCATTTGTGCAAGTCCCCCTGCCCCTAATTTAATGTTGGTTTCTGAGTAAGTCCAGGAACTGGGGTAAACTCAGACATCCGCGAAAATCAGAGTCCCAACATTACGTTCCGTAACGCTATGTAACATTACGGGGGGAGGGAGTGAAAATTTACCATGTATAATAGTATTTTAAGAAAGTGTCCCAGCAATTTTGTGTGGGATTGCAGCTCCTTATCTTTACCAGGGCCTTACAAGCTGCAGCTTTAAACATGCTTTAAGTGTTTCAGCTATTCTGCAGTAAAAACCGACTTAAAATTTCTACAGTAAATATCAACACTGGGAATTTTGAAAACCTTAAAATGTTATTAGATATCCAAAAAATAAGCCTTAAGACTCTTCTATTTTCTTAATTCAAGATAATATGAAGGCTTCATTTTCTTGATATTTCAGTTTAGAATAACCAGTCTCGCCCTAATTTTTGGATTTTTGGTGAAAGTTGAAACATTTTATTATTCTTTAGAAGTAATTGCTTTACTTCCAAATACTTAATTTCTGCGCCAAGGCAAAATTAAACCCAGGTTGTTGTTTCTTGGGAGTTCTTTAGTTGTACCTCTCGTTAGGCCAGCATGAGAACAGAATTACGAAGAAAAACATGGAATTAGAAACTAACCATACAAGCTATAGAGTGTTCTTTATTTAAGTCAAATTTAGGCCCATGTGCATTTTCTGGGTTTTCTTAGCTTTTCCTTTTTCAAAGATTGGGTTCTTATAAATCATGCTCTTATGAAAAATGCGTGTAGACTTATAAATATTTTTTGAAAGATTATGCGTTTTTCGCGAAAACGGTAGTCCACTCACTGCAGCTTGCATTCCGGCGATTCGGCCATTTGAGTCAAAAATCAACAGATTCCCGTAATTCTCCTTGTATCTGTAACGATTCCCTCTGAAAATTTGATGATCTAGAATAAATAATAAAGCAGATCAATCGACTGGCTGGCTAATTCTACATCGTTAAAAGTTATTGGCCTGGTATTAGCCATATGTTGCAAATGTTTATGCACATATATGCGAAGATATTTATGCACACCTGTTTCGATTTATTCTAGCATATTTCTTTCCCAAGCAGAGTTTATACGGAGACAATTTACTCGGCAGGGTGAAGTTCCTTTTTCATAAGGACGGACAGGGTTACGTGTTGCTAGTTTATTCGCAAATATCTGGCCCTCAAATAATATCAAAATGTGTCACTTAAGGCTCTGTATTGGAGAGTTTCTACGATTGAAGATGCACTATATCAACAATTCAGTTTCTAATAAGAATGAAGTCTGAAATTTTATACTCAGTATTTGGTATTCTAAAAACAAGATTCAATTAAACTTGTTGGAACTGAGTTACCTATAGCTACCCTTTTAGACGTTATGTGTGGCTTTCGCATGTTCATTAGGTGAAATGTTCCATGAATAGCTGAGATGCCCGGTACGGGAGGGTTTATTTGAGACAGATGACCAATATGCTCCGTGCAAGGCGATTATTGGCTGTCTCAAACTAAGGCTAAGCAACTGTTTTTGTATATGTGGTGGTAGCTCGGCTCCATACTAACAGGTCCTTAGTTTCTGATATAATTTTATCTTAAGATAGGAATTGTCTCGATTCTGGATTTGCTAAGCTGTTTCTAACTCCATGAAGGTGTAAGACATGAAATAAGCAGGAATGCGCCGCTCATATAGGTGGCTTTTTCATGAAAAAATATCTTAACATTGATACGAGTTTTCTGTCAAGTCCTATTTCAGTTGGTGTCAAAGCTACGAAATAGCCTTGAACAAAGTGCTGCATAAAGATGAGTCGATAATTTCACCATAATTTTGACACAAAAAGTTGGGTATCATTGTATTCAAGGCAGATATTATTTAGAAAAGATTGGTAAGAAGTGGGTTGTTCAAACCATTCTAAGCGACATACCCCATCCAATGCAATGGTAGGTCCCCCGGACCCTCATCATTAACATCGAAATCGTGTAGAAATATCGAGCTCGACCGGTCGAAAGTTAACATTTGTGATATTAGAAAATGTAGTTTTAGTATGACTATGAATAGGGCCTGGTAGGGCCAAATCTGAAAATCACAGACTAAATTTGCTTTGCAGTGCATCAAAGGAGTGAAACCTGAGAAATCTTTTGATTCATTTTTCTCAAACATGAACATGGAAATGAAATTTTGAGATTGAAACACCTGTGTAATCTTTATTTGAAATAATTGGCTTAAATCTGTTAACCTGCGTGAAACGACCTTATGTTTCATTACGAAGATTAACCACCAGAAAGAAAGTTTTGTTACAGGAAGTCAGAAATCCTGGTGTTGTGTTTTCCATTGAGTTTCATTTAGGCTGACCATATTCTGAAATCCCCGAAAGAGAACCTATGAACAGGTAGAAAGAAGAAATACACCAAGGTAATTGTTGAATGCGCAGCCGTCTGAAACAGCAGGGGGTCTAGGGGCACTGTAAGCTCCCCAGTGGGTCGAGGAGTCGGAGCCCCCAGAAACTCCTAGCGTTTTGCCACTTCTGAGGCTGCAAAATAGCTTTAGAATACTTATAATTTTAAAGATCTGGAAATCTGGATTGGCCCTGGAACCCTACACAGATTTGCCCCTAAAAACATGAAAAACAGTGATTCTCAAATTCTTAGCCAATTCTTTTTGGTTGAAATGTGAAAAATAAAAGAAATAATGCCAAAGACAGCATTTGAAATAAAAGGAAAGGTAGCGTATTCAATGTGTTGTTCAGCGTTCTGTCCTTCCTCATCTTCCTGCTCTTCCTACAGGTTTTCCTGGCATTCCTGGTTTGCCAATGCATATTTAACTAAAGAGCTTATCTTCGACTATAGGCTCCAGTTGCTCATTAAATACGCATGAAAATCCTTGCAGGATGCCTTTTTCAAAGTTGTACTGTACTAACAAAAGCTCTCTCAACAATCACCACACAACCTGCTCTTTCCTTGGTCCACTCGCTCTGCATAAATGAGAAAACCCTCTCGACTTCTGCATTGTGAGGAGGAAGTGCAAAGACAACTGTGTATCGAGTATTGCAGGGTGAACGCAAATAGTACGACATTTTCGTTGTCTGTCTCGTGTCTCGACTAACTCATATTCTGGGGGGCCTGGGTCTTACATATATAATGATAATCATAATCATAAAACATTACATCATTCCCCTTTTTTGACAACATAAACATAACATAGAATATTTGTTCTTTGAGTCCTGGTCTCTCTGCATGGTATATAAAAATAATATTAAAGGAAATAAAATAAGTTCTCCTAGTCTGTCGTAATAACTGTTCCGTATCTTTCAGGCATTCTTCTTTGTCTAACGGGATATCTGTTTCCTCTGTTTTTCTCATCATCTGCTTCTGTTCTTTTCTCATTATCATCATCAGACAAAACATCATCATTATCATCTCTCTTACTGAACTTCTTGAAAAAGCTAACATTTCTAGTGACTTTTCTTCCATCTTGTCTTTCTGCTGTTACTCTGGTACCTTTACGACATACAACTCTGTAAGAAGTGCTTTCAAAGTTTGCAGAAAGCTTGTTCTTCTTGTCTTGTTTTACCAAAACTGTATCACCAACTTTTATATTAGAAATCTTTGAGTGTCTTCTTTGGTCTGCATAGCTTTTCATTTTTTCTTTCCCAACTGCATCATTTTCCTGAGCTTCTCTGTGTTTTTTAGATTTACTTTTCTTGATTAAACAAGGTAGTTTCCCTCTAATAACCCTATCAAATAACAGTTCTGGGGGTGCAATCTTTGTGGTTGCATGTGGAGTGGATCTATAACTCAGTAAAAATCTTTTCCTAGAGGTTGGTTAAATCTCTCTACCTCTGAGTTTCCTAGGGGCCATAATGGTGTAGAAGGTTCAAACTTTATTCCTAGACTCATTAAGTATCTCTCAAAATCATTGCTATTAAAAGGTGGACCATTGTCTGTTACAATTTCTTCAGGAAATCCATGCATTGCAAAAACTTAATCTAATTTTGGAATAACAGTTGGAGCAGCTGTAGATCTTACAATTTCTGCTATGGGGAATCTAGAATAAGTATCAACAATACCAAGTATATACTCACTACTACTTGCAAGTGGTCCATAAAAGTCAATATATAGTTTTTCCAAGGTCCAGATGGCATAGGTCTCATTCGTAAAGGTTCTGGTGCTTTTTGTGTTCCTAATACTTGACAAGGTAAACAGCTACTAATCTCTTCTGATACCAATTTTTCCATGAATGGAAACAAAACTTTTTCTCTGATCAGGGCTTTAGTCTTAGCAATTCCCTGATGGCCTTCATGGGCTAGCTTTACTGACCTTTTCCGTAGGGCTTTAGGCATGACAATTTGGTTACCGCGCAAAATAATTCCATTTGCATGATTGATTGTCAATGAATCTTTAGCTAGCTTATGAGGTACTAAAAAATGATTACTCCAATCTCCTGTATCAATTGCTTTTATGACTGCTTGGAGTGTCGCATCTTTTTCTGTTTCTCTTCTTACTTCATCTATAGTCATGGCTTTTGGTATTGCATTTATTGTTACGTATCTCAAATACTCATCTGCCATAATTTCTTTGACACTGACTTGTGTAGGGCGTCTTGACATAAAGTCAGCCGGATTATCTTTTCCTGGCTTGTAAATGACTTTGAAACAATATTGCTGTAGGCGGAGCACCCATCTTTCTATGCGTAATGATGGTTTTGGTTTAGGCATAGTTCATAGAAAAATCTGGTTTAGAAACCTTTTGTTGTACGTCTTTGTTTCACAGTTGATGTTGAGCAGTACTTGAACGTGCACAACGTATGTCTTATCCTCTCTCTTTCCTTTCAAAATTTTAGATGTGAATTTTGCCTACATAAATATGATGCTGAATAAAATAAAAATTTTCTAAATAACGAATATTTCGGGCTGGGGAATCAAAAGAAGCGTTTTGGTCTATTCGCTCAACCATGACCCTGTTGGCTAAACAATGGCGAAACAAAAGACTGTGCACTCTCAATTTCGAAAAACTTGCACAAAAAGATACAACAATAGGTTTCCACACCATCTTTTTCTATACACTTTGGTTTAGGGTTTCCATAAATCACCTCCAAAGGCTTGTGATCTGTTATCAGATTGAAACTTTTTCCATAAAGATACATGTGAAAATGCTCAGTACCCCACACAATAGTAAGTGCTTCTTTCTCAGTTTGTGAGTATCAACGCTCTACAGGGGTAAGTGCTCTACTGGCATAAGCAATCACTTTTTGAGGCTCATCTTTGCTTGATTGTGCAAGAATTGCAGAAATACTAATGGAACTTGCATCTACAATCAGGTATGTTTCTTTTTCAATATCAACATATGTCATAACTGGACTGTCTGTCAGAACTTCTTAAATGATTGTGAGTGTTCTTTCTCCCATTTGAATACAGTGTTTTTGTGAGTTAATCTTCTCAGTGGTTCTGTTATGTCTGCAAAATTTGGTATAAACTTGGCACTGAAATTAGCCATTCCTAATAAACTTCTCACTTCTGATGCATTGTTTGGTATAGGAGCATCAACTAAATCTGCAATCTTTTTCTGGTCTGGTTTTACACCATCTTCTGATAATATCATACCAAAAAATGAAAGTTCTGGCTGTAGAAATTTACATTTCTCTCTGTTTACTGTGAGATTTCTTGCCTTTAATCTTGCAAGACATTCATTCAATGCTTTGTCATGCTCTGCTCTAGTTTTGCCCAAAATTATAATATCATCGGCTAAGTTTCTGACATTATCTATACCCTTTAGAGCTTCTTGTAATGTATGTTGAAATAACTCAGCAGCCGCATTTGTGCCATAGTTTAATCTTTTGTACTGAAATGCACCAATGTGCGTGCTAAACGTAGTGATACATCTGCTATCTTTGTGCAATTCTAACTGATGGTACGCTTGACTAAGGTCTAACTTTGAAAAGAATTTAGCTCCATTCAATTGTACCATGATTTCATCAACTGTAGGCATTACATGCCTGACTCTTTTTATGGCTGTGTTTGCTGAACGCATGTCAACACAAATTCTGATTGACTTATTGTCCTTCTTCGGTACTGTTACTATCTGAGATATCCAAGGGGTGGCCTGCCCCTCTGGGACTCTCTCTATTATTCCTTGTGCTTCCAGACTTAACAATTCTTCTTCTACTTGTTTTCTGATATGAAATGGTATGCGTCTGGTATTTTGAACAACTGGAGTTACACTTTCATCAATGTTCAATGTGATTTGAACCCCATCTAGTTTCCCTATTCCTCTAAAAATTTCTTTGTTTGCAAGTAAAGCAACATCAACTGATTTATCATGGGTAGATCTGATAGGAATCCATGAACCAGTAGGAGCAATTTGTGCCTTTACATTGTTGTTTTTCACTTTGGAAACCATTAGATTGATATGGAATGTAACCAGACCAAGTTCTTGGGATGTCTCTGAACCTAATAATGAACCAGAGTTCCCTTCTGTGACATAGAATGTGGCTACCGTGATACGCTTTTTGGTCTCCACAGTGGCTTGGAATCTTCCTAACAATTTCACTTGGCTGTTGCTGTTGTATGGATACGCTTTAACTGATGTTTTCTCCAGTTTAGGATCTGATGGTATCTGATGGAATGTTTCTTCATACTTAGAAACATACATAGAATATTTACTGAGGCTCCTGTATCCACATGTAAATCACATTTATAATCACTGATTTTGGAAATAACAGTATTACCAGGTTTTTCCTTCTGTTTCACAGCATAGATGTAATCAAAATCTGAATCACAGTCACTCTGTTCCTTATCCACTGATTTTGCTGTAATTGGCCTAACATGTCTTTTGAAATGATGTGTTTTCCTTGGCTCTTTGCAAAGTGGTTCTTTTTCCCACATTTATGACATATCTTACCAGCAGCTGGACAGGTCTGGTTTTTATGAGAGTACGATCCTCCACACTGATGACATTTTTTGTTATGAACATGTCCTTTCTTGGGCTAACTGTGTATTATCACAAGATGCACTTCTGGCTTGGCTTCAGTGTTACCTTCGATGCTACTTGCTTGCTGTGCACTTGTCTCATCTCTTTGGCCATCTAATAGCATTTCTTGTATATTTTGGGTCTCTTGAAGCTTTCTTTCTTAAACGACTTGATGATCAATGGGTGACAATTTGCAAAAACATTTCAAAATCTTTTCTGTCCCTAAAATCACAACGTGAGGCTAAGTTTTGTAATCGAACATGGAACTGGCCTAAAGTCTCATTTGGCTCTTGTCTGGCCTGACGAAATAAATATGTTTCATGAAGCAAGTTCTTATGTGGCTCGAAATGTGCAGTAAGTTTCTCTAATGCTGTTTTATAGTCATCTCCATTATCTGGGATTGTATTCAGGATATCTGCAACTGGTTCCCCAGCCAAATAAATCAACAGGGCTCTTTTACTTTTGTCATATTTGATATCAGCAGCGGCTAAGTACTGCTCGAGTCTTGAAACCCACCGTTTCCAGGCGTTACACGCGTTAGCAGGGTCTGAAACTGCATCCAACTGAGGCACAGAGCATTACACTGTGCAATCGTAAGTAGCTCTGAGCAGCTTGTAATGCTTTTGGCCGTCTCGCAATATTTGCACCACTTTTCGCACACCTTAAGGCCATTGAAATCTACATAACTGTTGTTACTCTCAGGGAGCCTCTGGAGATTGACCTGATCAAAACATTTGGTTATCATCCATCTGCACCCCTTTTTTTCTCCCAGATTCATGATGCAGGCTTCCACGTCATTCCAACTGGTTGGTTTAGTCAGATCCCTCCACATAAATGGGTTGAATTCTTCCATGGGTGTCATCCACCTCTCTAGATACTGCCGGTATGCACTGTGTAGACCCTGTACATCGTCAATGAACTGCCCTACCCATCTATGCACTCCTGTATCAGGAGTCCCTTAACTGTTAGGGACTGAAGTTATCTCTTTGCCGTTCTACAAGTGTTTTGTGGGTTTTCTGCCAGATGGTTTGTAGTTCAACAACAGATTCTCTTCTTTCTCCATTTCTTTCATGGGTGAGTGGAATACCCACACATGACTGCATGTATGTACCAAAGATAACATTCGCTGAATTCATTTTCAGAAAGCCTCCTGATCATTACAGGTGGGTTTTCCTGTGACAGAAAATATGTTTTCAATGCTGGAAACATCTGCAGTAGCCTCTCGATTCTAGGGAAAAATGATAGCCATCTCGCTGTGGGAAAGAAGCTTTTTGTATTCAATATCAACAAAGTCACAGTGCTCCTTCAAAAACTCCGTGCGCAAAGTATAAATATTGAAGTACAGGCGGATTTAGAAAATGACATTTTAAATTTCGATATCAAAGGTATCTGACCATGATGCAGCATGTAATTTCGATTTGATAGTGACATATCGACCGAAATATTTGTTACTTGTGCCATATCCCAGGGATCTTGTCTGCGGTGTCCACTCTAGTTCATGATATATAACATGAAGTTAACAGGGTGTACCCCGTGAGCCTTGCCATCACGGATATCCGTATATGGCAAGATAAAGCTAAGAAAATGTGAACAATTGTTTCCTTGTTGACTTAAAAGTCTATGGCCTATGTTGATATCACATTGATGAATTGTAATTTATACACATTAATATATACATCGATTGACTGGAATTACAAATCTTTTCAATAAGCAACTGGACATTAGTCCCAGCTCCCAGAGTTGCTTAGATTTATGAAATTTGAGTTGCTTAAGTTTTTAAAAGCAACCAAAATATAGACATTTCATACTTTTAATTCAAGATAGAAATGCTCTTGATTCTAGATCTGGCAAGATCCTTCTATCTCCGTACACAGCAGGAATAGGCAGGGATATACAACTCAAATGGGTGGGCTTCTCATGGAAACATCCTTTAACATAGGTACGAGCTTTCTTTGAAGTCCTATTAAAGGTGTCAAACCCAGTGATCTCAAAAAAGAATGGATCGAGCATCGGTCGTTCTGAAATGAAGTGATATGCGGCCATATTGGTATGTCCAATTCAATACAAGGATATTCCACTAGGGACGGTTTTTTATTTGATGATTGTTGCTGTTGGAATGCTATAAGTGCTCAGTAGAGACTCAATAATTGTGCAGCTATTGTTAGCAAAGAATAAGGTCAATATGATTTCTTTGGCAGCCATATTAAGAGGCCAAACGCAAACCCAAGCAATTAGCTTCAACCTCTGAATCCACAGAGACAACAGATTGCTCGATCCAGTCTTTATTTTGAGATTAGTGGTCAAACCTACCAAATAGCCATGAACAATTTTATTCGTAAAGATGTTTCTATAATTGATCCGTTATGAAAATCAACGTCAAGGTATCTTCCAATTCAAGTGAGGTATCATTGCGAAAGAATTAGTATTAGAAGCAAGTATCTTTACAAAAACTCAGCGCTACACCCAATCCAGTGCAACGATGGGTCATCCGCCCCCCCCCCCCCCCCCTCCGACTCTTATCATTAACATGGAAATCAAATATTGGGATCGAAACACCTGCATAATGTTTATTTGAAAATAAGTTCCTTTAATCTCTTTCCTGGCGTGAAAAGACCTTTTGTTGAATTATGAGGAATAACCAACGAAAAGTTAAGTTACAGATAATCAGAAATCCAATATTGGCTAGTCTTCCTCATTAGAAAATTTGATTCTAGAGTGTGGTTCATCCCTTTATTCTTCATTTTGTGGGTGCATGGTTTCCGTATGCAGCGCATGATACAAAGGCCATTGATTTCTTTGATATAATAATAATAATAATAATAATCATAAAGATTAACTCACCATCACACTTCTTCTTGTCAGTGATTTTCCAACCTTTCCTTATAGCCTCTCTTTCGGTCATGGGAAGATCTTGAGTCCCCGAGAAGTAACCTGGCAGTGAAACTGTGGAGAGAATGATTATTTACATATCAACTTATTTGCATCTCACTTAAATCACTTGGTTACATATCGTCGACAAAATTGGTAACTTGTGCCACACCCAGGGTTCTTGTCTGCGGTGTCTACTCCAGTTCATGATATATTACATGGAGTTATGAACAAGAGGTACACTGTGAGCCTTGCCATTACGGATATCAAAGTTCTATGGCTTATGTTGATATCACATTAATAAACTGCCACAAAAAAAAATCAAAACAAGAACTAAACTGTCGATGACATCATCGTTAAAAAAATGCCAATGTCAACATTTCACAATATGTTATATTTCATTCGAAAGCTCTTTGATTTTTCTTAAAATATGCAAATATCATGTGATTATCTTCAGTTTGTCATAAGCTACAGCCATTTTTGTAAATTTTTAGCCCGTGAAGTCATTGCTCACGTGATAATGAAACATTTCCTGGATTGTTACGTTGTCTCAAATCGCTCAAAATAACCTATTCCAGCAATATAAACCTTAAAGTTTAGTTAGGCCCTTGCTTAGATGGTTGGGCTATCTTCCCTGTCTACATGGAACAGCATCGAAAGAGGGGGAGGGGAGTAACCAAGGTAGTTGAAAGGAAGCCTGGGGCTGTAGTGAGCCATATGAAATAAGCTATTTCTTCTTTATTACCTGTTAAGTTTCTCTCAGTATAAATTAGGCCCCCATATCTGCCAAAAATCGACAAAATGATGGAAAATTTAGAGTTGAATAATTTTATTGACAAGATCCAATATTCATATCCAGGATCATCAGGTCTCCAAACTTAAGTACACAATCCTCTAGCAATAACAGTATGAATAAAGTAAAGGAATAGGATAAAGAGTAATTTTGAAATGCTACATACTGCTCAACTTGTCCCAAAAACCTTTCTTTTCTTCTAAAAAACGAAAAATCAATTGAACATATCTGATGGATCGTGGAAAATAATCTTTCAACAATACATAATAATATGTAATTCTAAATTCAACATAATTAGATTCCTCATCTCAAATTGTTATTCGAAAGAAACTTATTTGAAAATTAAAAATTCGTTTGTAGTGATTTTGCTTTAAGTAGTAGTAAAAGCTTTTCGACCTTCTACACGCATGTAGGGCCCTTGATGCTTCTTATAAATAAACGTGTATAGTTGCTTGAATAAATCTTTTATCAATAAGCAACTGTGGTTCCTGGTTGCTTATCAGTTCCTTGGGTTTTGTAAAGCAAAAAAGCAAGACCATGGCCAGAGGAAGCCCTTCTTTTTAGCAATAACTGCTTTGATCTATCATACTCCATTGCTAAAAAAGAGCAGTAAAAATGGCTGATAGATATCTTTCCTTCTAACTATGAAATCTTGCATAACCAAACAAGCTCTGGAATTTCTAGCATACATAGTTGCTTAACGGACTGCCTTTGCCTTTTGCTTGGTTTTTTTCAAGCCCTGGAGTTGCTTATTGTTTGGCCATTCAAGCCCTTGTTACTTATTGACTTTTAGTTCATCGAAAAATTGCAAGAAAAAAGCGACCGATAACTATGGTTGGAGATTTTGCGAGATTAAAAATATACTTTTTGAATAAATAATTTTCTTTTAGCTTGAGTTATACAGTAGTATTTGAATATTTCCATAAAACAGTTTTAAATATAATGAATATTTACCCTTCTTTTCTTGAAACAGCCATGCCGATGAGGATAATACTAAACAGGACAGGAATAAGATGGAAATTTTCAATCCACACATTTTCGATGCGTTCTTCTGCCGAGCCAAGATTTTGCGGATTTATCCACTCGCATATGCAGCAAAAAGACAAGACAAAAGCAAGTAAAGGTCATGTACATAGTTCAACACGGTTGAGAAGCTTTTTTAAAAGGAAGCGTGCACAGCGTCTTGTTTAAGGGTCAAAGTACACGTTTTTTCTTCCTTTTGTGAGAAACTGAACATCTACCCGGTACTATAATTTTCTTAAATTGTTCCAATTTTGAGTATAAAGAGTTTCTCAGGAGTTTCTTAAAGTTCACATGTGTTCATCAGTCGAAAACATTTTGCCTATAAAAATTGCACTAGATTAGAGTTTCACAGCTTTTTTTAGTCAAACCTGGAAGACCACAATACACATTTTTTATTAAGACCACCCTTATTTCCTGTACCATGGCTAATCTTGATCTAACACTGTTTCTTAAAAGTTTATCATTGCTACAGCCATTTCTGAGGAAATAATTTCGAATTAAAATAATGCAAGCCAAAACTTTTTAGTCATGAATTCTACATTTGAAATTTCATACGTATCTGGTTAAAAATGTTTCTTAAATTGTTTCTTCTTTAAGTTTTTATTTTTAGACGATGGTGCTTGTTTCGTCCAGGGTTCCCTAGAAGCAGTTACTTAAAAAATATCGTGTATTTTACGAAACTGATTGCAACTTATTCGTGACCCCACTAGCTGTGGTTCTTTGGCCAATGCCCAGGGCTTTCATGTGTTAATCTTTCAAATCAATCGCGCTGACGTTTTAGGCTTTGGGCCACAGCTTTCCCTGAAAGATGGAATGACCAGAAACAGACAGTTGGAACGAGGAATACGGAGTTACTTACCCGGAGAGCATGATTTGAAATTGTTGAGTTGGTGATGTAAGCTGTTGAAAATCCCCAGTGCACTTCATTTCGATAGAAATGCGACGCAATTAACCCAATCGATAACATTTTCTTGGGACGCTACGCTCACGGTGTGAATTCTTAGAGCGAAGCCTCAACTTTTTTCTTGTGAACAGAAAGTTGAGACAAAATGGCTAAACAAACTAAAATAAGGTTATGAAACTAGCTAAGAAAATTTCGAACTATAATTAGGGTGAAAGCTAAGAAAGTCTGGTTCAGGATTCAGCACAGTTTAATAAAAAAAAAAATTAGTGTACATATCCTTTGCTAGACTAGGTTTTGCACAAACGGTCATTCCTAGAGTTGTATTTTCCATGTTCCCACTGTTCCACTTTTTAGCGATAAGCTGGGTCTCAAAATTGCTCTGCCTGGGCATGCTATTGCGGTATTGTTTTATTTCTTTCAGAAGGCCGTGAGCCTCCGGAAAACCCCTGAATGGTGTTTACGTATAATTATTTTGTTGAAAGTGGAACCATATTGTTTCGTTACTGCTTTGTCTGAAATCGAACTTTGATCGTTCTTTCAAACTCTCTTTTTTTATTACAGACTTCCTCAACACTCTACTCTATGCCAAATCCATGCTGCGGGGGAACTGTTTAGTGCGAAGGAGGAATTTCATCCACAGAGGTCAATGCGGGGGGGACACAATGACAGAGAAAAAACACAGCTTTTCTATTTAATACTTAGTTTATCAAATGTGTTTTCGTATGTTTCCAGCATTTCATTTGATGTTTTCTTGTGAAATCATGTGTTTATTTTGGCGCACGCGTTGTTTTTCTCAACCTTGCTCTGTACTTCCAAGTTGTGAGAGCCACAACGCCACTAGCAGTTGATTTCGTCACAAGCTGTCCGTGAAAAACAAAGCCTAACTTGACAAATTCCGCTTTCGCACCGAGAGATACCAGCCTACCAAAAGTCAGAATACGTAATTGCAAGATGACATGTCCCTGACATAATCGTCAGGTGTCTGTTATCTTAACAATGATTCATTTTACTTTTTGAGTGTGCGAAGGCTTGACGTAATATAATTAGCCATTTTACCGTTTTTTTTAGTTATTTTCAAGTTCTATACAGATTAATACAAAACCTAAATAGTGAAAGATGATTCAGTATACTACAAGGGGATTCGAATTTAGAAAAAGATGGGCCTAAATCTACGACAGCAAAAGAGCAAAAATAAGGCTGTGCAATATTTATGAAACGATTGTATGCGAAAAATAAAAGCTGACGTGACCAAAACAAGAAAACGTTGACAAACGTGCCTTTCCTAGTGATTATCAAGCCTTGTTTTGCATTCTTAATTTCGTCAATTTATGGCCCCTTTTTCCATGCCTTCATTCTCTACAATTAGTTGCACGGAATATGCGTTGGACGGCGACGCCTACAAAACGTAGTTTCGTGTGATGACGCCCAAAGTAAATATCTATGCATTACATAAAAAATTTATCAAACATTTGATATTAATTTTCTACCTCTGTTCAATCCCGCCGCTTTATCCATATTTATTTAATCAGCTTTGAAAATAGCGAGCGACGACTTATCATAGTTCTTCATTTGAAATAAACAACTTCAATATCCCCAAAGGGAATACAAAAGGAATGAAAACTCTATTAATGCACGGAATCAAAACAAAGGAAACCTGGACGTTGCAGTCGAACTTATCGTCCTAGCAGCTAGGCCAAGTGCACAGGATACCGTTTTCACTTAGGGCCTATTTTCACTAAGTAATCAGATACGGACTGCGTGCCCACAGCTGCAACTAAAAGCGACGCAAAACGATCCGCTTTCACGTTTTCAAGTCAAAAAGATCTGATGCACTGCGAAGTGAACTGTCTTGCTTTTTACCCCGTTTTGCTTTTGAGCTAATGTGAACGCATAAAAATGCAGCCAAGTAATTGTGAAACCGGTCTATTCAGTTGATAAACAATAGATACTGCGGCAGAAGAGGAGCGGAGCGTTTTTGTGTTAACAGAGAGTAAAAGTGAAAACGGTACCGCGTGAACAGATTTTGCTTATGGTATCCGATGTGCAGTGAGAACGGCATACGTTCAAAAAAGCCTTAAACTCCATAATATCATAGTCATTTTAACGTGAATGAAGAGAAAACTAAGCCTTCAATTACCATTATCTTCACTTCATGTGCGGCTATTTACATTTAACTTCATTGATTTCATTTCATTGACTTCCCATTAGTTATGCTTTGAGCTTTCCTTGCCTGAAAATGAAATCATAATTTTGAAGATTGAGTTGATGAACTGAAGAAATCGCTAAAAAGGCAATTTTGTAAAATTGAACTCATATATAGATCTAATTTAAAATAAAAGAAATCTTTGAAAACAATCATTACGATAATTCGTTAATCTTTCCACCATTTAAATTTTCAAGACGAAAAATAGAATGAGCCTAGCTCTCCTAATTAAAAGGAAGTCTTTGAAATTGTTTAATTCTGAAAAAAACTTTAAATTTCCCCCTCAAAACAATGCACAAGGTAGAGAATTCGAATTTTATAGCATATCTATAGCATATTTCGCGAGAATAAACCATTCCCGAATTTCGTTTTGAAGAATGTTCGCGGATCAAACTCTTGCGATATTTGGAGCTAAAACTTTAAAAACCCCAAAATAAGATAATTTCAAGAAGTTGATTTGAATTATAGTATTTCTTAGTTACAACCAATCGAAATGATTTGCGACAACGAAAATGACCTGGGGTAGAATTTCAACCTGCAAACTCGGAGGTAGCTAGTGGGTTCGAATCCTACTTGGGTAACTTTCATTCGATAAATGATTTTTATTGATTTCGCAAACCATGCTTCTTCTCAAGCAAGCTAGTATCTTATATCAACATTAGTCTTATTTCATTAATTTCATTATCCCCAATTTGAGCAGTGCAATGCAGTCAATTCACTATAACTCACATGAAAACGAGACTACTATCACTAGGAGATTGCTCAAACTGGGTCTAATAATCAATCCGTCATATAACAGTCTTGGCGCACAAAAAAGTTGAGCGGTCTGTGATTGATCAATTCTCTAAATATCTGTCAGCAAGGTTGAGGTAACTGCGGTCCGTGTTTCATTTTATTTTGAAAGTCCAGCCAATTTATCAATAGCAATAAACATAATAATAATAAATAATAAATAATAAATTCTTTGTTTAAGGTTGGCGTGGCTGATAGCACAAGGCTAATTAATGCCAACCATAGTTGATAACAACACGAGTAATAAAAGCAAAATACAATTTAAGTTTAAAAGCTATTCTAAATATACCCTAAATTTACAAAATAAGTTTTACATAATCTACAGTTGCACTTCAGATTCAAAAATTTGATGTCATTTTTAAAATGTTTTACGGAATGGGACTCCTTTAAATGCAATGGTAAGTCTTTCCAAAGATTTTGTCCTAAAAAGCTTATATTTTCTAATCCATAGGCTGTAGTCCTAGGTTTAGGCGCATATACGTTGTTCGTAACTCTTAAGTTATAACTTATCTTTCTCTCCACAAAAATTTCTTTCATAAAGGAGGGATTTAAATTCATCTTTGTTCTGTAAACTTCGGTGACGAGCAACTGCAGATTTCGTTGATGAACGGAGACTGATTTATCTGTAATTAGCAGTTCTTCAAAACTGGAGGTATGATCTTGATACGCTATACGTAGTGGCCTTTCGTGGATTTGGTTAATTTTTGCATTGATATGTCTGTCATGAAACATCCATATCAACGGACAGTAGCTAAACTGAGACATTATAAAGGATCTCATTACCATTCTAGTTTTTTCTTTGGGCATATACGTTGAGGCTCTTACAAGAGCATGTAGCTTCTGGCTTGCCTTCCTGCAGACCATATTTGAGTGTTGCTTGAAATTTAGCTTTTGGTCAATCACGACACCTAACAATTTTTCTTCATTGCTCTCTTTAATCACAGAGGGACCAATATTTATTGAAATTTCTCTATCTTTTTCACCGAATACTAAGAGGTGGCATTTTTCTTCGGTGAAAAAGATAGAGAAATTTCAATTAATATTGGTCCCTCTGTGATTAAAGAGAGCAATGAAGAAAAATTGTTAGGTGTCGTGATTGACCAAAAGCTAAATTTCAAGCAACACTCAAATATGGTCTGCAGGAAGGCAAGCCAGAAGCTACATGCTCTTGTAAGAGCCTCAACGTATATGCCCAAAGAAAAAACTAGAATGGTAATGAGATCCTTCATAATGTCTCAGATTAGCTACTGTCACGTGATAAACATCTGCTGATGTAATAAGTATAGACCAACATAAAGAAATTCACCAAAATAATTTAATGGAATAGGACTGACCGAGCATTGCAGAGCAGAATAAGATTTTGGACGGCTGATAGTGTTGAATTGTCGTTTTGTCCAGTTATCACGTGCCTGTCGATAATCACGTGAACGCAGTTATTCTGGGAGCCTAGAAACAGAAAAGTACAGTAGTCATGTGATCGACAACTCATTTTCTAAGAGAAACTATATCTTACTTGTTGATTGCTGATAAGCAAATATGCACACCGCTTTGTAAGGTACTGATTGATGCACACATTGCAAAGGGCCTAGACTAATCGAAGCATGGCATTGTCAGTTGATAACCAATTACGCGCATATCTTCGTAAGGTACTGGTTGATGCACACATCGCAAAGAAACCACTGAATAGGTAGACTAATCGAGCAGTGCGGCCCTAGTCATTCCTCTTGATGTGACCACACCTCGTGATTCATTTTTCCTTTTTGCCTGGAGTCACAGAACGCTGGCAAATTCTCTCCTCACACTTCAGTTGACAGTTCTGAGTGTGGTTTCGAACCTACGACTCTTTGGACAAGGGCTGAGTGATCTAGCCACTCGACCACCTCCTCTTTAGTAGAATTTATAGTAGAATCTACACTAAAAAAGTAAGTAATTCATGTTCCTCGGTAGCTCTGAGTTCGATGCTTACACAATCATAAGACCGACTTGTACTTAATCTATACTATATCTTAGAATTTCACCTCCACCAGCTTTAGATTCAAATTACTTTCACGATCTTTCAATATGAAAATATCGTCCTGGTGTAAAAAATCTTTAATCGCCTATGTTGCAAAAGTCAAACTAGAAAAAAAACGAGAGACGAAAAACGAATAAGTACTAAAGCTTACTTTGTCTCACACTTATCAGAGTAGTATATTAGAAAGAAAAAATATAAAAATGTAACGAATTCTTATATTTCTGGTGTACAGTGAAAACCCGACACTGAGAACATATAAATTAAAAACCTCTTAGCCTAAGACTTTAGAATTTAGACCGTATTTTAAGGGAAAAAGGTACACATTTTAGGCTTACAGGCAGGTAATGTTTACCAACAATGATAATGGTATTCAAAGAGTGTCTAAAGACCTAAAAAAAGTCCATTAACCATCATTATTACAGCTGTTAACTAGAATATATTTAAGAACCTGTTCAGGCAAACTCCTAAAAACGTAGTTTCTTGGGCTCTTACTGTACTACTCCAAGTAAGATAGATATGAAAGATACAGTAGTTATTTTTTAAAGTTTCTTTTAGTTTTCAGTGTTATTATTTCCGAGCCAATGATAACAGACTGCAGGATAAATATGAAGGGTTGAGATATGTAAATATAGAAACTTACAGCTGTATGACGCTTCGTTCTCTTTTACGAAATCCTCCAAAATAACTGGCAGATCTGCAACTGCGTAGTCGTTTATCTGACACACTTCAAATAAGGATGGCTGAAAAAATGAGGATGTTTGTATTTTGAAATAAGTAGGTATTGGTAATTTTGCCAAAGGTTTGAGTCTACAAAAATAAGATCTCAACTTATCAAAACAGGATATTTGGTAGAACAGTTGTTAATATAACTGCGCGGAACAGGAAAAGTGCCCTAAAGTTATGAATTTCTAGCATTTTTCCTCCACAACATTGCTCATATTTCAACAGAGCAGTGGTTTGAGCATATCCATGAAAACGTTGTCTAAAATAACGAGATTTTAGGGTAGATGTTCTTAAATAAAGGAGATCTTATATGCAAATATTTACCTTATTATATCAAGGTCTTGTTCAAATGAATCCGGAGCTAAGCTGAGGTAATAACTAACCTGGCATAAGTTTCCCTACCTGTTCACATTAGTAATCTCGACCAAGAGAAAAGCCACCCCAAGCAAAGAAAAGGTTGACCTGGACTAGCCTCAAGCGCAAGTTTCTGATCCCATAACGTTATTGAGAGTAATATCATTAGGCTTCTTGCGAAAGTAACATAAGCTATGGTACTTTCTCAATCAGTATTGCCCAGCGTACGAGAAGAAAGTGAATTCAAAGGTTTAAGTTGTCCAGGGAAACTTATCGCTCTCTGTTTACATGATGACAGGCTGATATTAGAGCAAAGGTGGAGACAACTTTCCAACCTGGTGCAATGTGTTATCACGGGTAACATCTAAATGTACCAAATCTGTAACCTTTGTTATCCCAACTAACCATTAATTGTATCAAGTTCAACTTAATACATTAAATCAAGTTTTATACTTGCGTTGACATTATGAGACTTTGATTACAGATGTGCGAAAAAATTTTGTTAGCTGCAAGAGACTTGGAGCGACTATGAAAGTCTTAGCACAACATAATTTCACTTTATGTGGTAAGTATTTCTCTACATAAATATTGGAAGTTAAATCCAGTGTAATAATTTGAATAATTTGACGTACGGCAATAGCTTTAGCAGTTAAACGGAATATTCCAGTGAAAATTGTCAGGATTACAAAGAAATATTAGACTGGTATAGTCCATCTGACGAATGCGTAAGCACAAAACTCAGAGTAACAGAAGAAAATGTCTTTTCCAATGTTTTTATTCTACTTTCAGAGAAATCTTAATTGTTTTCATAGATCTTGGCTATTTCACTTATTTTCATTGAAATAGTTTTATCTAATTGAAGTCTGTGAATTTTTTGTTATGCGATAAGTTATGAATGATTTAGGGCTATCTAAAATAAGAATATTGTTTCGAGGAACATCTTTCCAAGGAAAATAATTTGGAAAATATTTAAAAATCGAGAAAGAGCAAAAGATAGGCGGTGTTAGACTGAACATTCGACAATTTATTATACGCAAGGCTTTTAGCGCTATCTGTTGTAGGTTTGCAGCGATAATTTCGTCACAGCTCTAGCTGGAGCGGAATTCAACTTGACGACTTAATACTAGAATTGACAGCAGATCAAAGATTATGCACACAGAAGTTACTATTGTTTGACTGAAATGAATAAGACAGTCTTTGACCGGTACCGAACTACATAATAGCCATAAAAATCGGAAGCATTTAGTGAAGCGAAAACATGAATTACTTACGCTTTTCGTTTTACACTCAACAGAGTAATATGGGTTAAGCTTAATTAACCCATGTTTTCGCTTTACTATGCTTTCGATTCTCCTGGCTATTTTGAAATGAATAAGAAGACAAATAAGCAGTTGTACTCACAGCTGTCAGCGAATACTCTCGAAAACTCCAATCACTTTTTCCATTCAAAAACGCTGAGCAAAAACCACTGACACCATACCCAATCGCACAAATCAATTCTAGGAAAATAAAAGAAAACTCCTAGAAGATTTACAAATGAATCTAACACATTAAATTCTATTTCAATGATTCATAATTAAAAGAATAAATTTGAATAAAAAAAAATCAACAAATGATTGGGTAAAATCATGCTTTTGGGATTTTGATTTGTTCCATAAGTGAACATTGATAACAAAGCGTGAATTGAAAGCCAAAGTTGAATTCCTAAAGTACATTTTTGTGCAAGTAATTTAAAGGGATTGGACTCTGGGCATATGCTTCGAATTTGGGGCATATGCCTTCAATTTCGGTGCTTATAAATTTCTGTCCAATGAGTATAAATATATAGCAATGAATATCTCTCTAGACAGTAGAAAGGAGCTATTTGCCAATCAAATAATGCTTTATGAATTCTATTGTAAGAGACTAATGCCTTTGAGTTCTTTGAAGCTATCCTTTCAAATACGAAAAAGAATTTGAAGTTTTACTGTTAATTGCTATAACGATTGAACATTTTACCAGCATTGTGACAATAACTCATGTTGTCTGCTTTTCAGTTTCACCAACAACTTATCTTTACAAGACTATGTCTTTCATTTCTGACAGCAAATCTTTATGATCAACTTTTTAAGTCTAATAAAAGAGGGGTCTATTCGTGTAACTTTTAGGACTTCAAACTGCCTGTCATTAATATCATCAAACAAACAGAAACAATTTTTTCTAAGGAAGCCGGTTGCATACTTTGATATTTTCAAACCTTTCAATGGCGAGTTTAATATATTAGGTGAGGCATAAGCATAGAAAAGTCCCCAGTGGTTCAGGGTCAGAATCCATCCACTGTATCCCTGCTTGTCGTTAAAGGTTTGGTGTCAAAATGGTTGGCGTCAGGAAGGGCACCCGGTTATAAAACTTTGCTCCACAACAAAAGTCATGGATAGGTCTGGAGAATAATCCATGGACCGGTAAACTCCTGATAGCAGGGGAAAAGACCGGAATATAAATTCTGTCTGTGTGTGTAACATAAGTATAGATTAAAAGAAACAAATTTGATAGAAATAAGCTCCTTATCTCATGCCAGGAGAGCACACCCCTTCCCATGAAAAATACCAAGTTCTTCTTCCGCTAATTAAGAAGTTGCCTTTTTCCTCAACGCTTTTATTAACAAAAAAGGTTGTAAAATTTTCCGATTTCCTAGTTATGAAAATAAAATCTCAGACTTACTTTTATCTTCAATAAACTCATTTAGGATTCTTCCAAGATCTTTGTGCTTGGTTAAGTCGTACAGGCAACCCAGTCCACTTGGTATCAGTAAGGCAGAGTAACGAATGGCTGTTGATAAAGAAACAAATTGTTAACAATTGCGACCAAACAGTCATTTGAGACATAGCTTTTTTCTAATACTAAGTTCAAAAATTACAATGACGGGTGCAATGGGACGCAATCTTAAGCTTTGATTAAATGGCAAGACCCAAGAGTGTTGATCAAATTTCTGGAGATTTTAGGTGGTGTCAATTCAAAAGGCGTTCAAAGATATTTTCGATTAAAAAGGGCGTACAAAGAGTTTCTCTTTCTATATTTCTATTTCTATATTTTTACTTCTAGATTTCTATTTCTATATTTTTATCAAAACATTAGAGCCAGTGAATTTTTAAAATTTCTTTTATCCTGCCCATTTGATTAATTGAAACATTCTGTAACGTGCCATCTTCAATATTTATGATGGCTTATGTTATTCTACATAAGACACAGCGTATCAATAAAATAAGTTGTATATCAAGGGCCTAAAACGTAAATCGCCTTTACCATTTTACTTTAGCAAATCTAATCAATGTGAATGTGAGGATGATGGAATATGAAATCCAATCTGGAATAAATTGTTAATTTATTTTCTAATTATCAAATTAATTAGTATGGTATCAATTATGATGTATGTTATGGTAATATAATTAGTATTATATTGAGCATGATAAGGCTGGTTAGCCCAGTTGGTAGAGCGTGGTGCTACTAGCGCAACGGCTGAGGGATCAAGACCCAAACTGGTAAAGAGTTCCAGGCGCTAGAGAGGAAATTTAATTGCACAAAAAGTATGATAGTGATGTTGGAGACGTAATTAAGTTAACATAAATAGGACAAGGTACACAGGTAAAGACTGTTAAAAAGGAGATTAAGGTTTAATGTTCTAGAAGAAAATTATTTTGCAACAGAGTAGTGGATAACAGTCTACCTGACGAGGTTGTTGAAGCAGTGTCAATTGTTTCATTTGAAAGAAAGCTTGACAAATACATGGAAAAACAACCTATACTGTACCATTATCAATCAATTTGAATTCATAAAATCTAGAACTACCGTTACAGAATGTCAAACATCCTCCTGCTAGAAGTATATATATCCAAGCATATGATTTTTATATCAATATATCTATCCATATGATTGCTATCCACGTGATCTATGCATATCATGACTTCATCTATCCATATCATTTACAATATCAAGCTGTATGTATCCATATGATCACTAACCATAGTCTATGCATATGATCACTAATATGATTTATTATATCACTATCCATATGCTCACTATCCATATGATCACTACCCATATGATCCATGCATATAATCACTACACCTATTCATATCATTTACAATATCAAGCTGTATCTATCCATATGCTCACTATCCATATGATCTATCCATATGATCACTATCCATATTATCTATGCATATGACCACTACATCTATCCATATCACTATATCTATCCATATGATCACTATCCATATGATCACTAAATCTATCCATATGATTTATTATATCACTATATCTATCCATATGATCTATCCATATGATCACTATCCATGTGATCACGATCCATATGATCACTATCCATATGATCACTATATCTGTCTTTATGATTTACAGGATGCATGCTGCAAGCTGAGGCTTGCCCTGATATCTCAGTAGTGAGAACACTAACATATCAAAAGATTTTCGGCTTGAGTCCTGTACAGATAATGTCCTAGCCTCTTTAATTCTCCTCATTTATCTTAGAAGCATAAATTCATTCGGCCTGGTCAAAGACAGGAAGTTACATATTATCAAAGTAGGTTACCACATTTCTTATATGCCACCACTAGATATCCAACAGGACTTTACCCCAACAAAGACCAGCACACTAACCACTGTCATAATATAGCGAGACAGGAACAGCACAAGACTCAACCCTACGCTGTCATAAACCAGGAAAATAAATTAGCCCAGTAGCCTTCAGATGTATTTAGCCCTTCTATAGGTGTTTCCACAATGAGACATCAATTTGTGTTTTAATTGAAATACTTCTTCCGAGCCATGTATCATAAATTCATAAGACAAACGTTTTGAAAAATGGAAAATATCATTTTTTTGGAAATTGAACGCATAAGTCTAATAGTCGAATAATCAAAGCTTGGGTGTGAAACAGGATAACTGCCTTAAAACGGATGCACATGTTTCTTCATCATTTTCTAAGTCGTTTTACTTGCAATAAAGATTATACGTAAAATTCGCAAGTTTCTTATGCCACAAGGTACCCAGACACTCGTGCATGCATTTATTACATGCAATTTAGATTACTGCAATTCTTTTTTTTAATGGTATGCCTCAGTACCTTATGGATAAACTACAACGAATTCAGAATGCTGCCACCCGTGTGGTTACGCTCGTTCCTAAGTTTAACCACATCACACCCATTATGATAGAATTGCAGTGGTTGCCTGTGAAGTATCGAGTTATGTACAAAATTCTTTTATTGACATTCAAATGTTTATCAGGAGAAGCACCAATCTATTTGCAGCAAACAATTAGATGGCATATACCCAGGAGGGCACTGAGGTCTGGTAGTGCATTTCGACTAGAAGTCGGTCGTTTCAAATATAAGACTATTGGTGCACGTTTCATTTGAATATGCAGGACCCACCTTATGGAATGACTTGCCATTACAAGTTAGAAGCGCAAAGAACATAAACTGTTTGAAATCTCTGATGAAAACATATCTTTTTTAGATTAGCGTATTCATTCTAATTTGTAAATATTTCTACTTTTGTACAGTCCCTAGAATATTGTACCATAGTTGAGGACTTTGATAAATAACTATAACTATAGTCTACTTGATACAGTGCATATTTGAGAACATGTGAAAATCGTGATAGTGTCCCCTTAATAACCAGTACCCTCCAACAAATTTGGGCCATCAAACAATACCCGGTAAGACACAACTCATAAAAACACCAAACTACTCACATTCTACATCCTCAAGCTTTCCAGGAACGCTGAAAGGCTTGGCTCTGAATTCATTCAGCCATTTTCTGCTATTTTCATCGATGTTCACAAATTCTATCGATTTTCCCTACAAGAAATCATAAATACAATATATCCTGGAACCTAACACAAGCCTTGACCCTTATGTTCTGTCGATTTGGCCTAGCTCCTGTCGCTTTACAGTTCTTTCCTATCATCTGGGAATGCTTTGAAAATAAAATTTTAAATTTCAGCTAATTTCATATTATGAAATGTTCATAAATCATATCGACTTTTCAATAATTAATAAAAAAAATAAACAAATTGACAATAAAACAAAATTAAAGCTCAATTTTATTCAACTTCTGTGTTATGTATTTTGCAACCTTACAAAATAGAGCCTGTATACTGTAAGGAGTTTCATATTTGGCTATATACAAGCCTTTGATAGGTAAAGAGCTTTAAGTTAGTAAGACATATTGGAGACATAGCGAAATAGGGCTCCTCTCAAGAAAAGATTGGCTGAAGGTTTAAAAGGGCCATTCTCAAGTCGGTACTATTCGTAAAAATACCCTTACAGCAAACATTAGTAAACTCCTATCTCTATAATTGGACAATAGAAAAACCTTAACCAATGCATTTGGGTAACGAAGGCATTAAAAAAGTGCTTCGTTGGTACAAAACTTCAATATAGCCAGAAACATCTGAGGCATAGCAGAAATCTGGAATTACTTATCAAGCTTGTTCGTCTGGCACTCAAGAGAGTAGGTCAACATTTGCTCAACCCTACAGTGAAAATTATTTTCGCATAACTGGCAGAGCAACGTCGACATTTCATTTAGGTATTTTTGAATCTGTCTACATAAAAGCTAGAAATTCTCTATTGTGTCAAAAGAGCTCGTTTTCCTCTTAAGACTCTTGAAATGATATACTGTTTAGCTCACTGTATCGTGGGTGTATATTGGTTTCCTACACTATACCAATCATTCAACTCCTTTCTGATTGGCCTATTTCGATCCACATCTGGGTATTAATCTGTTAGGTTTCTGTTTCGTTCTCTTTCTGACATATTACTCTGTTGTGTATAAGACGAAAAGGCAAGTTTTCACTATGCCTCCGGTATTTCTGGCTATAAAGAGAAAATATCTCCTAATGGAGGGGTGTCTTCATTTCTCATTTCTTTATGACTGAAACTTTTAAACGTGGATTATTTTGGTGACGTGAATCAATTAGGCAGTGTTTCATATTCACTTTTACAAGTTTCCAAGAATCATCGGGCGGTGGTTAAAGAAGCCTTTGCAAAATATTTCATTAGTAAATTTTGCCTGTGCAGGCATGAGCTAAAGCCCACATCCCCAAGAGAAACCTGAAAGCAGGGGCGTCGCCAGCCCAAATATACTGGGGAGGACGGGGTGTTGGGGGGCGGAGCCCCCCAGAAATTTTCGTTGACCACACCTTTCAGAAGCTCAGAGAATGTAGGCAACATCCTTTCTGCAAGCCGTTTCTGTTAGCTCTGCATGTATATTTCTCATGCTAACAATGGAAAACTGACAATGACGTCAATATGACTGCGAATACGACTGCAATAATGGTGTCATAGTGACAGCCACATTTCTATATGATTATGATATCATACAATGTCATGTCAATTCTGGTCTTGCTTTACTTGTATTTCAGCAAAGGGTTCAGGGTCCCTCATCCCCCCCCCTTCAATTTTTCTAAACGGATTTCAGGAAGTTAGAAAATCAACCTCTGGGAAAACACCCTGTGGCGACGCAAGTAAAGCAAGTCCACCCCGAGGCGACGCAACTGCCTGAAAGCTAGCAAAGCTTAATAGCACCAAAAGATTTTTGTCTGACATTTATCGGAGTACTATACCTTTAAAAGGAGAACGAAAATGAAACCTAACAAATCTTTTTCATCAGAGGCAGATTGAAATCGGCCAATTTGATAGGAGGTGAGTGGCTGGAATTGCAAAGCTGCATGGAGTCATTGCTGGTTTTTGGAGCATCGAGAAGAAAACTAGACACACAAAGTTGGAAGCTAGATACATTTCATGTTATGTTGTGGAGCCAACGCGCCTATCCTACCTCAAATTTACTGATCCATTAATGCAGTCAGCATTGGGAAATCAAACGGGAAAGCTGGTAAGAGAAATCAGTCTAAATGGCATTGTAGGTGCTTGCAGGAACATGGACTCATTTGTGCAGGGATTTTCTTTTCATTACTAGACTAATAGGCCTAAAGAAGGAAAAGCGAACTCTTCTTCTGTAAATAATGTGAGTCCATAACTTAGATGAAGACAGTTTGCGAAATTCCTTAGTGAAATTTTGACCTTGCTCTATCCAATGATAAGAAAACAGTTGCCAAATGTAGTTTTAAGTCCATTCTGAGCTGTCGATCATTCTTGATTTTAAGTAAATGAAATTTGTCTGAATAAACTATCTCCATCTATCTACACAATTAGTAAAGCCTAACAGCCATCAAACTGACGAGGACAGTTCCATCATGGGCCACATATATCACAAAGTTGCAAGCGTATTGGGCCGGAGAGGTTCTGGTCGTGTCGACGTACGCGTCATGTCGATTATGTAGCTACGGTTCATGTTGAATCGGGGAAAATCGTGAAAAACAGTGCAAGGTCACTAAAGTTTAAAGCCCATATCTGTATTTGTACGGGTAAAAAAAACTGTTAAGAGTATAATCTGGGTTTAAATTGAAGCGAAATCGACGAAATACAACAAATAGTGCAAGTAGGACTTACTTATTTTTAATAAAAAACCTTTTTTAAACCTTGCTTCTTAAGTATGTTAAATCGAAAAATCATGTTGAAATATTACACGGTCACCATGATTAAAGGTCAAGTCTTGCAGGAGATGGGAAGGCTCAGAAAATTCAATCATTATTTGAAAGAAGAGCACTACCAACTTAACCCTAAAATCTGAATTTCAAAAAAATATAGAAAATCCTTAAATGTATGACTGTTTTTTGACTGTATTACATATCATGAAATTGAGTCCCAATAATTTATGGTACGGGGGAGGGAAGAAAACTTTTTAGAAAATGGACTTACTGATAAAGCAGCATAGCCCTTCAGTGCCATCATTGATGGAGCAGCATAAATTTGGTATGCGCAGGTGAAGCTAAGCCTTTAGGTTAAGGGGTTAAGTGATATTTGGATGGTGATAGGTGGCCTTTGAGGTGTGGAATAAACAACACACTTCACCTTCCTTGGGAAGGGACAGTTATCTTTGGGGAGAGGATAAACTTACTTATCTAAAGAAAACCAATAAGAAAAATATCTCACCTCTGGGGTAACAATGTAAACATTAAAGGCTGAATGTGTCAAAGTGAAAGAATGGATGAACGACTGCGCAGAAACACCTACAAAAACAGAATTTATATCTATTTGGTTTTTCTGAATATTCAGTAAAAGCAAGAATATTCTAACTGAGCAGGCTAATGTAAATCTTGTATGCAATAACCACGTCTTGAACCGTAGTTATACCCAACAAAGGGAAAACGAGAATTAATAGATATCACTAGATCGCTGAGTTGCTCACGCATGCGAAGGATGATTTCGAAGTAAACAAAGACTGCTATGACAAGAAATCTAGCCTTTAGAACAATATAAGGTGACCTCCCTAAAGTGTGGATCAGTGAGTTTCCTTGATGATACATTACATGTTCAACCTATATTTGAAAACCAAATTTTTAAATCAGGCAAAATGTGGGACTAGCGCAGCGCGGCTAACACATGGGTAGAAGCATGAGCAACTCTGCAATTTAGTAAAATCTGGATTAATGGATATTAAGCCTGGAGTTGGATATACCTCAAAGCTACAGTGATAATTCATTGTTATTGTTTAGAAAAGTGGTTAACACACTCGCATTTGTTGAGTAAAACCTAGTGATTGTATATGAGAATTCTAGTAGCCCGCTCTGGTTAAATACGATTTCCTGTACTAGACCCTGCTTTATTTATTATGAATCTATGGTGAAAAGCAATATAATGTAGGAATCATATTTCTTTGAATAGAATCCCCCTCAGTAAAAAAACCGCTGAAAAGCCTCCCTGCCAATATAATAGGATGAACTGCCCCAGGGAATACATTTTTCCCTACCAGATTTCTCTCAAAAAATTCCCAACCATGATATGGAGAGGCCTACACTGCATTGAAGTTGTTTTCACATTGATTTTCAAATTCATTTTCATTTTCAGATTGGGCCCTAGTGGGCTGATTTTGTTTTCACATTCGTTTTCAGATTGGAGCGATACATAAACTGTACAAATGGCCCTGAAATAAGGTTATAAAGATAATAAATTTACTATCTTCTTATTCTACGTGAAATATTCTTTAATTTGAGCTAACTCTCGTTGTTGTGCGCGAAAAATTCAGACATTTTGAGCGCGTTAGATTTCAACGTCTGGCGGGCCTAAATTTGAGAACACGTTGCCGTCTCTTTGATAAAAATCCTTACAAAACCGCTCTTATAAATGATCAATGATGTTCCTCAACATAATTTATCGCTTTCTAATTAAATAATCTTTCTATTCATACCTCTTTCTTCTTTAGAATAATTGATTTCTTGCTACACATACGACTTTCGCTAGCCTGCTCAAGTGTTACGGCTTTCCATGGTCGGTAATGATCGAATGTGAAAATGAAAATCGCTTTATTGCGACCAAAGGGGAGGGGCTCTCGTAATCGACGAAATAGCGATAAAAGCTAGAGTTTTTGGAATATTTCACCCGTTTTTGTCTGAAAAGGTAGCATTTTGGCCAAACCTTTGACTAATTTTAGTCTCCAAGCGAGATTACCCCTAGAACGAAAGTTACGCCAGGGGGTAGGAACCCCATACACTGCCAATAGGGGAATGAAGTCGATCGACGAAATAGCGATAAAAGCTAGAGTTTTTGGAATATTTCACCCGTATTTGTCTGAAAAGGTAGCATCTGGGCCAAACCTTTGACTAATTTTAGTCTCCAAGCGAGATTACCCCTAGAACGAAAGTTACGCCAGGGGGTAGGAACCCCATACACTGCCAATAGGGGAATGAAGTAAATCGACGAAATAGCGATAAAAGCTAGAGTTTTTGGAATATTTCACCCGTTTTTGTCTGAAAAGGTAGCATTTGGGCCAAACCTATGGATGATTTTAGTCTGCAAGCGAGATTACTCCTAGAACGAAAGTTACGCCAGGGGGTAGGAACCCCATACACTGCCAATAAGGGAATGAAGTCAATCGACGAAGTATCGATAAAAGCTAGAGTTTTTGGAATATTTCACCCATTTTTGTCTTAAAAGGTAGCATTTGGGCCAAACCTATGGATGATTTTAGTCTGCAAGCGAGATTACTCCTAGAACGAATGTTACGCCAGGGGGTAGGTATCTCATACACTGCCAATTGGGGGATGAAGTCAATCGACGAAGTAACGATAAAAGCTAGAGTTTTTGGAATATTTCACCCATTTTTGTCTTAAAAGGTAGCATTTGGGCCAAACCTATGGATGATTTTAGTCTGCAAGCGAGATTACTCCTAGAACGAATGTTACGCCAGGGGGTAGGTATCCCATACACTGCCAATTGGGGGATGAAGTCAATCGACGAAGTATCGATAAAAGCTAGAGTTTTTGGAATATTTCACCCATTTTTGTCTTAAAAGGTAGCATTTGGCCCAAGCCTATGGATGATTTTAGTCTGCAAGCGAGATTACTCCTAGAACGAATGTTACGCCAGGGGGTAGGTATCCCATACACTGCCAATTGGGGGATGAAGTCAATCGACGAAGTATCGATAAAAGCTAGAGTTTTTGGAATATTTCACCCATTTTTGTCTTAAAAGGTAGCATTTGGGCCAAACCTATGGATGATTTTAGTCTGCAAGCGAGATTACTCCTAGAACGAATGTTACGCCAGGGGGTAGGTATCCCATACACTGCCAATTGGGGGATGAAGTCAATCGACGAAGTATCGATAAAAGCTAGAGTTTTTGGAATATTTCACCCATTTTTGTCTTAAAAGGTAGCATTTGGCCCAAACCTATGGATGATTTTAGTCTGCAAGCGAGATTACTCCTAGAACGAATGTTACGCCAGGGGGTAGGTATCCCATACACTGCCAATTGGGGGATGAAGTCAATCGACGAAGTATCGATAAAAGCTAGAGTTTTTGGAATATTTCACCCATTTTTGTCTTAAAAGGTAGCATTTGGGCCAAACCTATGGATGATTTTAGTCTGCAAGCGAGATTACTCCTAGAACGAATGTTACGCCAGGGGGTAGGTATCCCATACACTGCCAATTGGGGGATGAAGTCAATCGACGAAGTAACGATAAAAGCTAGAGTTTTTGGAATATTTCACCCATTTTTGTCTTAAAAGGTAGCATTTGGGCCAAACCTATGGATGATTTTAGTCTGCAAGCGAGATTACTCCTAGAACGAATGTTACGCCAGGGGGTAGGTATCCCATACACTGCCAATTGGGGGATGAAGTCAATCGACGAAGTAACGATAAAAGCTAGAGTTTTTGGAATATTTCACCCATTTTTGTCTTAAAAGGTAGCATTTGGGCCAAACCTATGGATGATTTTAGTCTGCAAGCGAGATTACTCCTAGAACGAATGTTACGCCAGGGGGTAGGTATCCCATACACTGCCAATTGGGGGATGAAGTCAATCGACGAAGTATCGATAAAAGCTAGAGTTTTTAGAATATTTCACCCATTTTTGTCTTAAAAGGTAGCATTTGGCCCAAACCTATGGATGATTTTAGTCTGCAAGCGAGATTACTCCTAGAACGAATGTTACGCCAGGGGGTAGGTATCCCATACACTGCCAATTGGGGGATGAAGTCAATCGACGAAGTATCGATAAAAGCTAGAGTTTTTGGAATATTTCACCCATTTTTGTCTTAAAAGGTAGCATTTTGGCCAAACCTATGGATGATTTTAGTCTGCAAGCGAGATTACCCCTAGAACGAAAGTTACGCCAGGGGGTAGGAACCCCATACACTGCCAATAGGGGAATGAAGTCGATCGACGAAATAGCGATAAAAGCTAGAGTTTTTGGAATATTTCACCCGTATTTGTCTGAAAAGGTAGCATCTGGGCCAAACCTTTGACTAATTTTAGTCTCCAAGCGAGATTACCCCTAGAACGAAAGTTACGCCAGGGGGTAGGAACCCCATACACTGCCAATAGGGGAATGAAGTAAATCGACGAAATAGCGATAAAAGCTAGAGTTTTTGGAATATTTCACCCGTTTTTGTCTGAAAAGGTAGCATTTTGGCCAAACCTTTGACTAATTTTAGTCTCCAAGCGAGATTACCCCTAGAACGAAAGTTACGCCAGGGGGTAGGAACCCCATACACTGCCAATAAGGGAATGAAGTCAATCGACGAAGTATCGATAAAAGCTAGAGTTTTTGGAATATTTCACCCATTTTTGTCTTAAAAGGTAGCATTTGGGCCAAACCTATGGATGATTTTAGTCTGCAAGCGAGATTACTCCTAGAACGAATGTTACGCCAGGGGGTAGGTATCCCATTCACTGCCAATTGGGGGATGAAGTCAATCGACGAAGTAACGATAAAAGCTAGAGTTTTTGGAATATTTCACCCATTTTTGTCTTAAAAGGTAGCATTTGGGCCAAACCTATGGATGATTTTAGTCTGCAAGCGAGATTACTCCTAGAACGAATGTTACGCCAGGGGGTAGGTATCCCATACACTGCCAATTGGGGGATGAAGTCAATCGACGAAGTATCGATAAAAGCTAGAGTTTTTGGAATATTTGCTATGTAATCGGCAATTGGAGGATGAATTTAATCTATTGCGAATCAATCAATATTCCATAAAAAGAGAATAAAACAGTAGAAGGAGAATGCAACTCAACCGTTCATAATACTTCATCCTATATATACTATATATTTCACTATTATTCCATTTTCTATATATTGTTCATATATTTACAAGGCTCGGCTCAATCAGTTCAGAATCTGCTAGCAATGAATATGATCTTTTCAAACTCGTTATCTAATTAAGGTAATGACATTCGATATGATATATGAATGAAATATTCACTGATGTTATTTATCATAGATATCTTACTAAAACTTAGCGTCTTCTTGCACTACAAAACTGTTAGTTTAATTCAAAATATTATTATTCTAAATCAACATTATTGTTCTACAATTTTATTCATAGACAATAAATTTGAACATTATGAATCTACATCTAATTTTAAATACTAACAATTTGAGCATTAATGATAGACATATATATTCCTAAACGAGCGATTTGAACCTTATTAATCTACATCTATTTTTAACGATTAACAATTTCAAAATTAATGATTTACATCCATATTCAAAGTTAAACAATGGAACATCGATGTCGCTGACCAAGGATTTGATCATCAATTATGTACATGAAAACACTAGTAAATGTAAAGTTATCAATCTATATCTTTAATCAAATACTATCAATTTTGATATTAATATATACTACAATATACTACAAAATCATATTATATTAACTAAACCTTTCGAAATAGAGCAATGAACAAAAACCTTTTATCCATGTTAAACGACGAAACAAGTAATCTTTCATCTTTTTCTGTTTGAATATTTCTAATTTATTCTACTTTCTTCAAATAGAATAAACTCTTCCAGTTTTTAAAGAAAGATCATTTTCATCGCTCCATTCCAAAATATTTCAAAAATATATTAAATGAATAATAAAATAAATCCCGTTAGACTTCATTCGACAGCAAAGTCTATTCATTCGGCCCTGGGTTCGGCTTTTCACTACCAAGAACAATTTAACGATAAGTCTGAGGAATACAGTAAGCATCTCTGTTAGGAACAGGGTCACATTTATGGTTAAATCCCTGCAATGTTTAGTTTGCGTGAAATTTTTATTTATCAATATTTTATATAACCGAAAGTGGTACATCGTTCCCAGCGCATGCTACGCCATTGATGTGTTAAATCAAATTATCCGCTTCCATTTTGGAAAAGTGATTTTTGCAACGTTCTAAAGACAGCGTTCACGTTGCATGTAGGAAATGTTGGGTGAATTGGAAAGACAGGGGTATCCCCTGGAATGTTTTGCCACAGGGTACTATTATGACATCTGACTTTGGTTCCTATCTCTTTACCGAGATTTGCATGCTTCGAGATCCAATACCTCACTATTTTCATCTGCATTTTGGTTACCGGGATATCTTTGAATGTCAACAAAGAATATGCAAATAAACAAGCAAACACACCACAATTGTAACCGTCTGATTGCTGCTGTAGTCCGTAATTATGAAGAGGGATGACTTTCCATGATTTTTTAGAAAGCTTTCTACCCAGGAAACTAAAACATTTGGAAAGAAGTTTCGCCACTATTTCGAATACAATTTTATCAGCATCATCACTCCTCATAGAGTCACAGTGAACTATCACCTTTACTTTTGGATAAATTCCAACAACACTCCAATGATTTCTATCTTTTTGGTGTACAGGCATCAAGATAACATCAGAATTTTCTAAAAACAGTCTACTCTCCTGCACAGCAATGTTCAAAAGTCTTGAGTCTCTGCCTTCACGTATATCAGTGAAAATATTATTAGACCAGACGTTTGCGAATTCAAGAGAGTGATCCCCATGAGAAATATTGGATGTTTTGTCGTTGGCATCCCTCGAGCTCCCTGGCACAACGACAGCCAGATGTTTTAGACACGAGTATATCAAATCGCCTGTTAATTCAGAGTCTACTGCCAGCCTTCGGTCCTCCTGTCTCTCCACAGAGTCTAGATATCCACTAAATAAACCAAACCAACGCTCCTCTACTCCTATCAAATCAATCAGTGACAGATCTAACAAGCTTGCTATATCTCTGCCACTCAATGAACCCTCCGCTACTACCGATTTGCGTATGTAGAATAGAATTCTAGAATATTTCTGAACCTCAAGCGACTTGAGGCAATTACTAGCAGAATATTGTTTCAAATTAGTGTCATCAAAATTCACCGCCATGTCCTTATTATCAAACAAAAGAGAATTATAATGCCCTTCACTGGACCTGAGACCATGATGTTTCACTAAACCAATTAGCTGGTAATCAACCCGTTTTGCATCAATATTGCCAGCAAAGAGGTGTTTTACGTTCAGTTCTCTAGTGATCTGAACAGGGACATGATTTAAAGATCCACCATTCTGAACCCTGTCAATAACGATTCCCAGAACTGGTGGAGCTGACAGGAAGAAAGATCGATGGATGATATTACGTACATCATTGGAGCATTTGCAATGTAGTGTGTTTTCCCTGTCGTTCATACTGCACCAGTCCCACAACAGGGAATACACGCTAAAGTTGGCAGAGTCTTTGTCAGACAGAGGTAATGTGATCAAAGATTTTGAGTAAATTGTCATTTTTGAACAATTGCAGGAAAGGCATTTACTGAGATTTGCCGTTCTTATTGAAAAGTGGTCTGAGAAAGAATTACTTTTATCGACATCAAGAAAGCCACGTATTATCTTTTGATAAAATTCACAAGCGTCATTTTGCCTCCTCTCACGAGTTTGGTCACAACCCATCACTCTACTTGTCAAACGTTTCATAGCAGAAGAAAATGTCAAGGTACCGGACCTTGCATGCAGCTCTCTGGTTATTGCATTCATATCACGACAAAGTTCACTTTTATTCTGGGAGTAAAGAGGCAAGAGTCTGAAAATCACAGTGCCACAGAGAATGTGAAATATCGCACTTGCCCAACAGTTATTGTATGGGTTTGTTATCCCCCTTCCGCTACAAATTGCAATGGGACCTATAGCCACCCTGTTAAAAATGTCGATGAAGGGAAAGATGTGATTCTTAATGATAAGTTTACTTCGTGATTGCAAATCATCCCATTGGTCAATGATATCTCGCACATCTATTTCTGTCAGTTGGTAGTTACGGTAATGGTAAACAAAATTTGGTAAGCCATCCAAAGCGGATTTACAGCAAATAGGGCATGTGTATGTTAAAGTGGCGCAAGCATATGCGTTGTCGAGCATTACGCAAGAGATATGGTACCACAATCCACAGACAGTGCAAAGTATCCAATAAATTGTGTCCCCTTTACCGCTTTGGGCGTCAACTCTACCGCACATATTACATACCCCGTTCTCGGCTTGGTAAGAATAAATCGATTTTTCAGCATCATTCAACTCATCCCAGGATCGTCTGATTATTTGCCTTGCCTCATTAACCGAAGGAGCTCTACGTTTAACGTCATCATACACGGCTCGTTTGAACATACTATATCCTAATGAATTGTCAAGTAAGTTATCGTCAGGAGAGTCCCTTTCAATACGAAGTGAGTCATCTTTATCATCAATGTGAAAGCAAGGCGTTTTTTCGGATGTTTTTTTTGAAATTTCGTTGACCTCTTGCCCTTCAACATCAGAGTCTAATTCATGTATTGTGTGATTTCCCTCTTTCCGAGCCTGTTTGATAGTGTCTGTTGCAGAAAAATGCAATCTCTTTGAGGGTGGTCTTTGATACACACCAGATAACTTACTTTTTTTGCTAGAGCCTTGTTTTTTATTCCAAGACTCTTCAATGGGTTTTGGGCTAGGCTTATCATCTTGGAAATCATTCTTATCGAGAGGACATTTAACAGCACTATCGATATCTTTTTTGAATTTTTTCAATTTTGGCTCATATTCACGCCTCACACTTTCACTATCTCTGTCTGCGCATTTACGCCATTCATTATAAAATTGGCGACGCAGTCCCCTGTTATCTTCCCAGCATTTTTTAATAAATTTATTCAAGGGGAGCCCAAGGTCACTCTTGTTTGCCTTCTTCATATTAAAAAATTGTTCTGCTGAAGCATTTGTTCTATTTCCTGTTAGAAATGTGTTGCCGCTTATTGATGGAATTTTGAAATTGTAGCTGCTATTAAATCTCCTAAGATCGCCTAAGCACAGATTGCTCCAAAGAGTTATAAATGGCAGTTTTGCCTCAAGCCATGTGAAAAAGTTTGGCATGAAATATCGATTTTTTTCATTTGAAGTTTTGGGAATAATACTTAATTCGTCTTTCCTTTGACGGATTTCTGCTTGCCAGAAATCATGCATTAGTGATCTACTATCATTCTTGTTATTAACAAAGGAAGGTTCCTTATTGTTTAGTCCCTCAGTGAGTGCTTCATCTACATCTGTTTTCATGCAACTGCTTTCTGTAATTTTTTTCAATTCAACACCATCCTCTACCTCATCTTGGAAAGTGTTAATACTATTTTCAAGATATTGTAGACTGGTAATGACTGCATGGTTTACATATTCCGTTGTCATTATAATCTGAAGCCACTTCACTATTTTTACTGCTTCTGATAAAATTTTACAGTTGATTAGTCGACCCATTGACCGCATTGCAAAATGTACTTGGCTATTTTTATTCAAGGTAGTACAGTATTTCGTTAGAATGTTACTTTTAGCAGCTTTCATAATGTGTGCAGCGCAAATATGTAAAAGTGATTTGGAAATATCAACTTCAGAACCATTTCCTTCTATTATCCGTTTAGTCCTATTTACATAATCGATGATATTTTCACCACAAAACTCACGCACACAAGCTAGAATTATAGCCCAGCTGAAATCCATCAATATCAAACGGGGATTAGTTGTGTGTCTGTACTTTTCAAATTCCTTTTCATGGATGGCCCTTAAGAAGGTTCCAATTGCATATTGGTCGTGACTACTTGATATGAATTCACAGATGGGTAAAGGAGGTGTTTTTCCATATGGATGGCGTATAACAACAGCATAATATAAAATTCTGTTAAGGCGTTTGATCTTATCTGTTACCGAGCCAGTTGCATCAATATAAATTATGTCGTTTTTGACATTTTCATGATAAAGTGCAGCCATGACCTGGTCTATAAGAATGATTTCCAGACGATCTTTATCAATCAAAGCCTTGTGAATATATCCGAAATCGGTTCGGTGCGTTTGTGCTTTCTCGAGACACTCTTTTTCGTCTAATTCTTTAAATTCCTCTGTCAAATTGTCAACGTCTTTACGTAAAGATTCAACACTATTAGCTTTGGACCTAGCATCAGATGCTATTTTTTGGTATGCCATTTTAGAAACGGATGCACCTGTTAGATTACCCGATGCAAAAGATGTTCCATCAAGTTTATTTAAATCGTTTCTATATTGTACGGAAGGGGGTAGATGAGGGTTATCTTTGAAGATTGATGATAACCTATCTCTTGCGTCGCCTTTCACATGCCTTGCTTTTACTCTATGCCTTGGATGGTTTACCGTTCCACTGAAAGATATCAAGACATTGCTACTGCTTTCATCCTCAATTTTCAATTTAGCTTTAAGATTGCATTCTGGTATGGTGCATTTTGCCGCTCCAATGAAAAAGGGGCAAGATGCTTTTCGCGAATTAATAGCTTTGATATAGTTTCTGGTGAAGGCAAAAACGCAATGTTTGTTGTATTGAGACAATATTTCTGCAAAGAAATTGCAATATTCGGGACCAAACGACCTGTTAGTTTGATACCCGTAAGGTTTTTCTATGACAGGAATTTGCTTCCACCTTGCCGGAAGAATATGGCTTATTTCATTTGGTAATATGGACATATGAATTCCAGGTTTTTCTTTAGACCTCGATAGTGAAGTGACCAAATTATCACTGAACCTGCAAGGAATCTCACTTGCTCTCTCGAAATGATCAAAGTCGTTAGTTGCAATATCAATGCCTGAGTTCGGCATATTAAGAGAAGTTATTCATAGGTTCATCGACTTTGTTAGCATAATTAGAAATGTTGTGGATATTTGCACTAACATGAATGGGTGAATTGCTTCTTTGTTGCTGTGATAATTCAACATCATCAAAATCATTAGATGTGCTGTTACTCTTTTGGTGTAACATCGGGACAGGTTGATTTGCATTCACTTTGTCACAATTGTTTGGAATAGGAAATCTACGATTCAGTGCGCCGAGTAAAAGTTCTTTTCCAATAAGCCCAATATACTTTGCTTCAGCAGCTGATAATGATACTGCATCACTATCTTGCAAACTAGAGTTTGTTCCAAGACTGCTACAAGCAAGCCTTTGTGAATTGTTAGAATATTCCTCATTAACTTTCTTATTAATTGCTTTGGTAGTGCGGGTTAGTTTTCGTGATTGTACTTGTTCATTTAATTTTACATGGGGGTTTTCACTATTCACCGTTAGTGTTTGTTCATAATCCGGATAGTTCTCGCACGATTCATAAGCTTCTTTGGAAAACGGGGAATGAGAATTATAATCAATGGGGTCTTCGTTTGGTTGTTGCTGTTCTAGCTCATTTGACCAATTAAAATACTCTTGGAGCCCATGTTGCTGAGCCTCTTCCAAGCGAATTGATTCAGTATCCTCTGGTGAAATTTCGTCGGATACAGAAGTCGCACCTCGGAGGTTTTCTTTTTCACGTTCAAGGGCAGGTGTGGAGGTAAAATCTTTGACTGTAGATTTTTCAAATTCATTGAATGTGGAATCCATCGATTCCAAACTTGAACTATGTACAGATCTTTTTACTTCGTTGTCTATAAACTCTTTGTTAAGATTGTAGAGAAAAGTAATTTTTTTTATGTGTTTATTAGAGGATTTCCATATGGAATCGAAGAACATGCAGGAGACTTGCTACAGAACTGACTTTGTTGCAATTAGCTCGCCATTCAAGAGAAAGTCTGGGTTGTCACGAAGTATTTTCACTAGTCTTTTGACATTATCAGGTGTGTGAAATTCTTTACCTGCCTTCGGACGTGCACCCCCAAGAACTTGGTGAAACATCGTGTGAGAACTATTCAGATTTTGAACATACTTATTCAGATGGTTGGTATGCACCGGAATAAGTGGTTCTATGTGGTTACCCAGGGATGTGTCGTCACTAAGGTAACCAATTGCTTCACCGGAATTCACACAGTTAAGCAATTGGCTATCTTTATGATTCGGAATGTTAGACTTTGCTGGTTGAATGGTATGGTCTAACGGCTTACCTCTTTCACCACCCTCTCGCCCTGCGCACGTTTCTTTGTTTCTTCTCACTGCAAAAATGAGATCTTGTTAGCGCCGGATGAATCGTTAATGTTTTAATTTAGCTAATTACGGTCACAGTTCAATGGTGAGAGTCAGACTACGGACAGCGTATAAAATTCATCAACAGAAATCAAAATCATCAAGAAATTCATCAACTCGATATACATCTGAAAATTGGATTTACCTTTTAGATTTCTACGACTGTGGTAGTGTTCTTTCTGTTGTTCGGTGATAGGACCTAGGAGGGAAAGAAGGAGTTCGTTTCTCTTTTCCTACAATTCAATTACCTATCAACTAAAAGATTGAAAGTAGAGTGAGATGAAAAATCAAAGATGAAGGATATATTTACTTTTTGAATTGTCGACGTTGTTGTCTAGCTCCTTGGCAATACCACAAGAGGTTGGGGCTTGAACTTGCGCATCTTTGGAAAGAAAAAGAACCAAATAAAAATTTCATTTTTTATTATTCACGTAAGTGCCCAAACGACTCAAGTGGTTAGGTAAGTAATGGGGAGGCAGAAGTTAGGGTGGGTATTCTGAGCTAACAATCGGGATGATAACTCTAAAGGTGTTGAATAAGCAACTCAATAACATACTTTGGGATTATGAGCCCCACTCAAGCTATGCTGAAATTATCGTCTTTGGTCTATTGACTGGCATATTTAGCCTAAAACATGTTTCTAACTTCAGGATCAATATAGATGTAACAAGATGAACAACAATGGAAAATAAATCATGAAAATTAGATTTACCATCTGAATCCTCCCAAAGAAAAATGACGGGCGAAGTTTGCTCATCGACTAATTGTTCCTCGGCGTTATTGTTTGTAACTTGGAAAGAAAACATTCCTTCATTATTCATGTCTCAAAAGTGTTTTAAAGAAGACATCAGCGATGTTTGTTTTTTTACAACAATAAAGCAACAACTACAATTAATCAATTACTGAGTTTTTTACACATAAGTAAAAAAAAATATAATGCAATAAGATGAAAATAACTTGGGATGTCCAATTTAAAGCATTTCACGTCAAAGCAAAATGAATAGCAGCTGTTAACAATGAGATGATTATAACTAGATTCCGTTTAAAGTCTAGACAAGAAACTGTAATAGAAGTAAAGAATCATATATTAATAAAGACAATTGAATTTACCATTCGACGCGGGACGCATGAAATTGAGTCCTCCGAAACTCAAATTCCTCTCTTTTTGTTTTTCTTTCGTGAAAAAGAATTTTACTTTTCCAACGGCTTTGGCACCTTTGAGAAACATAACACCATAACTTTATTTTTTTTTAAATAAATTTTAAACAACAATAAGTATCTGAGGGTTGTAATCTACACTGCAAAGGATTCAGATTGCTCAAATGAGACATGTCATGAACGTTTGTCATTTGTACCACATTGGTTGTTTGTGTGACCATTTGAGGTTTCATATTGATGGAGGAATGGGCGACGGGACTTGAAACCAGGCCCAATTTTGTGGACATTTCTTTTAGACTCCCATGGCATCACTTAGCTTATGAATTTTCAGATTTACTTCATTTTTATTCATTTTAAACATTCAAATATGTTTACCTTGATGTTTCTTCCTCTTTGTTTTCGTCTTCTGTGGCTCGATTCCTTTGGGGCCGGAGTGTTGAGTCTATCAAAAAAGCAAGAAAGTGTGAAAGGAATGAATGACTTGTCTAATGTGATCACTGATACATTGAAGGTGTCTGGACCTTTAAATTGCAAATGCAACATATCCATTGCAGATCCTGTTACAATGCATTTTATGTAAGCCTTCCATAGCTGGATGCAATTATCGCTCAAAAAAAAAAATTAAAAGAAATTCAATTGTTCTAGATTCCCCACCTGCCTCATTAAACGTGCACATTTCCACGTGATCTGGCAGTTTGAAACGACCGGACCACGTGATTTATCGATTTTAACGGGAACGACTTCTTTCTCTTTTTCGTCATGATCAGGATCTTTATCATTTTGACGGCACCTAGAAAGATAGACAATTATCAGGCCAAAGCAAAATTGTCTTCATGTTGATAAATCTCATCAAAGAGAAAATATGGTAATGGCATATAATCATATTCATTCTATAGTAAATAGTTCATACATCTCCACATTTTCCAAAATTGAACTATTCATATAATTAATCTACAAGTGAAAACAGCACTGAAATATGACACATTATAACTTTTAGTTAGCTGTTGTTGCTTCAATATGAATATTTTTAATTTTTAGGCATTAAAAAGTAGAAAATCTTATAAAATGATGCTTGCTGTTCTGAAAATGGTGATAAAAAGAGGATAGATGTATAGATAAAACACTACAAGTGCTGGGATGTCGCAATGAAAATCTTTTGTCTAACGCATACCTGGTCACCATCGGTTTTTGCCTACTCTCTCCTAATCTAACCGCTACATTACCGGGTTGGCGTGCCTTTACACGACCTGAAATATAACGTATTAATACATCGTTTTGACATTTGATAATAAGAAGAATTCTAATCAAGAATTTGCTGATTCATATTTCTGGTTTCCTCTGATATATGTATGAAATAAAATGAAATAAAAACAGATTTACGTACATATTAACACACACATATAGATTGACCGATTGGAAGTCGAGCAACGGTCAGAACTTCATATTAGCTAGATACTGGGGTTACCCATTATTGTATCGTTTTAGAGTAAGAAATAGAATTAACATCTTGAATTCCTTGCATTACCTAGTGGGTTGTGGTGTCGCAACTCCCGCCACATCCAAGCTGGGCACCTTTCAGCTGCTGTTGCGGTCTCTCTCTGCCGACGAGCATGCTCGTAGAAATCATCAGCCTCTTCAAGGCCATCGATGATACACGAGATGAGTCTGGGTAAACCATGGTCTGTGCTCAGATGTATACTATCTTTGCTAGACCACAGTTCCAGACCCCCCTCGAAGTATCGATCGACGTCCTTGAAGAAGGCTTCTTTCTCCGAGCATATTTTGCCCATCCAGGAGTTAAATAGGCATAGCCTCGTATCGATGTCATCGAGGCGAGGTGCTATGCCTAAGACGACGATCTAGGAAAGATAATCTCAATAGTATTGAATAATCACGTGCTTAATAAACAAAACAGTAATCGGGATGGAGAAAGGCTAAGGAAAAAAGATAAGTTAAAGTTGGTCAGACTTGGACTTAAATAATGATGTAGGTATAGCCTCAACTCAATACCAGAAGACGATGCTCCATGCTATTTAATAAGATGCTATTCTTGAAGAGAAACAGTCTGTTTTTATTAAAAAGAGTACTTCATATGCAATATAGAATATCAATAATGGGCAATTTATGGGAAAAGGAGGTGGTCGCTGTGGGTTATTTTGTCAGCAGCACGCAATTATAAAGGATTTATATGACGCATTCAGGATATCTTGCGGGATACAGAGAAGATATTGCAATATTACCTTACATACCTTAACTCCTGGAAAGCGAGCTTCCGTTGTTGCAATCAGATTGGCGAAATCTAGTTTTGCCTTTCCGACTTGCATATGTTGGCCTGCATCATTCGTACCTACGGCCAATACCACATATTGTGGTTTACAGGCCAATTCGCAGGAACGTATTTCGCAGGCCACGTTATTGAATGTACCACCCGGTGTGGAATTGACGTACCAATCACTAGGAAATGATAGGTCGCCTTCCACCAATGGTCTACATTGGGAGTCAGAGAAGATGGCTACCTGAAATAGAAAATATAGACTAATTTCATGATTCATAGAGTTGTTAGAGTGTTCCTATTAAAAGTGTAAGAATTTATGAAATGACCACTGTGTCTGTGTTTCATCTACAAAAAGGAAACTTCATTTTTTGATAGTCAAACATCCTTTCGCATTAAAATTGAACGAAAATGAAGAAACAAATGTTCATAAGGAATTTCAAAAATTTGGAGTTTGAAATCTCCAAAATTTAAAACAGATTTCTTTGAATCGCTTTTGAAACAAAACTAGTTACCAGAAATGAAGATGAAAATGGATTTTAAATTGAGCAAAAAATTTCCCCTCCACGTGTCAACGGAATCCCATACTTACAATACTGAAAGGAAAGTATTCAATCCTTACTTAACAAGTATTTCATGGATTTCTTATATAGGAGAAATAGCATATGAAACAGGAGATGAAATTGTGAAATTGAATAATACTTACAGTTTCATCAGAGAATCCATTGCCAGGAGGGCAAGCCTTGTTCTGTTTGCCACTTTCTCCGACTCGCCAACGTCGTACGGGTGCACGCCAGCCCGTCCCTCTTAAGTCATTACCCCTAACCCGCCAGGGCCGGCTAGGGGCACCGGTTTGCAGTTTCACGTATGAATTGTTGTGGATAGTAATGTTAAGACCCTGTCTTTTGGCATTAACTACCCTTTTTTTCTGACTCGGACACATTTTCGATCACTGTGCAGAGATGTAAATGTCCTTCTCTTAAACAAAGAAAGCTAAAAGAGGCCAATTCCAACTAGTCTTTCACATTTAAGACGAAATCAACTATTATCCAGGGGGTAACAAAAATACCAACTGACGGGGGCACAAACATTTTTTAGTCACGACATTGAATAGGGTTCTCAAAAATTTCCCACACAAACGCGTTAAGCAACATCCCTGTTGCTATAACGACACTATAACGAGAGCCCCCTAAGGCTTAATTTGATATTCAAAGCGGAAATGTTGTTGTTTCTTTATGTATTGATTGTTATAAAGAACCGGATGTCTGTGTGTGCTATTGTAGTTCTATTAAGTGTTTCTGGCTTTTGTTGTTGTTGACTTCTATTGAAGTTTGTTGAATAGGCGATCTTGATTCAGTCAACGAGGCTGGATTTACACAATACCGGATTACTATCGGAACCAAATCCAAATTGAAAGTTGGAAAAGAAGTTACACAAAAAGCCTCCGCTTGCTCCTGCGCATATTCCTTCGCATTTTAAATAAGTTGAAAAAAACTGTTTGTTACCGTATACCCCCACCCCAAAAATCTATCTAGGGTTAATCTCGCTTGCAGACTAAAATCATCCATAGGTTTGGCCCAAATGCTACCTTTTAAGACAAGAATGGGTGAAATATTCCAAAAACTCTAGCTTTTATCGATACTTCGTCGATTGACTTCATCCCCCAATTGGCAGTGTATGGGATACCTACCCCCTGGCGTAACATTCGTTCTAGGAGTAATCTCGCTTGCAGACTAAAATCATCCATAGGTTTGGCCCAAATGCTACCTTTTAAGACAAAAATGGGTGAAATATTCCAAAAACTCTAGCTTTTATCGATACTTCGTCGATTGACTTCATCCCCCAATTGGCAGTGTATGGGATACCTACCCCCTGGCGTAACATTCGTTCTAGGAGTAATCTCGCTTGCAGACTAAAATCATCCATAGGTTTGGCCCAAATGCTACCTTTTAAGACAAAAATGGGTGAAATATTCCAAAAACTCTAGCTTTTATCGATACTTCGTCGATTGACTTCATCCCCCAATTGGCAGTGTATGGGATACCTACCCCCTGGCGTAACATTCGTTCTAGGAGTAATCTCGCTTGCAGACTAAAATCATCCATAGGTTTGGCCCAAATGCTACCTTTTAAGACAAAAATGGGTGAAATATTCCAAAAACTCTAGCTTTTATCGATACTTCGTCGATTGACTTCATCCCCCAATTGGCAGTGTATGGGATACCTACCCCCTGGCGTAACATTCGTTCTAGGAGTAATCTCGCTTGCAGACTAAAATCATCCATAGGTTTGGCCCAAATGCTACCTTTTAAGACAAAAATGGGTGAAATATTCCAAAAACTCTAGCTTTTATCGATACTTCGTCGATTGACTTCATCCCCCAATTGGCAGTGTATGGGATACCTACCCCCTGGCGTAACATTCGTTCTAGGAGTAATCTCGCTTGCAGACTAAAATCATCCATAGGTTTGGCCCAAATGCTACCTTTTAAGACAAAAATGGGTGAAATATTCCAAAAACTCTAGCTTTTATCGATACTTCGTCGATTGACTTCATCCCCCAATTGGCAGTGTATGGGATACCTACCCCCTGGCGTAACATTCGTTCTAGGAGTAATCTCGCTTGCAGACTAAAATCATCCATAGGTTTGGCCCAAATGCTACCTTTTAAGACAAAAATGGGTGAAATATTCCAAAAACTCTAGCTTTTATCGATACTTCGTCGATTGACTTCATCCCCCAATTGGCAGTGTATGGGATACCTACCCCCTGGCGTAACATTCGTTCTAGGAGTAATCTCGCTTGCAGACTAAAATCATCCATAGGTTTGGCCTAAATGCTACCTTTTAAGACAAAAATGGGTGAAATATTCCAAAAACTCTAGCTTTTATCGTTACTTCGTCGATTGACTTCATCCCCCAATTGGCAGTGTATGAGATACCTACCCCCTGGCGTAACATTCGTTCTAGGAGTAATCTCGCTTGCAGACTAAAATCATCCATAGGTTTGGCCCAAATGCTACCTTTTAAGACAAAAATGGGTGAAATATTCCAAAAACTCTAGCTTTTATCGATACTTCGTCGATTGACTTCATTCCCTTATTGGCAGTGTATGGGGTTCCTACCCCCTGGCGTAACTTTCGTTCTAGGAGTAATCTCGCTTGCAGACTAAAATCATCCATAGGTTTGGCCCAAATGCTACCTTTTCAGACAAAAACGGGTGAAATATTCCAAAAACTCTAGCTTTTATCGCTATTTCGTCGATTTACTTCATTCCCCTATTGGCAGTGTATGGGGTTCCTACCCCCTGGCGTAACTTTCGTTCTAGGGGTAATCTCGCTTGGAGACTAAAATTAGTCAAAGGTTTGGCCCAGATGCTACCTTTTCAGACAAATACGGGTGAAATATTCCAAAAACTCTAGCTTTTATCGCTATTTCGTCGATCGACTTCATTCCCCTATTGGCAGTGTATGGGGTTCCTACCCCCTGGCGTAACTTTCGTTCTAGGGGTAATCTCGCTTGGAGACTAAAATTAGTCAAAGGTTTGGCCAAAATGCTACCTTTTCAGACAAAAACGGGTGAAATATTCCAAAAACTCTAGCTTTTATCGCTATTTCGTCGATTACGAGAGCCCCTCCCCTTTGGTCGCAATAAAGCGATTTTCATTTTCACATTCGATCATTACCGACCATGGAAAGCCGTAACACTTGAGCAGGCTAGCGAAAGTCGTATGTGTAGCAAGAAATCAATTATTCTAAAGAAGAAAGAGGTATGAATAGAAAGATTATTTAATTAGAAAGCGATAAATTATGTTGAGGAACATCATTGATCATTTATAAGAGCGGTTTTGTAAGGATTTTTATCAAAGAGACGGCAACGTGTTCTCAAATTTAGGCCCGCCAGACGTTGAAATCTAACGCGCTCAAAATGTCTGAATTTTTCGCGCACAACAACGAGAGTTAGCTCAAATTAAAGAATATTTCACGTAGAATAAGAAGATAGTAAATTTATTATCTTTATAACCTTATTTCAGGGCCATTTGTACAGTTTATGTATCGCTCCAATCTGAAAACGAATGTGAAAACAAAATCAGCCCACTAGGGCCCAATCTGAAAATGAAAATGAATTTGAAAATCAATGTGAAAACAACTTCAATGCAGTGAGGCCTACATACACACGACACGCCTTATAAGAGTGGCGCTTTTCACAATACTTTCTAGCTCTTTCTGCGTAATTGACATCTGTATAAGGGTATTTCCACATAAAATGACAACTAATCTACTAAAAAAAAATCTCATATTTCCAAATTTGCAAGAAAAGACGACACTACCTTGAGGTGAACTGCTGCAGACGATCAAACAGTTAGGCTTCTTGGCCGCCATTGCACATTTATCCAGCCTCGTGTCTGTGTTTCGTTTTGACTTACAGCCTCGTATGAGCAAAACTTCTAACTTCCTCAACTCCCGCCAAAGATTGTTTCCTCTGAGACTTCCTGCGCCAAAAGTTTACTTGACATTGCACCAATCTATTGTATTTAGTACCAGAATACATTGAATTTGCACCAAAAGCTTGCGCCAGATTCACTATTGAACTTGGTTCTGCATCAAAGATGAAACAATAGAGCGAAGAAAAATACCCTTGAAAAACTTAGTTTTGAGGTATCATCTCTATCATAAAGATCTACTAATAGTAAGAAACAATTCGTCACTAAAGGAGTTCTCCTCTTTGTATAGAGGGGAGACTTGGACCAATGTAAGTGAAACACAACTTTAAAAACTTGGTAAATTCAAACAAAATGCTAAAAAACATTTTTCAACTCGAAACAAGTGCAACAGGTATAGAACTGTGAAATGAACTTGGCATCCTACCTATTGAATTTCAATGAAAAAAGATAAGATTAATGCTTTTTCATAAAATCAATAACCTCCCAGACACGGACCTCGTGATAGCATATATCAATGGCAGTAGCCTGCTCTGGTAAAATTTTATATCTGTGTCAGACCAGGCCTTATAGATAAATAGGCTAATTGTAAAATGCGCAAGATGCGCAAGACGAATGACCTGGCCTAAATTATTGTAAAATGCGCAAGGCCTAAAAGTGTTTTGGAGCTAAACTTCAAATAAATACTGAAACAACATGGCTCTGAGCAAGAGTTTAATCCGAAACAGAAGAAATAATGCCTCTCAGTGAATAAGCCTGAAGTGGTAAACACCAAATTACTGTGCTAACTTATTTACTTGGTTCAGGACAGTGGTAAGCACCCTCGCCTTTGTTCGCAAAACCTATACCAAACTTATAGTACTGCTAACAACAACTATGTGGTATTTTTACTTTCAAAAAGTGCCCATCAAGTACCCCTCAAATTTAGTCCAAAAGCTACCTTGGAGTGTCACGTCCGAGAAGTGGAGACGCCTCAAATGCCATGTTAATGAGTCTTCAGGGCGCTCGAGCAACCCAAGGCATGGGTATGACTCGAAAATAGCTTCACCCACATTCGCTAAATGTATCAGACAAACATTATCCGGGCTCTTTGGCACCTTCTGTGATGGACCTGCTGAAGGGGGTGGCTTTCCCACTTTAGGGGGCCGTCTTTACAGGAAAGGTAAGAAAGCATCAAAATATCAACAAAAGTTAGAAAATACTACTTTCATGAGTGTAGTTAGTTTTGAGGGAAAAGGTTGCTGGCACAGAGGCTACAGAAAGGCGAGGTGATGGAAGGATGTTTGCAAATGACATGCGGGTGATGGGGTTGCAGAAGGGGATTGCAAATGATAGCGAGATGGAGAGAAGTCCATGGACCAGTTAACCCAAACTAGGGGGGGGGGGACAGCCTGATCATAAATGCTATTTGCGTGTGTAATAAAATATTTTGCATCATAATAGTCTTTTCCTGACTTCCCAATATTTCGAGAATTATATTCTAGATTAATGCGCTCATACTCAATGTTATATGTTATGTATATCATCATAAAGCAAATGGCTAACTTAGATTTTTTAACACCATACATACTTCTGCAATAAACTCCAAGATCTTTAATTTGCACACAGAAAAACATCCTGTTTTATCATATCCAGCATCTGATGGGCTAATCTCTATCCACGCCTGAGAATTAAGATACTTTAGGTTTCATTATGGAGTGTGAGCTTTAGCATCTATTTTGTTTCATTATGTTCCAGAATTTCCTAGTCATTATCAGTTGGGAGTGAAGCCTGTTAAGAAATGGGCAAAAAGATCGAGAGAAGTGTACGTCAAACTGAATAATATTAACAAATAGGAATAATTGTTACTAAAAGATCAATGCTATACACACATTATACAGGCACTAGAAAAAGCACAGCTTTTACCAGGAAATAACCCAATCGAAGGCACACTGAGAGACTACAGTTCTCAAGGCATCTTTCATTATCTATAGCTATTTGGCCAGCCAGTAGGTACTCCAGTTAAGGACAAAACAGGGGGGGGGGTTCGGTCAGAGTTAAAGAGGGCCAAGGGTATAATTTGAAAATTCACCCTTAAATGATAGTATAATATTTCCAACAACCCTCAAATGGTAATATTCAAGCCCGGAAATGTTGGCAATATTAGCAATCAAAAGTAGCGAATCAAGGATATATCCACTAATGGTATTTTCTTAAACTGGTGCATTTCGTAGCCTTTTATCGGACCCTCAAACCGACTGGACATCTGTCTGGCTAAAGGTTTAATCTGTACCAAGAACGAATCATGGTGCGAGTTTGCCTACTCTGTGCGTTAACTAATTGTTTGCTTACCAACAGAACTGGGACTTAAATGATAAGTTATAGTGGCAGGCCAACTAGGGTAGATCATCTCGTGTTCAGACCCATAACATATCGCATTTAGGACAGGGACCACTTTGGGGACCCTATCTTAGGGATAGAAATTTCTTGCGCATACTCAATAGCTATATTACACGAAAGATGCCCGGACAATAATGGTCTATCGAATCGTTAACTTTAAGTCATTACCTACAATACAACTAACAAACTAAAACAGTGACAGATTAATACAAGAGTTATTCGAGTGAATTCAAGAGAAAAGTCTAGATTTGACTAAACCTAACACTGATCGGTACAGAGCTTCAGGGTGGCAGACATTACAAAACATATTAACTGGTACTAAAGCTTTCTGCCTGATTCGGAGTTAAAGTCTGCGTCAGGCTGTAATAATTCGTTAGGTTTCATTTTCCTATGACTTAGTGATCCGATGTGCGTCACAAAAAAGCTTGCGCAGCCCATCTTGGATTATTGAAGTTGGGTACATCTTTAAATCACCTGCTTGATGCGTGAGATTCTAGACGGTGTGGGTCTTAAACCAGTCATTCTTTAAGGTACTGACGGTTGGGACAATTGCACCATAGGCCCCTGGGCTTGCCCCAGCAGTGGAAGAAAAATTCCACTTTTGCCTAAAAGCCTAAATCGAAATGAGGCTCCATCTATCAATGTATCATTTTAGTAACAAGTGATCCTAATGGTCCATTATCGCTACATTTTCCTTTTACAATTTGTATTTGTAAACATTTATTGCTTTATCTAGTCCAAACATTTTTTCCAAAGGAACAATAATTGGGAATAATTGTTGGGTTTTGGTGGCAACGAGTTTTTTGAAAATATAGATAATTTTTGGCGCCTTGGAATACCATATTTTACAGGCAGACAGTATAATATTAATCTTCCAGTAAGCCTCACAACATTCAGGGATCCCTTTTCATGTTTTCCCCACCCGTGAAAAAACCTTAAAAATCCCCTGCTGAAAATACCATCGGTCTAATGGATGGAACGTCCAATTGCTCTCGCTGTTCTAGTTCTCGTTGCATGAATGGTTGAAATAAGGACACTAGAACTTCAAAACTACTTGCAAGATATCACGAAAGCACCAACTTCAGCGAGAATGTTTGCGCTTTGCGTCGATTTCAAACCACAATTTCAATTCGGAAGGCAATATCATAAGGCAAGCACACCGTTCCTGCTTAGCAGACCTGGCACTGCCAGAAAGTCGATGCTAAGAGGTCTTGCACTTAACAATATGCCTGTATGCAACTCAATACGTGACCACACACCCTTACTTAAGATCAATGTCAAACGAAAACACTGGAAGAGTACTATTAATGTTGTCTCGTTAGTGCCATTGAATGTTGTTAACGTTAAATCCAGGAATCTTCCATTCCCAATTGAATCATTTGAAATAATATTTATTGATTATTACTGTTTTGTTCTTCAAGAGTTTGTTACATATATGAGATCTATCATGGAATAATTCACTCAATCAGCAATGATCATTTTTCAGCATATTTATCTAGGTATTTCCAAAGTTTTTAAGATGTAAGATTGTACGAGATTTTCTGGGTGATTCGTCCCTGGTTTGTCACCGCTTATTTTGAACACACATTTTCACAAATAAGCAAAATGAATTATTGAATTCAGAAACAGCAAGAATGGCCTATCATGAACCTTAACCAGCAGTTACAGCCTCTCATAGGCCAAGAATGCATGGATCATCTGATAATTCCATAATCCCTGATTTTTACCGAGTATCGTTAAGGATTTCCCTGATTCTAAGTTAGCGGTAATTAATTTATTATTGTGATGTCATAAATGTTGATATTAATCAATACTTTAATTCTGAATTCGATGCAAGACCGAATACGCTAATTACAGGCAATGCCATACAGTCCATGATAACACTACTCGATGGGCACAAATGAAGTAGGTGCTAGGTCGTAAAACATTTCCAGCACTAGCACAAGAAAAATTTTTGCAAAAAACGACTCAAATTTTAGGGAATCTTTTTCAAAATTAAAGGAAATGGTTCCAAATAATTTCTTGCCCGATAGCGAGTCTCATACAACCATCCTAATGGGTGGCAAGGTCGTTTGAAAAAATCGTCGCAAATCGGCGCGAATTGTTGCGATTCGCGGCGATAATTTGTGGGGGACCCATTCTATGCATCTGTCTAGTTTATTTCTGCGTCTACATAAATAGTTTGAAAATTACGCAAAATATTCCCAAAAAACTAGCTTAAATATACTCAGAAACTGACGACGTGATATTTCTTGAATCTATTTAGGCCAGAGTGAAAACGATACTTGCTTAAAACTGAAATGGTCGAATACCTCTCTGCGTCAGCCCTTCGAATCTCTTGAACGTGTAGTTGAGGAAGACCCAATCCTTGGGGTTGAGTTCAGCCTTTTCTCTCGTTGGTTCTTCTGTTGAACAAAAATAACAACATATTAGGGGCCGTCCTAATTATCGCTAAACTTTCAAGCAATTCTGTTGCTGACACTCTCTGTTATTTATTGTCTGTCATTCCGACTGATAAGGAAATTCCTGGTGTTGTTGATTATCTCTTGATCGTTCGATGTTCTCATTTTTCAAACTTTTCAGATTAGAGCACCTGGGGAAAACCGTTCTTTGTTTTGCTCGGTTATAATAATCAGCAAGTTAAATTGGTTTTTATCAGAATCAGATGCAAATTTTTTCAGAGAACTGAAGATAACTCGATACATACTAAAATTCCATTCGTTATCATTTAGATCTACGTACACGCATTTTTATACGTTGCTCGAACTCAGGCTAAATACGCACTCTTTAGCGAAAATGTTTTTGGATGACGAGAAAAATAGGAAATATAGTGACATATTATAACTACTAAAGATGTTCGCCTAGAGAAGGAACAAAACTGGCCAATAGGAACATATCAGGTATAGTGCAGAAACAGCCTATCATCATCGCTGGTACAGTTAGAGGAAAAATGACTAAATGTAATGAACCGTCCAAAATGCTGGCTAAACTTTCAAGCGATTTTGTATATAATCTCTTATCTATGGCCTGTCATAGTTTATGCTATCTGAAACATAGTTAAATAAGCGTCGAGAAGACTTTCCCTTCAGCAAGCTGAGGGAGGAGTTATTTTTTCAGGAAAGTTGTTATAAATTTTTGAAAATATTTAGCAAAAATTCTCAGTTGCAAAAGATATTGATCGAGGAAAAACAAAAAACCTTTGGCGTTATTTCAGCCATCACCTACAATTCATTCAAAAACCTGTTTAGGCTAACCCATTTTAACGTGTAGGTTCTTAGTTGACGATTTTCACTGTATTCATCTGAATTATGAGCCAGAAAGATCAATAGTTAGCTGCACTGCTAGGGAATTCAAAAGCAACTTTAACAAAAGAGTTTCTTCAGGAAATATGATAGGGCCAGGTAGCAAAGGTCTCTGTTATTTTGTCATGAGTAGTTTTGTTCCTTCAAGCTAGAGTTAATTTTCTGCGTTTAATGAATTTCGTTTGAATTACGTTCGATAATTACGTGGCTATTATATTGTATGCCAGCCATAAACGCATAATTTGATTAATTACATAAGGCTCACAGCCCGGCCTATAAGCCTGTAATACAAAATAAAAAAATAGAACAACTTACTCCAAGTAAGGTCAACTTCTGGAAAATCATCGAAGTTGGACGTGTCATCAATTGATTTTACTTCAACCGGAATCGCAGTTGGACGATCCCTAACAACATCAAACACAAGCAATGAAATTCAACATACGAAATAACAGATTTTGCACAGGGGAGGAATCCAACATCTAATTTAGTTCGTTGCGCATGCGTTCTAAAAGAAAGGCCCATTTTATCATAGATGCTAAAACATTAAATGATAAGTATACGGTTGAACAAGCAATGTAGGATATTTGGCAAGAAAACGCTTTTGCATTTTAATAAAAACCAATCAAGACTTTTTCCAAAAAGTATTTTCACACAAATGATGATTTTATACAGTGATTTTATCTGAATTAAAGAATCTTTGAAAAACTCCAAAGAAATTGCAATTTCATTTATCATAGCAATTCTGAGGAATATTCAAAGAGTCATCCCTGATCTCCTAATCTAAAGGGAAATCTTGGTCAGTCACTGGAAAAGCTACTATGTCCCCCATAGGAAGAGACTTTAGAGCACAAGTACCTTCGGTAACATTTCCAATCGAAAAACATTCGCGAATTTTCTTTTTTTAGAAGTTTTAGGTTACGACTTTTGCGATTTCGGATGAACAAAGAGGAAAACACGAGAATTTCTTTCATAATGATAAGAAGTTAGTTTTACCTGATATTGACCCAATCCACACCCTTGAAAAAAGGATTAGCTCTTATCTCTTCTACACCATTTCTTCCAATTCGGTTTTCAGGATTTGAACAGAATCTGGATGGGAATAATAAATATGAAATGCATCGTAAACTTAATACAATCCATTCTGTCATATGGATAGTTTTTCATCTTCATGCTATCAATATCTAAACCCAAAGCCTTTCAGCTAATAAATTATTCAAAAAAATTTGCATAAGAAAATCTATATAAAATCTGTTCATAACATTGTAGCTTTCTTTAGATTTCTAGATGAATTTCATCCTGAAAATTCCAACATATAAATTCTCGAATACTAGGCATTGCATATAATAGCCTAATTTTTGAAGCTTGTAGATGCCTTTGTAGATCTCTTTGTAGTCAGACATGCCGTTTTATCATTGCCCTCATCTCAACAGTAACGTCTTTTGGTTCTTATGCTTGAACATCCTCGATCACAAGAGGCATAAGAAAAGACAGCCCCGAGAGTCGTCATCATTACATTGGCGGGTCGTGGGCTCAATCCCAGGCCGAGTTATACCAAAGATTTGAAAATTGGTACCCGATGCCTCTCTGCTTTGCACCAAGCATGAAGGAAGGGATGAAGAGAGATTTGGTCCCGGGCTAGGTATAGGAATCACACCCACCCCTAGCTGAAAAGATGGCAGCAAATTAAAATGGATGATGAGCCTTTGGTGATATCTGATATCTCGTCTCAATAAACATTAGCTCCAAGGCATGAAAAAGCACCCGACTGTGTGAACGCTTGTTGCAGTAAATGTTTTGAATTGAAATTCCTGCAGGAGATTTATAGCAATCGCTCACTTTTTCAAAGCAATAACAGGAGTTAAGCTTTACATTCTGTGTGTGTATTTAGGAGTATTATGGTATTATGGTATACTATAAACGACTGGCAATCAGATGATTTTTCGGTCGCAGGAAGGAACAAATGTTTCATGACATGCCGTTACTAAACTACATTCCACGCCAAAAGTCTTGGAACACTTGCATGATTCTAACAGTTTTCTACATTTTGGCCTATCCCCTCCCCCCTTTACAATTTTGTTTCTGATAACAAAAACTAGCCCAATAACATCCAGCTAGTGTTGGTGTGGTCTCATGAAGTTCCTTTTGTAAACAACATTGTTTTGAAGAGGGAGGGGGGGTTTGATTGGAAATAAAAGGCTAGAAAAGCTAAAGATTTAGGCATTTGGTAAGAAAATCAAGGGTGTTCCAACTACTTTTGGCGGGGATTGTAAAACTGCATATCATAATGAACAAACCTTAATATTAAATTTTTCGCTGTATTTGTAATTGGGATTTCCAGGGGGAAGACTAACGTTTCCCTCCAATTCATCACTTTTTTGTACGTTTCTAAAAAAGAAAAAATGCAAGAAAAAGTTTCAAGGGTAAAGGCACGTATTACAACCATCTACAAATAAATCATAGGCATGAACAATATCCTGAATACTCCATTAAATGATTCAGAAAAAAGGACAGCTTATCGGCTGTTAGGGTGTTGTTTAATTCTCTGACAGTTTGTGAGTTCGATTCTCCAAGATTTGAAACATAAATCAATCGGAGAGCAAACATCCTAGAACCAGACACACTTGTCTGTTTCCAGTTATCACTCTAAAAGTTTAATTATATTTTCGACCTTTCACATAACTCAATTTTCAGATAAAACCAGAAATCTGTCAATTTTTGTTCACATTTGTTCAAGGAAAGACATCTGAATTTATCTTAATGAAAACGAGATAATTGTTTTTACATTGGTTGCCATTAGAATAGTCGAATTCCTCCAATTTTGGCGTTGACATTAGACATTGCAGATATCCGCACTCATTATACTCTGTTGCGTCAGCGTATTCATTTTTCACTATTTCAAGGTTGGATTAATGCGACCGCAAAGTCAAATGCAAAAAAGAAACGTGTTAACTAAAAGGTTAAACAAAAGCAACGCCTGTCCACCACTATAACCATCAAGCTAGGAATAGCAACAAAATATTGACAAGCCTTTACCATGAAATAGAGAAATCACGACAATATATTAGTAACAAAGCAATACGAATCTTATAGGCAAAAACTTAAATATGAAAAACAGCCACTTGAATACTCTTTCACTAAGCCATTTCCGGAAGATCAAGCTTAACTTCTGAACAATTTTCAGCTTATTAAGATCAATTACCCATACAATTCAAACAGTATGATTAGAAGTAGAAATAATTCTTATCTGATTGGCAAAGAGTTTGTGCTTATTGTCATAGTGATTACTCTTTCGAAAGATATCAACCAATACGGAAATTGAGACCAGACAGGAGACTGGTGAATGATTGGTATAGTAATAATGATATACTGACAATAATATCAGTTGAGCCATGCTATTCATAATTTGTATAAATCCTGAACACTTTAATAAAAGAGGTCTTTTTCATATGAAAAACGATTATTCAAGAGATTCTTTTTGAAAGAACTCTTTTTGAAAAATAATTTTTTATCTAGGGACTAGAAAATACTGAAGCAGGTACCAACCTTGAGGTGTTTCAGAGCAAAAAGGAGGATATCCAATCAGCATTTCGTACATGATAACCCCTAACGACCACCAATCACAAGTCCGCTCATAACCGGTTTGTAGAAACACTTCCGGTGCTATATAATCAGGAGTCCCAACCGTTGAGTACGCCTGGAATAAAAATTTTGAAAATCTATCTTGCAATAGCATGAGCTTAATTATGAATATGTGTTAAGTCAAAATGGAGCACTTAACAAGAATCAATTTACGGTAGGAGGGGGGTGAAAGTATGCAAACGATTGGCCCAAATTTACGAGACCTGAATCGCAAAACGAGGCTGTGCAATTTGTCAAAAACATTTTCACAAGAAAAAAATAAAAGCTGACGTGGCCGAAACAAGAAAATGTAAACAAACGTGCTTTTCAAAAAGATTATTGAGCCTCTTTTCACGTTTCTACTGTCGTAAATTTAGGCCCATCATTAGGATTTTGTGAAAAACCCAGCCTCCGGGATTAGTCTCGGTGCCGGTCCCAAGCCCGGATAAATGGGGAGGGTTGGCAGCAGGAAGGGCATCCGGCTGTAAAAACCATGCCAAACCTTATCATGCTGCGGATAGAAATAATGTTAGACCGAGCTAGGGCGTCCCCCGTAGGCGACGCGAGGGGTGATCGCCGTGACCCCCCGAAAAGTGGACGACGGCTACCGTATACAGAGCGGATACGGCTAAAGAAGCAAGCTCAAAGACGGAAAAAGATAGAGAGACAAAGGACCACCAGGAACCTAAGGGTTGGCACACTGAACGTAGGCACAATGACGGGTAGGGGCAGAGAAGTCGTGGACATGATGGAAAGGAGAAAAATCAATATCCTCTGCGTGCAAGAGACCAAGTGGAAAGGGGAAAAGGCCAAGGAGATGGGAAATGGGTACAAAATGTACTATGTAGGGCACGGGAAAACGAGGAATGGAGTTGGAATAGTGCTGGATCCAGAAATGAAACAAGGTGTGCTGCAGGTGGTATATAGAAAGTCAGACAGGGTTATGCGTTTGAAGATGGAACTAGAGAAGGGGGCCATCAACATTGTATGTGCATATGCTCCACAGGTAGGGTCTGATGACGAGGAGAAGGAAAATTTCTGGAAGACCATGGGAGAGGTCATGCTAGAGATTCCAGGGACGGAGAAAGTGTGGAGCTTTTGCAAGGGCAAAAGCGGAAGCATATAATGATTTGTACGACAGCCTGACAGATGACCAGGAAGGACAAAGGAAAGCGATTCACATTGCAAAGCAGAAACATAAGGAATCACAGGACGTGTATCAGGGCAAACAGATTAAGGACGTGAATGGAGACGTCTTGAGAGAAGAAAATGACATCAAGGAGAGATGGAGAACATACTTTGAACAGTTGATGAACGATGAAAATGACAGAATTGATAGAGTGATAGAACCAAGACCCGAAGAGGATATAGAGGTGATAACAGCAGCAGAGGTGGAGAGAGCATTGAGAAAAATGAAGAAGGGCAAGGCAACAGGCCCGGACGACATCCCGGTAGAGGCATGGAAGGTCTTAGGAAGGATAGGCGTCGAAATACTGTTGAGAATCTTCACGACAATAATGGAAACTGAGAACATGCCGGACGAGTGGAGACAGAGCACGCTAATACCCATCTTAAAGAACAAAGGAGACATCCAGGATTGCGGAAATTACAGAGGAATTAAACTGATGGCACACACGCTGAAAATGTGGGAGGGAGTTATAGAGAAGAGATTGAGAGAAAAAGTAGAGATATCAGGTCAGCAGTTTGGCTTTATGCCAGGCCGGTCCACAACAGATGCGATATTTGCCCAGAGACAGCTGATGGAGAAATATAGAGAATGCCAGAAGGATTTGCACAGCGTATTCATAGATTTAGAAAAAGCATATGACAGGGCACCAAGAACGGAGGTGTGGAATTGCCTGCGGCTGAAAGGAGTTCAAGAGAAATACATCCGGCTCATCCAGGATATGTATGAAGGCAGCACGACCAGTGTAAAGTGTGTAGTAGGGACTACCGAAAGTTTCCAGGTTAAAGTTGGACTCCATCAGGGATCTGCACTGAGTCCCTTCCTTTTTGCTACCATCTTAGACTGTCTTACGGAAGCAGTTCAGAAAGATACTCCCTGGGACCTAATGTTTGCAGATGACATTGCACTGAACGGGGAGACAAATGCAGACGTGGAAGAGAGGCTAGAGCAGTGGAGAAAAGCATTGGAAGATAGAGGGATGAAGGTGAGCAGGCAGAAAACAGAGTACCTTTGCATGGGGGATCAAGACCGAGAAAGAAACGTAAAAATGCAAGGTGTGAAGCTGAAGAGAGTCCAGGAGTTTAAGTATCTTGGTTCCACAGTGCAGAGCGATGGGGCAGCGGACAAGGAGGTTGGTAAGAGGATACAGGCGGGATGGAATGCTTGGAGGAAGATCACGGGGATACTGTGTGACAGACGGGTCCCGGCAAGGCTAAAGGGCCGGCTATTCAAAACAATGGTTCGACCGGCGATGCTGTATGGGATGGAGGCAGTCGCAGTAACAAAGGCACAAGAAAGGAAAATGGAAGTAGCAGAGATGAGGATGCTGCGATTCTCGCTGGGGAAGACCAGGCTAGACAGAGTGCGGAACAGCACAATCCTTGAGACAATAGGAGTAGAGGAACTAGAGAAGAAGCTGAGGGAGTGCAGGTTAAGATGGCTAGGGCATGTGGTACGGAGAGAGGAGGAATATGTTGGGAGGAGAGTAAGGAAGATCAAGGTAGGACGGAGAAAGAGGGGCAGACCAAGACGGAGAAGGGAGGACTGTGTTCGGGAGGATATGGTGGCAGTTGGAGTAACGGAGGAGTTGGCAAAGGACAGAACAGAATGGAGGAGAAGGATCCGCACCGGCGACCCCAGCAGCTGAGCTGGGAATAAAGCCCGAAGAAGAAGAAGATTAGGATTTTGTGAAAGCCTTGCAATGCTCTTAGATATCCAAAAAATAAGCCTTAAAAGGTTCTAAATAAGATACTCATTCAAAATGATGTATATGCTTGGACAGTTATTAATATTTCCCCCCAGAAGAAGCTGCTTCCCTTAAACTGATCCACCTGCACCCCGATGTTGGGCCTAAGGTAAAATTTTGAGGATGTTTCTTCTTTTGCAAGTAAATACTTGTGACTACATTTGTTAGTACCTACATGCAGGATTCTACCTGTACCTCTCTAAGCCATCATAAGAATATGAATTGCAAAAAAGAATATTGAATTAGAGAGTGCCTATTAGTAAGAAGACTATGGGCACTGATCTCAAAATAAAGACTGGATCGAGCATTCTGTTGTCTCTAGATACAGATGTTGAAGAAAATTGCTTGGGCTTTCGTTTGGCTTCACAATATGGCTGCCAAGGAAATCACATTGACTTGATTCTTAGTTAATATTAGCTGCACGATTATTCATTCTCGTGCTGAGCATGCATAACATTCCAACAGTCATCAAAGAAAAAAGCAGTTCCTAGTGGAGTCTCAATGTATTGAATTGAACCTACCAATATGTTCGCCAATGACTTTATTTCAGAATGATAGATTCTCGATCCAGTCTTTTTTTGAGATCAGTGGCTATGGGATGCTCTTAATATTAGTCGAAATCAAGTCTGGGCGTTTTTGAAACGTTCACTTTTTACTGTTTTCAAGGCTCCATTCCTATAAACAATGTTCTTATAAAAAAAAACGGGTAGACAAGAAATTGTAAGATATTTTGTCTGATCTATTCTTTTACATAGATGTGAAGCATGGAGTATCTCGTCTGTTATGCAAAATGTTTAGAAGTAACGTTTAGAAGTTCATAACAAAATGCTGAAGATTTGTTGGACTGGTCAAATGACTTGGTATGAGAAGAGTTTGCATTAGTAGCGGCTATATAAATGCCAGGGGTTTCAGTTGATCCTTTCAGTATGGTATGAGTGATCTAGTATTTCCCCTGTTGATTTTAAACGATTTTGAAACAATGTCAATAGCTGCAAATCGTTTATCTTTGCAACTATGACTTTCAGAGGGTCCCTAAATCTATCAACAAGTAAGTTGGATTTTGCCTGGCACACACAATAATGTAGCGTTATACAAGAAGGCAACAATTAACTCACTAAAGCTCTTCTATTCTTTTTCCATGTTAACGCTTTTTGTTTCGTGCCAACAGGGTCACCTGCAAGTCGATAATAATAGATGACTTCGTTGACCATTGTATAGAAAACAGTTTCAAATAACATATAGACCACATATATTGAACTACATTTAGAAAACCATTTACCACAAGTGGACCACGTAGACCACATAGTCAAATACATGAAATTGAATTGAAAATTGATATACTTCGCATAGACAACAGCATTAGATCAGATATTTTGTTAACAAGTCGATCTTACAATAGTTAGAATTAAGAATTGATATCAAAGAACAGTCATTTGATTTGCCAACCTAATTCAGCCACCTTGAATACAATATATAAACTACTGTCACAAGGACAACGGATTATTAATTAGCAAGGAGCCGAAACAAGTAAACAATCTTACATATTCAAACTCTGTCTATCTAGAAAAATAAATTCAATCTTCTAGATAAATTGCATGTGTGACAGAATCCTAAGGTCGCTTCAACATTTTTCTGACGAATTTAGTTGGGTCGAGCGCAAACTTTCTGTAATACGATCCTTTTTATGACTAAATTTTCAATTAGCGTAAAAAGGGGGAGATTCTACCCTCCCTACAGCTCTACATGCCATCACATTGGTAAGATGTATATCAGCTTTGAATTAAAAATCACTGTAATTTGTGCAGGATGCTTATGTATCTATTAGAAAAAACCTCTTCAAAAACCTTAGTCCACACAAAGAACTCGCAAAGTCTTTTCTCCCATAAAGTTTCTTCCCATAAATCATTCACTATTATTCAACTCATTTTCAAATTCAGTAAAATATCGATACTGCAACCGTTAGAAATAATATCAAATTCCTCCTTAGCAACCCAGGTAGCTAGTATATTTGGAGCCCTTGTAAGATTTAGCTTCCTGCGAGTGCTTGAGTCCAGACTTGCAAAGGAGCTTCTGTATATTGTGTCATAAAGGGATGCAGTGCATAACACAGAAGAAAAAAGAAGTCACTCATCAGATCACTTGTGTGCCCAACATTAAAAGTAGATAACCACTGATAGTGAACAAGGTTGAATCATGCTGTTTTTAGAAGGAAATCCTTTTTTAGGCTGGCCGATTATTCAGTGTCAATTGAGCAAGTCAATATTCAAGAGGAAGCAATTCTATGATGAATATAGGTTTTTTAATGATTCCAGGGAATTTTTTTAGCAATTTGCCGATTCCAGTACTAAAATTCTTAAGATTATCTTAGTAAAAATTGACTTCAATTTTCCATACATGTTTTATGCCAACAAATGTACTGGAAAATCATAATAGAAGGGTAGATCATATCAAAAATAGGCTTTGGGTAGATCATATCGAAAATAGGCTTTGATGACACTTTACTCCTTTATCCTTAAGAGGTCTTCTCCCATTTTTCGCAGGGACTGATTTCAAAACTTTCTTAGGTATGAAAATATCAGTACTGAAATTTCTAAACTTTTCGGTAAATCGAGTTCTGCTCTCTGATAAAGAGTTTTCTTACAGAAAAAACGTGTAATCAAAAGATTGACTTACATAATGCTCCAACATTTGCCGGTGTTATTGCCCGATAGAAATCTGTTCTGTGTGCTTTTTTTAAGCCAGTGCAAAGACCAAAATCCGATAATTTTATGTGTCCCTGAAAGAAATCGAACATTAGGCTTTAATAAAGTAGCTTTCTCAAACAAAGATTCATCTGGCAGACAATTAGACACATTAAGAAGAGAGTATTGCAGGATTTAAAAGAAAGGCATATAAAATTTATGATGTTGGTGTTACCTTTGCGTCTAACAGTAAATTGTCGGGCTTGATGTCCCTAAAAAATTAAGGATATTAAATCAGTAAAGAAACCAGATTTCTTTTTTTAAAAGGAAACATATTCCACGGTTCTAAATTACAAATATTCTCCCCAAAGGTTTACCCAGTTTAGGGTGGTCAAACAAAAATGGGGTTGTCAAACATACAATGGGGGGTCAGAGCGAGTCCTCACTTCCACTACGGGGGCAATTTGAAAAGGTAATATAAGGGAGTATGTCCTTGGATATTTAATATTATATATCATACATCATATATTATATATTAATCTCTATAGCGATTGCGTTATCAATTCCGCAACATAGTGCTCGATGTACGAACGTTTCATGCTTACGCAATCATCAGACAGACTATTATAATAGTCTGTCTGATGATTGCGTAAGCATGATACTTTTAGTAACAGAGAGCCAGTCTCCTTTCTTGTTTCTACTCTATATTACATATTATATATTATATATTATATATTATATATTAGATATTGTATATTATCTATTATATATTATCTCATTTGGGTATTTCTACAAACATACGTGTCCAAACGAGATTTGGTAAAACAAAGTAAACAAGTTATGTTTTGGCAACTTCATTTTTTGTTATTTGTACCATAAACTATAATTAAATCAACTATAATTATAATGAAGAATAAAAATTCTTTATCTGGACATTAACCTTTCTTTGATAAAAATCATTATTGGACTGAAATTGTAAAAAAGGGTATCCCGCTAGAGCCAAAGGATAAAAAACAATTACTACAGATCAGGATGAAAGCATATTTTTGAAATTTCATACGGGATGGACCAAGAGAGAAAGATACCCACTTAAGGAGAAAAATGCTTTAGACCATAGCTAGCCTTCGTTAGTGTATCCTAACTGAACATATAAGATTCACCTAGAGCTATATCCTTATCATGGGGAAAGTATCACGAGCAACAAGTAAATGATACATCATGTCAAGTTCTATAAATCTCAAGTTAACAGATACAAAATACTTTTCACTTCCAATTTTTCTGCTCATTTTGGTATTTCTACAAAAGTACGTGTTTAATCGAAGATTGGTAAAACAAAGCAAACCAGTTATGTTTTGGCAACTTCATTTTTCGTTATTTGTACCATCAATTGTCAAATAAACTTGAACTTTCTTCAGTCTATTGTATCTTTTCCAAAAGAAACAAAAAACAAAAATAAGTGTGTTTGAAAATAATGATACAAACTAAAAGATGAAGTTGCTGAATAGAATTCCACTTATAACCCACAGTATCTGGTAACATTAGTGACGACAGAACTACCCCACCACTAAGAAACTGACTTACATGAAACTTCAGCCTGGCAGTAAATTTTGCAACTATAATTATGGTTAGATTTTTTAGCTTGAAAATTCATATTGCTTCAGAAAATAATTTTGATTGGAAACAGTTGAACTTTCGAGCACATCCAGTGGCTGTCCTGCTGAATGTATTCTAAGAACTTCACTTATTTCTTGTCAGCCTATAAGAAACCAGGCAGCCTTGTTTTGCAACATTCAGTGTCTTAATGACAGGTTAGTACTGTGTATCGCTACTGAGAGAAAACACCAACAAATAAGATGTTATACCTGTGTATAAACCCTAACTGATGTATGGAGTCGATTGCTAGTACAGATTCCGCGATATAAAACTGCGTTTGTTGTTCAGTAAAGGTATCCTTTCTCATTAACATTGTCATTAAGTCACCTTCAAAGATAAATACGATATCAAAAAATGGAAATTATGATTAGAAATAACCTCTTGATCACAAAAAAGAATAAATATGTCCAATTGCAAACTGTTTTTTCAAATGTCTTTGAAAAATTTGTAGCAAGGCACTCAACATGTTATTGCGAGAGAGCGAAATGCCTGCAAAACATGTTGAGTGAGTTCATACATTTTTACTTGTTGGTATTCACCCTTTAAATGATATTGGCTTCTAGACAATTAATAAGGTTACCGTCTATTGCATGGACTCCCAAAAAAGATTTGCTTAGTATGAACCAAAAACGGCATTATCATGTGTTCATATACCATAGACTGATTCTCCAAGTCTAGCCTATCGAGAGGCTTGGTCTACCTTCAAGTAGTAATTTCTTTAGAAAATAGTCATTCCTAGGAGAGAGGATTGTCAATATTTTGCAGAGGAATGAGAGAAATGGACTATTAACACACACCATCGAAGTCGTAAACATGATAAGAAAAACTAGAAAGTAAAAGTGGAATAAGAAAACAAAAAAATAAACTGATAAAAAAGAAAAAGTAAAAGAAAAAAGAGTATAATAAGACAAAAAACATTTATGAAAAATTTGAGAAATAAGAAATGAAAAAAGTTCAATAAGAAAAGAAAGAAAGAGTGAAAGCAAGAAAAAATAAAGTATCATAACGGAAAAGTTAAGAGAAGAAAGAACTCACCGCCAGGAAGAAATTCCATGACTAAAAACAAGCACTGGGAATCTTGAAAAGAGTAATACATTTTCACAATCCAAGGATTGTCCGATTCTGCTAAAATGTCTCTTTCTGCTCGCACATGCGCAACCTTAAAAACAGAAATAAATGCATCATTATCTTCATCATCATCATCATCATCATAGAAATTGACTTATTAGGGAAAAGGTGAATAATTAATATAAATCTTAAGGTTAAAATATTTATTAGGCTCCATTTTCACTCTCTTTGTAAAGCACTTATCTGTCGAGTGTCAACAAAAACTTTTTTAGGTTCTGCTGTTTTCTAATTTTTCTCCACATCCTGAAATACTGCAACGATCAAAGATTAAAGAGGAATATGAAATGCAAAACTCACTTGTTCCTTTTCTAACATGTCTGCTTTCCGTAATATTTTCATCGCATAAACATGACCGGTGTCTTTTTTCTGAACTAATCGCACCTGAAAATAACAAAATCAATGAGAAAACCTGTCTTCTAAAAGACTTCTGGTAGTTTTTCAAATGAGGTCTATATGCTACAAGTGAAAGTTGTCCACAGTAGGTTCCTCTATATAAAAAACAATTGTTTAACGGACAAGTCCTGTTTTAAAAATGCTTGTTAGTAAGTTACGTTGCCAGCTACTGTACACATTGAAAGTTGATTAGTAACATTTCCGAGTTTTGAGATATCTGCATAGTTCAAATATTTAGTATTTTAATTTGCGAATAAGCCCACTTGCGTTGCCATCTTAAACAAACATTTTTTCAAAAGCAACAAGGCAAAGTGACATCCTCGTTCAGATACAAGATAGTGACGTCAGAGTTTGGAAGTGTGAAAAATTGCACGCTGCTTGATGTGAGTTAAAACGCTCTTTCCCGTGGAGCCATCACCCGGGCTCTTAGCACCTTGGCAACTTCAAACTGCAGGTCCTCTTATTTTACAAAAAATCTAAATTTTCGTATCAAAATTAAAACTCAATGAAATTCTTTTTGATACATATTGTGCATCGTATTGGCTACGTGTGTGCCAAGTTTGATGTCTCTACCTAATATATGTTAGGTGATATGGTCGACTGTATGTTTGTTTACATTCAATTTTGATTTAGGCCCGTTAAATTTATTTCTAAAGATAATCTATATTGAAAAAGCCATGAGCACCTGATATTGGTAGCAGAATGAATTTTTGCAAGATTATCTACAAAAATTGCTCTTCTCGAGACATCAACAAGAGCAATGCAAAGTGTCAATAAGCCCTAAGAAGGCGCCAGGACATTAGGTAGTTACCCCCTTTCTCTGCAGGCCTATTTCCCAAAATGAAGAGTGATGGTTTACGGAAATATTTTCTTGTTGATTCGAATCGATTATATTTGAAAGACGCTAGGTCGTGACACACAAGGTTGAACAGTATAAAGATAACTTTGTGAACGCTAAAACTCTTTATTCTCGATACCAACACATCTAATCACAACATACCTTCCCACCGATGGCAGTGATCAGGGTGGTGATAGGAGTGAGACGGGAGAGAGCAGGAGAGCCGATTTATAGTAACTAAGTAACTGACCAAGAAAGGAATTTCGGTATCTAAGTGATTTATAATCCCGTCCAAGAATTTGAAGTATTTATTTTCAATGAAAACCATCTAACTGGACGATGATGATAACCAGGCAAAACAAACAACAGTAAGCCTCTCAGTTCAACAGAGTGACTAATCTTCCGTATCATCTTTCTTTATAGCTACTAACAAGAGATGCTCGTATTATTTCGGATAAACACAGACAGTGACGTTACAAATCAAAGTTTAATCCAAGTTTAGGAAATTTGTAGTGGCCCCACGTAATATTTCCGTGATGCGTTTTATTTGGTATTTTTTCTCGTGTGAAATTGCGAATCTGGAAGAATTCTAGCGCGAAAGCGTGAGATGATTCTCCGTGTGGAGCGTGATTTTCTGATTTTTCGTGATTGGACTGCGTGAATTATGATTCAGCTGTAACTTTTCTCAATTCCCCTTTTTGATAATCTCGTCTATCAATACTTTCCTTGCCCTTCTGTTATACAATTTTGAGCAATTTCTATTTAATGTTCTAGAATGATCAAAATCACTGGCTCCCTATTCCCCACCTCATCGCTTTTGCAAAATTCGTGAAATCAGTTTACCTAACTGTTTGATTCGTGAATTTCTGAGTTTCTAGATTTAATTTGAGGTAAGTAAACATATAATATAACTATCACCCTAGAGAATAAACATGTCACTAATATCATAAAATTTGTGATTTTTTGGCGTGAAACGTGAAATCATTAATGTCAAGCTTAGTAACTTTGTATTACTGATCAACACTTAATTTTACGAGAAACTAAGTTTTACCCTAGAAACAAAAGCAATAAAAGTTCCAAAACAGTTTGTTTTCCCAGGAAGTTTTCCTCGTTTAATCTTCTCACTGGACAGTGGCGTTGCGTCCAATAGGGCAGGTGGGGCAGTGCCCCACCTGGCATTTTCACAAAATGATTTTTTTGTAGCCATTTTATCGTTTCAAAACCTTCATAGCATTATCATTATTGGCCAATATTTAAATTCAGATTTCACGCACGCATTACATTCACAACACCATACTGACTTTGATGCCCTAAATTCTAGGAAATAGCTGACCAGCCACCTATCACTATTGAATAGACCAAGTGTCAACAAGGTTAGATAACATGAATAGATCCTATTGTCCAGCAAACATTGACCGACTCGGGAAACACGAACCTTAGATTCTAATCTCATCTCATGGTGGGGCTGGCCCCGCATTACGTAATCTCTGACCAATCACTTCCAAGAGTTTGGTTTCGTCACGTTGCATCTGACTAGCCCGTAGCAGTAGACTTTCCGTGTTGTTCGGGGCACATTTGAAAGTGCCCTGAAATTCAATTCAATTCTGGAAAGTTCATAAACACGATGCTCTGATAACGCGAACCGTAACAATGCAACTCTGATGACAATTACCAAGTCTCTCATCACAAATGCCATGCAGTTCATCTAATCTGCTCTAATCTTTTGTGGACCAACTTTGGGAAGCAGTGTAGGAAGCGAATCTGTAAGTTCTCAGTCAGTATAAAACTTTTAGAAATAAGATTATAGGAATTTAAGGAAGAAACCGAAGTATGCTTTTGATTTATCATCAAATATTGGTTTATCTTAAATGAGTATCATAGATTGCTTATTAGAACGTCCTTTATTCCGTTCAATTTATTGTCTGCCCAAGAAAAACACGAAGTAAGAAAATTAGATCCTCCCTTTTTTTACCTCTGCCCCACCTACAAAATTTCCCTCGCGCCGCCACTGTCACTGGACCAACGAGTCCAACGACGATTATTGGTCATTTCTACAGTAAACCAAACATTCATCTTTTCTGATTGGCCAGTTTTGTTCCGTCTTTAGGTATAACAATCCACTTGCTTTAGTTCTTATTTTCTTTCTCTGAAGTACAACTCTGATGAGTGTCAGACAAGAAGCTTAAGTGGTTATTGTGTTTTGCTATGTTCCCAATTTGCCTCGCAATCCAAAAAAATCTTCATTAAAAAATTTGTATTAAGCTTGAGTTAGAAGAACGTATAAATATGTTTGTATGTAGATCTAACTAATAATGAATGGAATTTTAGTATGTATCAAAAGATCTTCCATTTTACGAAAGAATTCCAATTATCTAATTCTGATGAAAACCAGTTTAACTTTATAATCACAATAACTGAGATCAGTTAATAAACAAAGATCAGTAAGCGCCTAGGTGCTCTTGTTTAAAAAGTTTGAAAAACAAAAACATCGAACGATCAAGAAATACTCAATAACATCGGGAATTTTGTTTATCGGACGGAATGTTTGTCGGTTTAGCCACCAAGCATACAATTGCCCGAAAACATGTTTGTTTCCAATGATGTGGTTTTTAACAGTCTTTGATAGGTACAAAACTTCAGGATGGCGAGAAAAATCGGATATTTACCGAAACATATTAACTATAAAAGCTTTTTATCTTACCTTCATCAAAACTGGGAGGAGTGCATCAGAAAGTGAATTCATTAGGTTTCATTATTTTATCTTTCTGAAGTACTACTCTGATGAAGGTCAGACGCAGAGCTTTAAAAGTCATCATGTTTTGCAATGTTTCCGACTTTTCCCACCATCGTAAAGTGGTTTTTGCTGAGATTTTTACAAAGCATTGACATTTTATTCTGCCTTTTAGACAAAGTTTGATAATGTGAGCACCCTTTATCCACACTGCCCACACTTAAAACGTATGGTGAGACTATTGAGCATTTATATGAATACATGTGTCTGAACATATTAGTGGCATAAAGTCTAAAGCATCTTTGTGCTGGAGATACTCGGCAGTGTGCGTTATAAACCACCACACGTTCAACTTAACTATTGGGCAGTAATTTTCTGTTTTAAACTGCCTTCCCACAAAATCACGTTATCCTGCTAAATTGCTTGCTGGAAACAAGATATAATCTTAGTCGGACTAAGATGTTTAGTGAAAAACTGTATCAATATCCATTCGATTCACCTCTAGGTATGGAAATTCCCTGGGTTTCCCTTTTAGCCTCTTTCTGCTTATTTCAATTATACAAGTATATGCAGATCGAACGGAAGCTGTCCATAGTTTGTGCAGATCAAGCTAAACTTGCGAGGCCCGTGGGCGTACCCCCTGACAAAGGTTCTCAGAGATGCGCTTTGGTGCATTGTTAGTAAGTACTCTATGTAAAAATGAACCAAAAAACGGGCCTGTATAGGTCATAGAAATCTCAGAGCCCAAATACAAAGAAAGGCTTCAACTATATCAACAAATATGTTTTCTTTTTTCTTCAAAATTTCAGACCGCATATATGCTTCCATGTTCTACATTTCAGATCCCAAAGGTCCATTTCATCACCTTGGCCATGAAAAATGACGATTAACGCCCTAAGACACCAACTTCTCCTTCTAAACTCTTTCCTATATTCAGAATACGGCCCTATGGTTTCTAAAGGAATTCTATCGAAAATGAAAGTACGACCAGAGCTTTTGATTTACCGGTATGGTAAATCCAATGACTTACAAAACATAAGCTGATAAGATAAAGGCTTTACATTTATATCCCCTCGGAAAAATGTGATAAAATGCGCACACTCTGTTCCTTTGATACGATTATTGTATATTTTCCTGAAACTCTAATATTATCATTTTTAACATTTTAAACAATTTAACACACAATTGGATTAACAGCTAATTCTTTTTATGGAATGACTAGATTAATGGACATTTTAATGACTTATTTCAATTTCTATATTTCAAGAGACAAGAAACGGCTTCGGCAATTTCGAAACTTTAAACACAATTTCAATTTACGAGAAAACAATACTATGTTGAGTAGTTCATCACAGGGGGTACTGAGATTCCTTTAATGGGAACAGAGCTACGTGGAGGGCCATAGTGAATATCTAGGTAAACCAAAAAAAAAGATGGGGGTCGATCTTGTTTGAATTTGGTGCTAATCTTGAGATCTGAGACCAAATAATGATAATGAAACCAACGTTTATTAACAATCAGCCATTTAGTTTTTAAGTTACAAGACATTTTACGACAGGATTTTCTGTTTTTATTCTGCAATCAAGGTAGAGTTTTTCTCAGCTATGCTATTAATGATTTTATGATTACCTTTTATGATTCATATAATAAAATATGATAAACTATATTAAAATATTAGATAAAATTTGAATGACGATTTCACTTGTCAATTCATTTTATTGTCATTTTATTTGTATTTCATCAACTTTCATAGTTATAATGTCATAAATATTAATGAAGTAATTTTCATAGAGTTACTAAGACAATTCTGACTAAAAGTTGCAAAAAGGTTTCTCTGTAACCTTTTTCAAGGCTTTTTTTTCAAATGAATATCTTTGAGTGCCTTTTTGTATTTTTCTTTCTATCGCAGTACTTTTCTCTTAAAAAAATGACGCCAATTTCCATCGTTGCCTAGCGATGGAACACATAAATAGAGGATTTTCGAGGCTACTTTTAGATTCATTATACCTTGGTTAGTATATAACAAGTTTTATGTATAACGATTCTTAGATTTCATAGGGGGCCTTTTCACCCCCATAGCATACTTGGGTCAATTTCACCTATAACGAATAGGATAACAGTAATAAATCAAATCCATGACATTTGTGATATGGACTTAAGGCTGAAATACACGATCAGTTTTTTCGTCAGTTTTTTCGTCAGTTTTTCCTCTTCAGTCAAAATTTGAGACATTTCGTGACGTTTTCTGACTGGAAGTTTTAACACGTCCTTCTTTCGAAAAAACTGGTCAGTAAAAAACGTCAGAAAACGTTTCAAATTTCAACTCAAGAGAAAAAACTGACGAAAAAAACTGATCGTGTATTTCAGCCTTTAGAGATTTGAACGCTATAATAATTTGGGTACTTCTCTAAATTCTCTCGCCATTCTGAAGATTTGTACCGATCAAATATAGCCATAATAATCATAATTGCCATTATGACCACTATCACAATCAAAATGAGGAACCAGGCATGCATTCAACTATTAAAGCATGAATATTTAATCACATCAACTAATCAGAACTTTTGCACACCGCCAAACCGTTAATGAAACGAAATTAAAATTAATAGCACGTCTGAACATTGCAATGATAACAAACTGAATCAATTTGAGTTTAGCAGTTCTTATCATTAAAAACATTATCTTTCCCATTCGATTAGACTTGAAAGAATCTTATTGGAGAACCTGGAGATAAGCATCTCTTTGTTCGAGCATGTGGTTTACCAGACAAATAGTCTGGAAAGTTGGCTGAATTTTAAAACAGTAGAAAGATGGGTGGGGGCATTTGCAGAGGTTGATTTGAATTTCTAAAATGGCGGCACTGACTTCCACCCTTTTGATTCGGAATTAGAGTCTCCACTCTTCTCGTTTTTACTCGTTGAATTTTATTTGAGAAAAGCAAGATTTGGAACTCAATAGAAATAATTTGTGCAATTGAAATTGAACCGAGCAGGACTCAAACTCAAGACCTTCAGATTTGTACTCTAGCAGTCCACCACTGAACAATCGGAGCTCTCAAGTAGCCAAAGCTATTCCTATTACAAAAATTGCACTACTACTCAATAGATGTAGAAATCATATTACTGGGTGTAGTTTGTTGGTATATGTTTAACGTGATAGCCAGACCCAAGAGCATGAGATTTTATCTAATAGTAAAAGATATCTTACACTGAAATACTTTCCTTCCATGTGTAAGTACTAGTGTAACTACTACGTGCAAGCAGGTTTGCATTATTTCACTGCAAAAGGTAGTATTAGTTATTGACTAGGCAATATTTTCAGGAGGAAAATGGTAACCTGTATTATTTCATTGCATAGTGTAGTGTTAGATATCTTAAAGGGCAAATACTGCACTGTGTGGGGATATTATTATATTTCTAACGTTCTAGCCGGACAATGCCTTGACAATATTTTCAGTAAGAGCATGATAACCTGCATTATTTCATTGCATAGAATAGTGTTAGATATCTTTAAGGGTAAATATACTGCACTGTGTGAGGATATTATTCTATTTCTAACGTTCGAGCCAGACAATGCCTTGACAATATTCTTAGGAAGAGCATGGTAGCCTGTATTTTTTCACTGCGAATAGCAGTATTAGATATATTTTTGTGTTAATAACTCCACTTTGTGAGGATATCATTTCATCTTTAACGTTCCAGCCAGACAAGGCCTTGACAATATTTTCAGTAAGAGCATGGTAGCATGTATTATTTCACTGTGTAGAGTAGTGTTAAAGTGGGTAAAGTAGATATCTTACGTGTAAATATTACACTTTGAGAGAGGATTATTTTATCTTTAACGTCCTGGAAAGACAAAGTCTAGACAATATTTTCAGCAAGATTATGGTAGCATGTATCATTTCACTGCGAATAGCAGTATTAGATCTATTTTTGTGTAAATATTACACTTTTTGAGAGAATCATTTCATCTTTAACATCCTGGCCAGACAAAGCCTAGTCAATATTTTCAGCACGATCATGAAAGCATGCATTATTTCACTCCAAATAGCAGTATTATATATATTTTTGTGTATATATTCCACTGCGTGAGGTGATTTTTTTCATTTTGAACTTGTTAACGGGAAAAAGCTAGGCCAAGTTCGTAGCAAGAGTAGGGTAGCACACTATTTCACTGCATAAAGAAGTATGAGAAATGCAAAAACTCCCCTTTGAGCGGGGATCATTTTGTGTAAAACGTGTTAGCCCAACACAGCCAAGCAAACATGCAGCATATTTTCTTCATTACTTAGAGTACCTCAATATACCTTTCTGCGTAAATATTTCACATTGTCGGTGGATGATTTTATAATGAACGTGTTAGTCTGATTAAGGCTAGGATTATTCCTAAAAAGGTATGGACATCACTACAATAAGTAGATTTAGGTCCTCGTTACTATATTTGATTGCACTTATTTGTGCAACCAAAGTTTGCAAATTACAGCCAATAAAACAACCCATAGATTTCAAAATCGATAATTTTAATTTATGTCTTCCTGATAACGACAAATTAGTCCATCCCACGCATCTGAGGTTAAATATGCCGAAAAATTAGAAACAACAGCTAAAATGAACAAGCGTTGCTGTCGTTCGATTTCCTATCATATTTAACTCGAACATATCTTGGAATGTCTTGTCTAAAAATTTTAGCTGATTTATAGAGAGCTTGGGTTATCAAATCGAAATTTGCGGCCTCTGTTTTTGGTCGTTTCCAACTGACTTTCGGTCAATTTGGCAGTTTGGCTCATTTTGGCTCGTTTAGCCTAGATCAGCCTAGAAATAGTGAGGGACGTGTTAAAAAAGACATTCGTTGGAGTGACAAAAAGGATATCAACAAACCTCTCCGAATGCTCCCTTGCCAATAATTTTCAAAGATTCGAAATCATCTCTACCAATCCTCGTTCGCTTCAGCCGTAAAAATTCGGTTTCTCTAAGCGCATACAAAGATCTTCGATTGTCTTTCTGCAAGGTAAGAAACAGAATAATCATGAGGCATTCACAAACTAAGAGACGTCGTAAAATTGGCATGAATCCAGGAGGAGCCTATCCAATGCGAGAGTTACGTGCACGTTTTATCATTCTGGTGCAACCAGCACCTCATTCATCGATATACGTAAATGGTTGATAGTTGATAGGCAAATATTCTTACTTATTCTACAAGGTATTGATTTATGCGCAAAGCACAAAGGTTCACTGATAAGGTAGACTGATCAAAGTAGTGCATTGATAGTTGATTGGCAAATACGCTTTCTATCTCCAGAAAGTATTGGTTTATATGCAAAACACAAAGGAACCACTGAATAGGTAGACTAATTGAGCAGTGTATTGATAGTTTATTTGCAAATACGCTTACTATCTCCAGAAAGTATTGGTTTATGTGCAAAGCACAAAGGTCCAATGAATAGGTAGACTAATCAAAGCAGTTCATTTAATGTTGATTGGCAAATACGCTTACTATCTCCAGAAAGTATTGGTTGATGCACAAAGCACAAAGGTCCACTGAATAGGTAGACTACTCAAGCAGTGCATTGATAGTCGATTTTCAAATAAGTTTATTATTTTCGTAAGGTACTGGTTTATGTGCTGAGCACAAAGGGCCCAGTCAATAAGTAGAAAAATCTAAGTAGTGTATTAATAGTTGATAGGCGAATACGCTTGCCAGTTATTGAATAATGAACAAAGCATAAATGACCCACTGAATAGTTAGGCAATCAAATCAGCGTATTGACAGATAGGAAAATATATCTACTATCTTGAAAATTATTGGTTTAGGCACTTAGGAGAAAAGACCCGAGCAGTGAGACCCATATCCTGTATCATTTAAGAGCCTAATTCGAAATATACGGTAGTTGAAATTAAATAACTTCACCTCTCTATCACTCAGTCCTTCTCTTTGCATTGCATCTTCCAGTTGTTTGACTCTAGAAATAGAAATAAAATGAATATTAGACTGGTTCATTTTGGTTTGGGTATCACGGTAAAACCTCGTTTACACTTTATAAGATCAAACTGAGGCATGTTCTTATAAACCTCAAAAATCTACCGACTTTGGAAAGCAAAATACTACCAAAAATAGATCACATTATCAAAAACAGGAATTCTGAAAATCTGAGACTTTGAGCGCCAAAAGTCTTCTTTCTGTTATCGCCATAGTCCCAATCATGATATCTACCTTGACAACTGACGAAATGACAGACAATTTCAGACTTCAAACTGTGAATCTCTCGAGATTCGCTGAAACCTATTGCATTTGATAGCAGAGGTTTTGAAGAGCTCCAAGTCCTGCTGCTTTCAGAGGAATAGCAGTGAGAAAAACAAAAACACACATCTCGAATTCTACCAAAAATGAAATTGGTTAAAAAGAACAAGCCCTAATATTGGTAGATTCTATTTTCCAGAACAACGAACTTGGAATGAATTCTCAATGTTTTTAAAGCAGTAGCCCGAACATTGCTTAGAATTCTAAATTTTGCTGTTGTCATATTATCGTATCTTTCCTCTAGTCCCTTTCTGGGTGAATCTTTAGTTAGGTAATTTCGTCGCCTCCTGAAAAATCGTGTTAAAATGTGTCTTCTGTAACTGTTCTCAAATTGATAATCCCCAGTGCGTTGATTGTACAAGTAAGCTAAAGTACAGTTATCGATCTCATAAAAACTGGGGGTGATTGTTTGACGGTTTGCATCGGAGAAAAGTGATGCTCTAAAAAGTGAGATCTCAAAATTTAGGCGCTGAAATTGCGTGGTTCGGAAAAACAGTGACACGGCCACAATAAATGTGTTTTAGATTAACTAATATTCTATGGTCAAACACGAATTAATACTAAAATGGTCTTCATTCAACATAGCATATCAACGCCTGATAAATTCAATATGAGATTTTAAAAGGGAAATCGTTAAGGGATTGGAGAGATGGTTTACCCCCTTATCAGAAATTCGGTCCCAAAGAGAATAATATTCAGTCCTAAAGTTTTGCTTAAATATACAACTTGTTGCTTTTTTGTCATCCGGTACTGAAAAACACTTTTCAACTATTTCTTTTACTAAGACAGATGGGACATCCCAACGTGACCCCTGGCGTGCCTTCTTCTGATGCATTTGTAATCTAATACCAAAATGCTACAACTGCAAGACTGACAGATTGCGCAATGCAGAGTACGTATTGTATGTAATGGATACTTTAACTGCAAGGGTTCCCCGTGAACGTCTGGAATTTATCAGGTGGGAACGCAAACGATGCCAAATGGCATCAATGCGGTCAGCCTTTGAAAAAAGAGAAATGAAAATATTTAAGATTCACTCTTCTGTACAGGGACCATTCAAAAACTTGTTAACAAATCTTTTTCATACGATCATTTTGACGAAAGCTAAGAATCTCTGGTAACAAGATTTAGAATAGTTTTTAATAAGAACAATTACTGTAGTGAAGCTAATAAAGTTTTAATACCATAATTTTGTAATTTAGGTTAAATTTGAAAATATTTTTCATATTCTTCAAATCTTTTTAGAAATTATCATATTTCGCTGTTTCAATTTGTTCTCAAAATCTTAAATTTCTGTAGCAATCAAAGAAAAAGCTAATTAGTTGCTCAATTGATTTAGAACATAGTTGCTGATCGTTTTGGCCAACCCTGCCTAGTTGTAGTTGTTTACCGAGTTAATGCTTATTGAAAAGTGTACTGCCCTGTATAATCAAATTCCTAAAAGCATTAGTTTCGCCAAAATTTAATCTTTCAATTTCCTCAAGGAATTAAAAACATCAAAATGAAATGATTTGCAGTCTCGAGTCGCACGATACTGAATAATTCATTAATTTCAAATGCACCAGATTAGTGGGGGGGGGGGTGCTTCAAGATTGCCACTGAAGCAGTTTGAACCAACAGAGGGGGGTAAGGGGTATTTCCCTTTATAACTTCAGTACCCCTAACCATTTCCGAATAAAACGTGGTTATAAAAGTCGAGCAACAGTGGCTATAAAATAGCACCGACAATTAACTACTCATGCGATCCGTTGCTAGGATTACAAGCTGACGTCCATTTTGGGATTGAAAAGACAGTGGTAATACAAAGAAAGAGTCGTAGTCGTATAAGTGCTAAAAGACAGTAGAAGTTCTTTTTCTAACATCAAATATAAAAGAAGGCTACAGAGAGTCTTTGTGCAGCCTTTTTTCAATAATTTCAAATCATTTTTGCATATGATGCCACACATACTTATAACGTCATAACTATAACATTCGTTGACGTCATCAAAAAGTATATATACTATATCAATCGCGACACCACTAAAATGTTTATCTATTCCTAAATATTTTAACTTGATTTTGAGTTAATAGCTAAAATTCAAATCTATTTTCTAGTGTTAATTTCTTAATATCTGGTTAATTTTATGTCACATGATCCAATAAATTGTTATTTTTCATTGTACTCGTTAGTTGATTCCAGGAAAATTCGATGAGTTTCATACCTAAATAAGGGTTCAATTAGACGTGCAAAACAAAGGTGCCCCCCTAGGTATGTAGAATAGGTTTAAAGCTGTTTGGTTTTAGTGTACGATACTATTTTGAGTGATTTGCCCCTGGCAAAGATCTATTCAGTGATAATTCCTTGAAAATCAAACAAACATGATACAATAGTCTTTCAGTAAAAGTCTTCCAGATTAAAATTTCTTAACTTCGACAACAATGGAGTGGCTTTCTTCGAAAAAATAGCTTCGGACTGAATTACAACCGCAAAGGATGAGCCGGAGGAAAAGGAGGAGTTTAAATTGATCGGTTTTTCGAAAATATCATCAGTCATTCCGCCTTTTTGGTTGGCGTAATTGAGTCTAGACCTGAGTATACGAGTTTTTTAATGATTTCTGATCTTATGTATTACTCTGTTCACTGTCAGACCAGAGATGTAACATATCCATGCATCACTCTGAATCTTTAATCTTCCAAATCAAACCTGGTAGTGTGACAAGTTGTAAAATGCTCTGCTTAAACCATTGAAATTCGCACCACTCAAGGTCAGCGCAAGTATCAAGGTCATCTGACCGACCTTTTCTATCCCTGCCACCTTTGCTAGGGGCGTATCTTTTAACTTTTTTATCCCCTTAAAAATTTGTTTGATTTAAAACACTTAAAGGCATTTGTCGTAAGTTTACTTGTTAATTTTACATTTAGAAAAGCTGATTTCTTAAACATATCCAGTGCAATGTATTGTATCTTTTAAATAATTCATTCATGTAATTAGTTTTTATTGTGGAAAAATGAAATATGTAATATTCATACATGTCGAAAGAAGGTTAAAAAGCAGACCAGCTCTTTACCGCCCTTTTCCATCCCTCTCTCTGGATAGATGGCTAGCAATATTTTTCCTTTTTTTATCTTCAATGCACAAACTCTGATATTCCATCCCAGATGTCGATTTATAACCATTTAATGGTTAAACCATCATGCCTAATCAACCTCCAAATATGATAAAATCAACTATTATAGCACCCTTGCACCCTTCTTTGAAATAGCAAGTATCATCAAAAGTGTCTACCTAGTGTTTTTGACGATATCAAACTCCTTCCCCATTCCATCTGCATCTGAAATTAATATAAGTTTCGCACAAGCCTGTTTATGTCGAACAGCACACCATGTGTGCCTCTAATAAATTTCCCAGACTATTGAAATAATTCCAGCTGATATCTATTCATTGTGAAGAGGATAAGCTAGGGCGTGGTAAAGAAATGGCAGGTCTAGTAATAAAGTAGTCTACATGCATATCATATCAAACCTCAGGTGCAAAATAACATTTGGTTGGTGTACACAACCCCCCTAAATAAAGCAGCATTTATCATAGGTTTTTATTGTATGTAATGATAAAAGATAGCCCACCCACAGGAACAAAATTTAGATAATCTGGCTTCTTGTATCTTTTCCCTTCATTATCTTATAATCATTATCATTAGGGTCACTCTTAGAAATGTGAATTCTTAAGGCATGGTAAAACACGGGAAAATAAATTTTACCAAAGTGGGCTACTGCTCATTTAATTGATAATTACAGAATTCTAGTGAAAATGATTTGTGGGAATCAAAATTTCCTGGGTAGGACTCAACCTCACGACCCCCTGTCTCAGCCTGTTCCTCGACATATTTCAAATGATTGTTCATGTCATGATTCTTCTCAAGGATTCTACACGTTTTTCTTTTTATAAGAAACCAGTTTATAAGAAACCAGTTTATAAGAAACTTAGTACTAGAGCCCCAAGAATTTAAGAAACTTTTAGAACTACATCAATATCTTTAAGAAACTCTGAAAAAAACTAAAAGGGATTTTCTGAACAGGAAAGTAATATGTCAAGTAATGGGAAATGGGTTTTGTTGCTGTTTTAGATAATTTGAGAAAGTGCACAATGTTGTGTTGTCTTATTGTCCTATTAAAAACTTTAATACAAGAAATATGCCAGGGAAAGGGCAAAATTTGATGTTAAGTGGGTATCTGAAAATAAGAAACTTTTAAGAAACTTTAAGTACTAGAAACTGGTGAAAAATTAAGAAACTTTTAGTACTAGGACCCAAGCTAGGTTTCTTATAAAAAAAACGTGTATTCGTTAGTTAGCAAAGATTCCGGCGGCACAGTCCCCCTTTACCTCCCTGTGACCCAATTGGCATCTGCCTTATATAAGTTACATCATTCCTGAATGCAATCTATCAACGAAAATTTTGACAAATGTCTCAGTATTTGAATATTTCTCTCTAAACAGATGTTTGAAAACCAAACTACAGCCACAATCACCAGCATCTTTGAAAGCTAACCGCAACCACATAAACCACCAGTAGCATTTCAACCACCCTGCTGAGCACATTGAATTATCTTAAACAATCTTAAACAAGTCAGCATTTCGACCAGCAGGTTTTGTTTTTAGTCTGCTTATTGATCAACAGGTTGTAATACAAACATACAACATGTTTTGTTTAGTCAAGTATTCAAATGTTTTGTTCAAACTGTACTTTTAACAGAGAGTCTATGAAAATATTATTAAAGCTGATAAAGGAATGAAGGCTGTGTGGTCTTACAAAGCCTTCAGTGCACTTACAAATCGAAAATAATCTAAAATTGAGTGCACTGCTAATTCTTCTTACTTTGTACTAAAAACTAATACTTAACATTTCATACTCAACGCTTTTACTAAGCACTTTATGTTCCTATGTCTATGGTCAGTACTTAGCTTGAGGATGAGTAGAAAAATTAGGAACATGGCTGAAAGATACCTTACTACACTATATTTTCAAGAGAAGAGGTAGAAAACTTTGATTGAGCCTAAACAAAATATTATCTATATAATGTTTCCAATCCCTGATAGACCAACTTAGCAACCTTATTATGAGTCATATGGCAAGATGGTAAAATCATAAAATCTTGATGAAAAAGGCATTTAGTGCACACAGAAGGCATGGGTTGAACTTGGTAGATCTTACCTCTTTGAAATTAATCTGCACCTTGTACTGTCATCTTACCCTCTAAACGAATTTTCTATTTTCTATTACACTCTTTTTTATAAGAATCCTCAGCTCCAGTTTTAGCCTGGCATTTTTGTATTTCTCCCTATGATTTCAGCCTCTCAGTAGTTTTTGTTTTGGTTATTATTTGTGTAATCAGAATAACAACACAAATTGAAAAAAATGGTGTTAACTGCTTAATGCAATACTTTAAACCATATTTCCATTTTGGTTATTCAATTGCAATTATTTCTTAATGGAATCTGGTATCTAAATTCTTAAGTTTTGCTGAATCTTGGCCTGCTTTGTTAAATCTTGTTAATAGTTTTTGAGCCAAGCCCAGCCTCTGGAATTACTTTTCAGTTGTTACACTTAGATGTAAGTTTTCTAATCATTAAAAGTCTTAAAATTGACATTGACAGCCAAGTCATGCTATATAGAAAAGATTAACATGCTTGGACTTGATCAAGCTTAAAGCAAAAAGGAAGTAAAATAGATCTTCAAAAAAACATTTCTTCTAATTCATTCCTTGTCCTAGACTGTAAACTTTTCAGGATAGAAAAGCTTAATAATCACCCAAATCCATACCTCGATCCATACCTGGGAGACTTAAGCGAAAATCCAAACTAAAAAACTATTCATCTTTTCTTCATCTTTTCCGTACAGCCAGATGTAGAAAGAAGGAAGGGAGGCCTAAGTATGAACCATTGGTAGGAAGTGGAAGTGGGACAACTGATATCTAGCAACTGAAAATTGTTATGACTATCAATTTACTGAATCATATTTAGTTAATTCTTAAGTTGGAAAGAAGAAAGCAGAGTCAATATACAGCTTCTTTGAATTTTTTGTTTTATTATCTCTTCCTCTGCTGTTTAACCATCTTTTTGTCCAATGTATTCCTTTTAGTTCAAATAAGTAAGTAAGTGTTGGGATTTGGAAATTTAATAATTCAAGTAAAATTCTATGGCCTAAGTAGCACTCAAGCTTAAGCAAATTGAAAAGTTAAAAAGGTGCAAAGAGGATTTCATCTTGTAAAATGGATTTACGAAAGGTAAAAATTGTTCCGAGTTCCTGAACCAGGAGCCCCTAGCCTGGTCAGTGTTCTCAGTGAGTCCTATTTGAATCTATCCATACCATCTGCCAAAGTTGGGAAAGTGTGAACACTAATTCATATTTTTTCATCCTCAATTTCATTTTTCTAATCGACTCAATAAACCATAAAGATCTTTGAGGGAAAAGCTCTCAATTCCAGACATTGTTGCCACAATATTTTTCACGTTTTTATTTTTCTCAATGCTTACTGTAAATGCTGATCCAAGAATTATATTTGCAATAATTTCATTTTACTTACTTATATCCAAGAGATTCTATGAAAATTGTAAACACTACCCACACTTCATCAACTAGTTTTGCTCAACTCAGGTTTTTTTCCCAGCCTGACCCAGGTTAACCTGGACAAAAAACCTGATTTTGACCTCGGTTGATCTGAACAGAGCTCTAGAGATGGTTTTTCCCTATGTCAAACCTGACTTAGTTTTACAAGAGATAACTAGTGTGAACGAAACTGTAGGCCAGCCTGGGCGAAAGTATTTTGGTATTAAGCGAGAACTTAAACCTATATTTGACCAAGAATAACGAGTCACTTTTTAGTGTTAGCCATGCCAGAATCTGTGACCCTAACTCAAGGTCAAACGAAGGTTATTTTGTGTACAATTTTTATAAGCACCAGTAAAATTGGCTTGAACCTTGTTGTTCCTAAATATTCCTCTAATTTCAACCATGAATTTTCTTAAATGGAATTTGATTTTATACTGATTCCAGATCCTGTATTTGCTATCATTTATCTTAATTATTGCAAGTTTTGACTTTCTTGACCATCTGACATCTCTGTGATATGCCAATCTACTTGTTTTGTGTCTAATTATTTGTCGGTCTTATGATTATTTTCTTAAATTCTTTAACTTACGCTAAAAATGGTCAGCCTCATTTAGTTCTTGAATTTTGGCAAAATTTGGGGCTAGCGTTCTTATAAATGGGTTCTTATAAAAAAGGTGCATTGTGTACAGGGTTTAGGTAAATTATGGTAAATAGGAAACCCCTCAATCAATCATGATTGATGAGGTGAAATTAGATTAGAAATCTGTTGTTTACATGTAATTTACCAACATTACTTGGTACAAGAAATATTCATGTTTTCCTTTGACATTACCTAAATAAAACTCGTGTCAACCCTGTTGTTAATATGTTAACCGTGTGAGTCCTTCCTGTATCCGGAAAATACCATCATCTCCGTGAGGCCAGATGAAGAAAGGGCCTAAGTACCGAGGCACTCGATTATTCGCTTAAATCCGTGGATTCGCAAAGGATAGCCAAGCAATTAAAATACAAGAAATTAGATAAAATATTCATTCATACCTTTCCCTTCTTTCTCTGTGTTGATTGATTAAATTTGTGTAATAATTCTCTATTGTAGCTTTTGCTTTGGCGACTTTTTCGATTGTGTTATTGGAAAGAACAACAGAGCTGGCTGCCATAGTCATGTCCGCGGTGAACTCTGAGGCCTCCTCGGAATCAACAACGTCTTGACAATTTGAGGGCTTTTCTCCGGCTGGACTGTAGGCCTCTTTGAAAATAATGGTGGCTCTTTTATCGCATTTTGGCACGTCTTTCTGCTTGAGATCGCAGATTTCCTTTGAGCGACTGCGAAAGTGGAAAATGTTCGAGATGCTCCGTTTGTTGTGCTGAAAATCGACGAAAACGACCAATCAGAAGATTGAAAAGTATGCATTGACCAATCAGAATCAAGTATGGTTTACGTGTGGGGCGACCAGGACACGATTTCGAGGAAAGATGTAATAAAAATTAGAGTCAGAAAGGGGGGCAATCAAAGGGGGGCAGTGGACAAATAACAATAAACATGAATTGCAAAATTAGGCTTCGAAGGTTTGATCATGAAAACTTGCCTCATGATCGTAAATAAGTTTTTTGCTTCACTTAAAGTACCCAAAATAAATACCTTAGCAGCATCGAAAGGTTCCTTGATACGTACTATAGTAAAGGGCTCTTGGCTCAATAAATCTTTTGAATTTTTTTGAGTGTCCTAAACTTAGCTCATTTCAAGTCCTAGCCAAAGGAAGTAATTCTAGAAATAAATCTTGGGTAGCCAATTGTCTATTAGCCGAGGCTCAGATGTTATTATCATTCTATTTTTCGAAACAAATTGATATTTTTTTCCTTACTGTTATCCAAAATATCGTAAAAAAATCTCAAACTTGAAGCAAAGGACGCTTCAAGAGAATATCATATTCAGGGTCCATCTCTTGGAGTATAAAAGGGAAACTCATTTGTCTTTTGTAAAATCTATAAAGACACGGGTCCCTAGTTCCCTTCGGTCACTACGTGTATTCTAGCCTAAGGTTGATTTTTTGTAATAAGAAATACCAAATTATAAGGTCAACTGATTCTTTTCTAGGAGATCGTTTAATTGACCACAATGTCCAAAGCTTTCTTATAAAAAAGAGAGTGAGTGCCGTGGTTCAGAAAAAGTGGAACCACTATCATACTATTCCATCATACCTCAGCAAATCCCATGTGATGCAAATATTTGACGGTATTCTCATTTCATGCGAAGGGGAACCCCCGTAGTCTGTCAAAATAATTCACATTCTCGGTAGAATTAAGGGGGTGCAGTATGAGATGCAAGTTTTGAAATTGATACATCATGCACAAAATTTGCTTCAAAAGAAATCCAATCCTCTAAAAACCGACCACCCTCTAAGATAGCAAGAACAATAAAGGAACCGTAGTTTGTTAAACTTCCCTCAAAATCAAAATCTAACTAACTGCTGAATTTGGCTTGATAGAAAAAAGAGACAGAATAGGTTGATAAAGGTAATAACATCGAGGTGTTGTTTTGGCTTTTTCAACTCTAAAACGTTTTATTTAAGGAAGGCATTGTCCATCTAACTTGACAAAGATGTGCTATATAACCATATTTATGACCCTTTCAGCTTTTTCTGACGTAGGTTTATTCAAAAGATTAAGATAAAACCAAGCAGCTTTCCAGCTCTTAGCTTTTGGATTCCATCTTAATTGTATTCAGGACTTTCAGCTTTTCTTAAGTTACTTACTTAAGTGGTAGAAAGCCAACAAGTGGATAGAAAATGAACCTTGTAGTTACATAAACACATTTTGATAGCTCCAAATGTAAGAAAAACCGTAAAAGGTCTTTCATAATCAAACAAACTCTAGAATGTTAAGGATAGTTGCCTTACTACCTGTCGCTTCATTTACTTTATCAAACCCTGAGGTTGCTTTTCGTTTGGTCATACCAATCCAGGGACGTAGGAAGCATTTCAAACTTGGGGGGGCATGACACTTTAAGGGCACTTTTGCCGCTAGAAAGGCACTTGCAAATACCTTAAATTTGCGAAAATGGGGCAAAAGGGCACTTTTTCTTTTTTTGCAAAATCTTGGGGGGGCACGTGCCCCCAGTGCCCCCCCCCCCCCCCCGGTTCCTACGTCTCTGCCAATCGTTATAGCTTATCATCTAAGGCCTAATGAGAAAATGATATGCAGACAATCAGACATGGTCGCATGGTTCGAGCTAGGGTTGCTTTTAGCGAATCGCAAACAAAGCACGAACTTGTACATTTTGATGGAGAACTGAAGATAAGACATCACTAAGAATATTATCATAGCACAATTGTTTACAAATATATCTGTTTACGTTTTTCTGCCTATATTTATAAAAGGTTTCTTAGCGGTGTTTCAAAACAAACCAGATAACAATGAAACAGATAAATGATTAATGACAAAACCTAACTTTCAAATAACTTTATTTAGTTTTTTATGCCTTGAAGCTTTCAAACAAGTCCTTGCAAGAATTGACAGCATATTGTTGATGGATTTAACAAGTATTTAGGCCTAATGATGAGAAAAGCTGTTAGATTCTTTTATGCGCATGATTTTTTTAAGTATGCATAAGAGGGTCGCTCAAACTCAGCTAGATTAAAAAATATTTCAAGATTATAGTCAGGCTCAAGACTGTTTTTAATTTCTTTTGGTTTGTTTATTGTATATTAAAAGAAATGTAACTTTTAGATTTCATTCTAAGGACTTGCCATATTTTGATAGGTGTATGTTTATGGCATTTATGACCATAAACCCTACCTGTTGCAATATTTGTATATTTGTTCGTAAGAATAATTTAAGAAAATTGTGAAGCTCAAAAAAGCAAAGAATTGAAATTGTCGAGGTTAGGAAAGAATTGAGTATTCTTATATAGGAAAAAGTGTCGATTCTATATTTAACATCAAACAAATAGATTGAATTAAATGGTATTAAAAGGTAGGCTATATTGTATTGTCCATAAAAAATCATTCTCAAACTTTAGGGAGAAACCTAATGTCTCAGTTCATGTAGCTATGAGATTTTCTTCTAAAACCTACTTAACCTACATCATAAATTACTGTTCGATGGGTTTGTTGACATGTGTAAAACTACATATACAAAAAAACAGCGGAAATTTAGCTTAGATTTTGCTACAAACGTCTTACGTAGAAAAGTTTTGGAAACGTTTATATCTGACAATTGCAAATCGCTGGAAAAAAGTTCTTGCTATTACAAGTTTATTATTATATACTGAACATAGAAATATAAATAAATTTCACATGATTTGAAATGTTATAGAGGTGTACACCAAATACTGAGAAGTGCATAGTAGACATAGTTAAACAAACATAGTTTTAAAAAGTTATCGAAAACTCGGTATTGAACGTATAAAAGAAGAATAGGTAAACTTATAAGTACTCAAGAAGAAATGCAATGTAATGTAAAAGAAACACAACCGTTACCTTGTTCAAGATCATGAAAACGCGAGGAATGGAGAAAACTCCACCAACTTTTAAATAAAACGATCCAAGAAATTCAGACGCTAAAACTTTATTTAATTATCTGCAGGTAAATTCATAATAGCTTTTATCTCGATCGAACTCTTTGAAACGCAAAGAACCAGAAAACACCAAACCAGACGTTATTTGTAGATTCAATTCTCAGATAATTCTGAAGGACCTCTTTTCAAAGTTTTTAGCAAAACACTGGACTCCAATCATTCGCATCAAATATATCCTGTTTACCGTTCTTCTCTATTATTTTGTAGCATTTCGTAATTGTGACCACGAGTTATTTATAGTTTTACATTGTCGACTGATTGTGGGTATACGTTCTTGTCATATCATAAACGAGTTTCGTTTTCCATACATAAACACAAGGACGGGGGTCACTGTCTGTCTGAGTAATCCTACTGTGTGTGAAAGAGAGGTACGGTGTTATTTTCAAATCGAGGCTCTCCCCGTCGTTATTTGCTGTAGCCTTATATGATTTCCTAGGAGGGGGGAGTTCCAATGCCAAATGATCAGGGGTGGAGATTGGCTTGATTTCGGATTAAAGACCGTAAAACAAATATTTGAAAATAATTTAAAACCACAAAAATGCCAAAAACAGACTTACGAAACACCAAAATAGTCCAAAAAACGTCAAAAAACAGTAGAACCGATAAATAGATTTTTTTTTGATTTGTTGATAAATGTTGGTTTTGAACCTTCGACCCTTTAAGATACCTTAGTTCCGAAAATTAACCTTAAGGAAAACAAAATGCCCCCCAGCGACACCAAAAGATTCCAAGTCCTTTCAAGGGGTTGATTTGCTGTCAGCCATGTGATTTTTTTAAGTAACACGAGATTTGAGCTGACCCTGGCTGTTTTTCCGGGATGTATGGCCCAACTTGGCTCAAGGCCCCAAACTTCATTTACACAAAAAGAGCCCTTCAAAAGAACTAATAATCTAAAACTTGTACGTACGAAAAACGTTGAATTTCGTCTAATCAAGGGTCTAAAGAAACGTTTTTGTTGCCGTTCCTTTAGTGTCTAAAACTGCAATTGTCAATGTTTTGTTTTAGACTTCAAGATTGGAGAGGAGTTTTGTTAAGGTGCAGAAAAACATAATGCACACAATGTGTATAGCGCTAAGCATTGGCAAGATTTGGGATAGATTTATCCTAAAAAGTTGTTCTCAACTGTTTTCATTCGTTGCGTTTTTATAAAAAATGTGGTTATAGAAAGACCTGTACCGAAAAAAGTTCTATGCATGGATTACAGTCCATATGTATATTTGTTTGACTTAGTATAGCTATAGACGAGTAAAGCTATCCATCAGCCTGTAAATAAAGTATTAATAATAATAATAATAATAATCTTCAGGCCTCGCAGTATTTGTGAAAACAGGACTAGTTGACTCTCTTAACAAAAACGGCAAAAAACGCAGCCATGAAAATAGGACAAATGATTTAGTCATTTAGCCCTTGGTCTTTTTACATCATCCTAATTTTGAGGAATTCAATTCAATCAATTCGCTCGTTATCATAAGAAAGCGAGACCAACTCCACTAAGAGATTGTACAAACTGGTAGTTTTGAGCATCCAGCTAACGGCGATATTATTTTGCTAATACAATAAGTCGCACCACTTGATTCTCCTAAACCAGGAAAACGAAAATTCCAAATGACCATTTGATCAACCAGAAACACAATATGGTGTTTTAATGGGTCTTGGGTCTCTCAGGCTTGCAAATAATGAACACCATAAAGCTACCAGAGGATAACAGGTGAGGACCGGTTGATAAGCGATGGCAGGAATAAAAGTAAACATAGAATCGAATGAAATTTGTCATTAGTAATTGCACACCAGTAAAAATATCATGCAACATGCAAGACATGTGACCCATTCAATTATTCAACGCACACATTAAAATGGAAAAACACGATTCCATTGAAGCACGCTCTAGAAGCGTGTAAGACGTACAAGTTGCGTTGCACAAATATGACTAATATGTTGAAACTTATGTTGGTCTTTTGACCAGGGATCCGTAATCACTCTGGGGAACGTCTGTGCAGTACTATTGCGGATATTCAGCATTGTGGGGATCAATGCCATCAGTGCATTGGAGGGTGTACCATCAGTACTGTGGGGGATACTATTCAGTACCAAGGGTATCCCCAAACAGTGCTGAAAAACACTCTCCAATAAAGAGCTGTTGAAATTACTGCCAAAGTACGGGCTGCGTTTGCTGCAATTTCATTAACATTTCGTAACATTTAATAAATTTAGCCCAGAGGTCTGGTGCAGAGAATACTCTACTTGACGTCACATTTTGCTCACTCTAAATAAGTTTGTACCTCCTGCTGGCAGCTCTCTAGGGAACCGGGTGTCGCGAAATCCGAGAATGAAAAATCTCCAAAGTACCTTTAATCCTCCTTTTTCTTGTTTATTTACATTCAAGCATAATTCTCTAAGGCATGCAGCATTAGCTCATAAAATTAGGGATGAATTCTTCTTAAAAAGATTAATTTGACATAAATCTGATTACAAGGTTTAGATATCTACGTAATTTCTTAATGACAATGCAGGCGGTAGAAGAAAAAAACTTTTTAGAAACCAGGTCAGGTACCAAGCGCCTTGACTTAGACTACAAAACTGCAAACAAGTCAAGTTTATCAAGGTGGTTTGATGATTTTTTTGATATTTCATTTCTCAACTGAGAGTTTTACGGACAATACCGCTTTCATGCTGGTAGTGAAACAAGCTTAAGACAAACCAGGTTGTTTATCAGAAAACCCTGACTGGGCAATTCGATAATTTAAATGCTCTTGACTGGCAGTAAACCTTGGTTAACCATTAAAGTGTGATTGCGGTTTTTGTGCCGTTCAAGGCGCGGATCCAACGATGGCGCTGACTGGCTTGTGCTGCTAAAGACCCCTAGTAATGGGAATCCAGTTGGTTAATGATATAGGCGTAGTGATATAATTATGTGATATTATACACATTCCTCTGGTAATCTGACCGGTTTATTTAAACCGATAACTCAGTCTGGATCCAAACCCGAGTCCTGCTGAAGGCAGGTACGCCTGGCACTAGTAAAGAATAAGCAGTGAGACAATACAAACCATGCAAATCGAACTCACTACTCTGAGGTTAGAAACCAAGCATCATAGCCAATATGCCGGGTTTGTCTAGACTTATTGCATGAGTCCCAGAAATCGCTCACCACGAAACTGAGTTTGGGGCTAAACCGAGTCCGCTCATACTGGTTTGTAACTTGGGTAGTTTGAGCGTTCATCGAATTTATCAACAGCGATAACTGCAGCTCATGTAATCAGTCTAGGGTTTATCTAGTTGGTGTGACAAGATATTTTAGAACACAAAATATAAACAAAAACGACCCAGCCACATCCATTAATTCTTAAAAAGGCTTCTCAAAGAACGTTTTGTCAAGTTGTACTGAAACCTTGCTGAAACCTTTCTTAAGCCTAGCAAAGCAAACACAGGTCACAAGAAAAGTCCCAAACCGGCTAAATAGCTTCATAACACTGATCTCAAAATAAAGACTGGATTGGGCATTCAGTTGTTTCTGGATTCAGATGTTGAAGCCAATTGCTTTGGTTTGCGTTTGGCCTCCCAATATGGCTGCCAAAGAAATTATATTAGCTTTATTCTTTGCTAACAATAGCTGCTCGATTTCTCAGTCTCGTGCTTAGCATTGATAACGTTCCAAAAATCCTCAAAAAAAAAGCTGCCCCGAGTGGAATCTCAATGTATTGAATTGGGCCTACCAATATGGCCGCCAAGTACTTCATTTCAGAACGACAGATGCTCGCTCCAGTCTTTATTTTGAGATCAGTGCTTCATAACAGCTTTCTTTGATGCTGTAAATGAAGTATCGTTAGAGAAACAACAGCAGCAACTGGTGTGACGTCAACAAACCAAACTGCTGCGAATTGATAAATGTGACGTCATATACGAAAAGAAACCTTCCCGAAGAAATGATCACTGTTGTGAGACAATAGCTGAAAATGGGATTATTTTCGAGCAAAAGTCGAACTTCAGACTCGCCTGATTCGATAGACGATTCTCAGCTGGAAGAATATCTAACTGAGGGCCTAAGTAATTACAAACCTGGAGCAAATGACTCGAAACCAACACAAAACTTCTATGTAAATGATAAAGCAGTCTTGAAGACGCAAGGGTATGACCTTTTCAAAACGATTGGCTGTGGAGCATATGCAGTTGTAAAAAGAGGTAAGCAATCTTTTCTATACCCAATATCCATTTCCCCAAGAAGGGTAGAAAAGGGTACTTGGTCCTAAAGAAAACAAAAGCCAATGTTTATGGGCTAAAATCAATCATGATTTAATTTCAATTAAGGGTGAAATTTCCTTTACTTCATAAGTTTTCCGGCAGTGATATTTTTATAGGGAAGAAGATTTGAGGTTCTCTACAAATCGAAGATTATTTTGATGGTCTTTCCCAAATATCTTCATGGGTACATTTTGAGTCTCAGTATTCACTTTTGCAAGGTAGCTTCAAAAACTTCAAATAGCAACACGTCTGATGCTACAAACTTTTCCTGTGCATTAGCGTCTGAGGATGACAGGCAAAGTCGGTATCATAGCAATACATAATAACTAGCAACTAAAGCTTCTGCGTCTGACACTCATCATGATGGAACGTTAGCACAGCCTTTTATCAGTAATGAACTTGAGTTTGGCGAGGAAAATCGGAAACATACAACAACTACTAAAGCTTGTCGTCTGACACTAATCAGAGTATAACGTCAGAGAGAGAAAGGGAAAATTAACTTGAACAAATAAATATAGCTAGACTAGGTGGATAGAAATAGCCAATCAAAAAGAAGGTGAATGAATCATGGGTATAGTCAAAAAACGTCAGACGAAAATATAAGCTCTTAAAAGAAATAGCACTAGTTGGAAAACTCGTTTTGTCTACGCAATATGGGATTCTATTTTTTATGTAGAATTATTCGTCAGGTTTCATTTTTGACTCTTTCTGTCACACTACTCTGACAAGTGCTAAACGCAGAGCTTTAGCAGCTTTTACATTTGGCTACATTTTGACTTTCCCGGCCATCCTTAAGCTCTATACTAAAGAATTCTGCATTAAGGTCAATACAAGAGAATAAGGTCTATACAAGGGAATAAGGTCTATGCAAGGGAATAAGGTCTATGCAAGGGAAGGTAAAAGGAAATTGATTTCTATTGGGAGGCTAGATATGTAGTTAAGATAACTTGAATTCTTAAGGATATTTCAATTACTTATATTAGCATAATTTCCTGAGCCCTTGCGAGTCCTTTGCTGAACATCAACATAACTTTTAAAAAAGGAAGCTTCATTCAACATATCCTTGGTAATTGCAGGTTTCTCAAATAGAATGGAGCGAGCTGTGGCCGTAAAAATCATCAACGAAAACAGAATTCCGGACGAAGTGAAAAAGAAATTTTTACCGCGGGAGCTCAGAGTATCACTTATGGTGAAACACCCGAATATCGTTCAGTGTTATGAAATCTTCAAAGCGAGGCACATGCTTTACATGATTCTAGAGAACGTCGGACACGGTGACCTCCTCAACCACCTCACAGTGAACGATGTAATTGAGGAAAACGAGGCAAAGAAGATGTTTTACAGCATAGCATCTGCTGTCCGGTATCTGCACGATAATCACATCGTTCATCGCGATCTCAAGCTGGAGAATATTTTGCTCGGCAGGAATCTCGTCCCTAAAATTTCTGACTTTGGGTTTGCAAGGCATTCAAATCCAACTGAGTTATGCGAGACGTTTTGTGGCAGTGAGGCGTACGCACCTTTGGAAGTCTTGTGTGGTGAGTTCTGAATTTGTTTTTTCCCAATCACACTACCGCGTACTGTAGGAGGATGAAAGTATTGAAATAATGGGCCTAAATTTAAGAGATCGAAAAACGCAAAACGAAGCTTAATAATCCTTAGGAAAAGCAGGTTTGTTAACATTTCCTTGTTTTGGTTACGACAGCTTTTATATTTTCGCGCGAAAAAATGTTTTTGAAAATTTGTGCAGCCTCGTTTACATTTTCACTGTCGTAAATTTAGGCCCATCATCTCCATTCTTCCATCCTCCTACAGTAATGTCGTTCCCACCAAGAACATGGAAATACCAGACCAAGGCAACAAGGCGTGATACCATAGTTTCCATATCGTTTAAACAGCAAGAGTTTGTTCTCCCAAAACGACTCTTTCAATAATAATCAATTACTCGTATCACTGGACTCCCGCTGATGACTGGTTGTTCCTCACAATACAAATCATTCTACTCGTTTGTGATTGATCAATATCTATCCCTATCTGAGTATGATAATTTCTTATGCTTTATTTTCGTTCTCTTTCTACCGTACTACTGTGATGAGTGTATGTTAGGCCATATTTCTAACTTTCCTAACCATCCTCAAAAATAATGAGTGTAAAACGATTGATTTTATCTGAACTTAGTTGATCTGTATGGTCATTACAGGAATTCCATACAATGCATTCAAAGTAGATGCCTGGTGCCTCGGTGTCATACTCTACGCCATGACCGTTGGGTTCATGCCTTTCACAGAACTGAATCACAAGAATGACATCAAGAGGGGTGTACACTTTAGAGAAACGAAACAACCCATCTCTAGCCAACTGAAGAGCCTAATCAAACGAGTCTTAGCTCCAGATGCCAAAGACAGGCTCTCGATTGAAAGAATTATATTTCACAAATGGGTGCAAGGGAATGAAAACGAGGCCCAATCAACATGGTAATTTTCTAAAAGAGCTGATTGAAACTAAGTACTGAAAATCTTTAGCATGAAACTAAGGCATGTCACTTTAAATAGAAATATACAATAGAAATATGCTGGTTTGCAAAAATGCTAGAAAATTTCATAAATAGAATATTGAAAGGATAGTTAATAATAGATAACGTAGAAAATATGTAATCGGGAAAAAATGTTGAAGTGCTTAACTATAAAAAAATGTCAGTAATTGAATAACCTACGAAATATTTGATTCAAGGAACAAGTTTATCTTATACGATGAAAAATCATGCTATCTTTGTTTTCCACAAGTTGAGTACCTACTGTGCTATACTTTCCTAGACCCATGGCTTAAAATGGCCGTGGTCTTGCCATATATCCTTGTTATTGAACTTTTGATAAAATTTTTGATATATTCATTACAGAGTATCACATGACCATGGAAAATGTTTAAACTCGTTTTTGGGCCTAGGTATTTGATATCTAAAACCCAGGGACATAATGTATGATCACGACCTTTGATGCAATTGTCTTTACACCTTTTTGGGCCTAAATGATTAACAAAAATGACAATAACAGTTTTACACAGTTTTTCCCCAACCGTGTAGACACGTGGTCGGGCCGTAGCAAAAGATTGTAAAACATGTATACACGTGATCAGGACACAACGTTCTAAGTTGATTCCTTATTTCGAGTCATGCCTAAGTTTTCTAGATTTTCTAGTGAAATGAGTAAAATTGTTTGATTCTTTATGAATTCGTTCTAAATGTGTTTGTTTAAACAATTCGTCAGGAAAATAAGTGTGGATTAATTATGACGATACCTTGTCACTTTGAAAATATGCGCGCTAAAATAAAGACAGGGAACATACAAAATAGATACAAAGTTTGTTACCAGTGGCAGGCAAAAGGACTCAATTCTTTATCTTCTCACTTCATTTTGCAATTTTCTGGGTTTCTCCGTACGTTGCATTATCAAATGCCTTGCCATAGAATGTTGTCCCGGAGATGCTGGCCCTCATGTCAGTAAGCACCGGAAGGTCTGGCTTCGAGTCCAGATCCGGAAAGGTCTCTTGGGTGGGGTAGGCTGGTTCATCATGCTCAAAAATATCGAGTCCCACAAGATGAACTACAAGAAAAAGAAGCAGTTAGTTTTTCGAGGAAAATGCAGGATTTTTTCAACGTTCTCGAATACCAAAATATACACACAAGTTTGTTAGTACCTAATCTATTCTTGTTCTAAATCAGGCAAATCACTTAATCAAAAAAAAGGAGTATTCCAACTAAAATCTGTCAATAATCAATGAACAAGTATGACAACACAGCACAGAACATGTTATATAACTACAAAGACATGTAGTAATTTCTACATTTCATATGAAACAGATGGAAACCATTCTACACAGTATGAAATTGCTATATTTGGAAAATCAATCTAAATAATTTGGGTAAACACAATGACTAAGCTTGGTTTAGAATCCACAGCCTCTGAGTTTGTGTATGAGTCACATTTTAGAGAGTAATAAAATCGATCAATCCATCCATATCAATCTCAAAAATGCATCACCCCTTACCGAAGGAAGCGACAAGCCTATCCAACGTCTTTAAAAGCTATACAGGACCTGCTTCTAAGCGACAAAATTCACACACCTAGAGGACCATCACAGCCCCATCAATTAATTCTAAATGACTAAGAATTTGAATCAACACTGTTTGCGGCAAAACCTTCATTTCGTAATACTTTTCAAGGATGCAAGGTCTCTGATAACATTGTTTGCTATGCGTGATTGAAAATTGTCATAAATATTTTCAGTTTCCCTAAACACCTTAACACAACAGCAAAAAATTTACGTGCGAATCAGTAATACTTTTTTGAATCGAAAGCTATCTGCATATTGCTAATTCATTCTTTGGTATAAAAGTGCAGATGAAACAAAAACAACAACAAACTTCATGGCACACTAAAGCCTTTCAGAATTACATAGTCTACAAAGTGTGGCAAACCAATTTTCATTCTCTGATATAGAGTTCAATCTGGGTTATGTAGGACATTTAGTTAAACCCCCTCCATTAAGATAACCCTTGAAACATCCAAAGGTTACTTTGTTCATTTGATATTTCTTGAAGCACTGTGTTTAGATTTTCTATCACGTTTCCATAATGAAAATGCCGCTATATTGTATCAATTAGAGTGAAAGAACCAATCATAGATTCCCTTTTACTAAAACTCCCCTACTGCAGAATTTGTTACTCAAACTCTGATGAATACGTAGGTCTGAAATGCCTTTGCATTAAGCTCGTTTTTGTTTTCGTTTGAACTGCCGTTTTTACCATTTTACGTTACTTAGAAATATTGAATTCAGATGTTTGCTATGAAAGCATACCTTCTTTGCGATGCATGTATGACATTTTGCCAGTGCAGTAGAAGATGATGGTGACAAGCAAAACTGCAACAGAGTGCCAACCAAAATAGACCAATGAGCCAAGAAGGTTCCATCCGAACTTTTGGAAGTTTTCAATCTGGCCATGGTAAAAGGCTCCATCTGTTTTGGAGAACAAGGGACCAGCAACGACTCCAAGAATACCACCACCAAGATGCACTATAACAAATCAAGAGAATCAAACACTGAATTTTTATCGAAATACCCCGAGTTCTTTTTGATTCATTCCTCAGTTTAATCTTTTCTTTATAACCCCTTTTCCTAGTGTGAATATACCAAAAATTGTATCAATTAACCCCCTTTAATTCTGTATTTTAATAAGCATGCTTAATTACTACAAAATTGTATAAATTTGCATTTTGTGCTGGTTTCATTGTCATTAGGAATTCTAGAACAGCACAATTTTTTATTAGAACTCCACAAAACAGAACTATTCATTATGCATAGATTTGCGCAGTAACAAATAACAATCAACGAGCAAATAAATGGATAATAGACCCCTTTCACAATGACGTAGAATATGTTTGACAGTGAGGCAAGTGATGTGATTCCCTGCTGAGCAAGGATCCTTCATCATATCATTATGCTAAGAGTACAGATACAAAGCAAATCTATGCGTTGCTAAGATAAAAGCAATGTACACCCTTGAGATTTGGATCAACATGATATCGAGGATAGTGATGTTCCTAGGAGAATTTCAAAAGAATTGACGTCATTGTGAAAGTGGCCTATTCAGATGTTAAACTGATATATTATGTTTTGGTGCCAGTTAATAGAAGTAATCACCGCAATAATAGGAAATTTGTTTCTAAAACTCTACCGTATGTAAAAAAAATGTAGTCATGTTTATATCAATTAAGCCACTATATATTGTACATTATTTAAATGCACTACAAATACTTGATTAATTCAAAAATAAACCATGCTTGTTAATAAACGGTTCGATCAAATCTTCATCAGCAAACTATTCTTACCTTGTTACTGATGAAGATTTGATCGAAACGTTTACAAGCATGGTTTATTTTTGAATTAATCTATTAGAATTTTGTAAACTAAAACAATTAGGCTCTCGTATTATTATACTACAAATACTTGATATAGAAACCGAATAAACCAAAATCAATATGATTAGTTTCTGAAAATGTTTACAGCGATTAAACCAATGCTAAAAACAGCTTTTTTAAGAGCAGAATCCAAGAAAACATACAATTGATTATGAAGATCAAATCAATGAAAAACCCCAATTGTCTTACTTAATGGCTTATTTTTCTGTTCCCTTGAGTTTCTTTATAATTCAGAGACGTTTAGAAAGCTATGTCTGAAATATCCATTCTATAGTCTAAACTTTTCGTAACGAAAAATCTGAAAAATCAACCACATCTAAGCTGATATATCTGGAATCTAGATCTTTTTCATTGTTGACACAAGAACGATACACTTTTTGATGAAACTCTATAGAGAAGGAGTAGCATAAGGCTCTTATTGGTTTTCCGAGCAAGAAAAACTATGAATATTTTCCGACTTTATTGTGTATCCACTTAATCAATGGCGTTTTACCTTAAAACGGAATCTCTGTAAGATTTAGAAATTCTAAATTGTCGAAAAAAGCCTTGCTTTGCCACCATTTTGTTTTGTAAGAGGCATCAAATGTGTATTCCTAGCAACAGTAAGAAAAACTTCCGTTTTGTTTGAGTCAAAAAAATCCTAAATCGAAATCAATATTCTTCTATTGCTAAATGAATACACTGTAAAACAATAGTGTCAACCATTTTACCTGCAACTGTATCAGATATGTCATCCAAATGGCACATTTCAAGCATCCCACTCCAAATCACGAATGAGCATCCAGCAACAGCTCCAATGGCGAATCCAGCATAAGGGTGATAGTCCCCTGGGTTTGCACACACTCCGACCTGAACGTAAGTTAGAAAGAGATCTTGGTTGGAAATGATCAGAGTGATTCAGGCTACGTTTACATAACCTGCGTTACTGACCTTACTTGATAAATATGTAGCGCAGCGGAATACAGCAGCGTAATGTCTTGCAGTACGGCGAGGAAAATCGAGAACATAGCGAAACATAATAATTACTAAAGCTATGCGTCTAACAGTCACCAGAGAAGTACTAATCTTATGTTTCACTACTTGCGTCATTTTAATTTTCACAAGATGAATCAGTTGGTTTTACCAAGTTCTTCATCTTCGAAAGTTTAATCTGACGTTTCTAAACGAAAACGGTACAAATGCATGCTAGAATGGCGTTTCATTTACACTGAGGAGCTTTCCTAAGAACTTCAAAAACGTTATGATTTGAAAACAGTATGAATTTGTCCAGTGAAAAAAAAAACAATTTCATCTGGGATTGAGAGAAGGGTGCAAGCATTTTTTTAAATGGAATGGAATCCTTTGGTTCTCACTACTTTACACTAAAATCATTCATACCGTTCTCGAAATCTTTTTGTTTACATCAATGTTAAGAAATAGTTTTATTGTACACCGAAGGCCAATGTTGCATGACTTGGTAATGTGTTTGTTTAGTAACAATATTGAGAAAACGGGGTCTTAAAAATAGTAACATTAAGTACAAGCAATTACCATTCCCATGATGGCACTGTTCAGCAAGGTCTTCGTGTTCCAGTTCACACCACAATATCCAGTTCTCTTTAGTAAAAAGGCGAAGATTGAGCTGCTAAAAGAAGCAAGAATTGAGTTGACGGCAGCGAGAGACTGTTTATCAACATCGGTGTAACTTGCGACGTTTCTTGCCAGTAGACCAATCAAAGCCAGGAAGGCGCCAAGGAATATGTTCTGAAATACAAGATGAAAATTGATATGATTTTTTTATATTGCACGGAGATCAAGGTCTCACAAAGGTATTTTTCTACCATGTGTTCAAAATACGTGCCTAATCTTTATCGCACTATAATAAATCCTTTAATGCATCGATCTCAAATATTAGAGCAGATATTGACGGCTGAAGAGCTAAATAAAGTGATGATTATTTTCAAAGATTATTCGCAATACAACAAGCTCCACTGATTAATGATATACTACCTGCAGGGTTATTGACGATTTATTACTTTTAAGCAGTTAGAAACTGTGATCCTTAAAAGCAATATATAAGAAAATAAACTGGAAACATGTTAAAGATTTAACACCATTTAATGACAGATATAGGCCCATGAGTCTATGGTTGCACAATAAAGCGTAGTAATATTCGCACTTGAAACAAAAGTGGGCCTTAAATGATCCTGTTTTTATCGGATTATAACGCGCTGGAAAACTACAAAAAAATTCATAAAATCAAGGAAATGGTATCATCAAACGTTTTGGTGGGTTGTGGGAGGAAATAATAAGATCCAAACATTTTCTTTTTACGAACTTCTGCAGATTAGAGGATTTTCTCGAATCTGACAGAATGGCCACTTTGGACATCAGTACTCCAGTCTATTTTTAAATTTGTCAAGAGAAAATATTCAAAACATTGATATGCCAAACTATATTGATTTGCCAAACTATTTTTTACAAAAATGACGGAAAAACGAATAAGATCGTAAACAGTACAGGAGTCCATCAAAAGTAGACCAGCGCTGAGACAATTTGTATGCGTCCAATATATGTCATCTTATTTCTTTCATTATCTTACTTTTGATAAAAGCTTGCAAAAAACAGTAGCTGAAAACACCATCCATGAGGTATGAATACACAAATTGGCACACATTAGGGGGGGAAAGAATAACAAAATACCCCCAAAGATTTTAAAGTTGGCGCAAGAATTTTGAAAAATTATGGAAATTCGATATGTGTGTATTTCCACATTTACAGTATTCAAATCTGTCGTGAAAGGGTATGACAAAATCTCAGAAAGTTGTTTAAAAAGGAATGTCAAGTGTTTATTTCAAAAAAATGCCAGCTGACTGCTCAATTCGAAGAAACATCGATGGGACAAATTATGAAGAAATTTCGATAACTGCCTGTGCCTCTCATGATTATTTGGACTATTTTGATGGCAAATCTTCCCACTTAGTGTCATGTATGGTATGGTTGATTAATGTCTGTTACATTGCAGTGTGGAACTGAACAAATCGTTTTTTTAACGTACTAATTTTCATTATATTTCATATTGAAAATTCGAGAAAAAAACTAAGTGCTAAAATCTCGATAAGCTCATCCCTAGTCTGGTACACTGGCAACAGACAAATGGCAAGCATGCTGAGCTATCAAACTGCCAAATTCTCGAAAAAACCCTTTGCCTGTGATGCGAGTGCTTAAAATCTACTGTTTTTCAAACTATTTGTTTACTTGTCAAATAACTGTAATCTAGTTACCTATATTTGGTAAGTGGGGTTGCAACTTTGTGTGATCTATATGGTCCAGGTTGCTCAAGTACCTAAATGGCTTAGATTCCATACCGTATTAGTTTCACCTCCAGCGACTTTCAGTTCGTTTCCCCTCTTTCTCACGAAACGAGCACCAAGAAGACAAGCAGCCACTAATGCAGCCGACCCGGCAGAAATATGAATTACACCAGCACCTCCGACGTCCTAAAACAAAATAGATAACCATAATAGAACTAATCTTTAAAACTTTTCCCCATAACGTGAATGAAATAACAGTTTCATAAAACATAGTTTATCGAAATGTATGGTTTAGAAACCTATTGTTGCATCTTTTTGTTTAAGTTTTTCAAACTCGAGACAGCACAGTCTTTTGTTTTGCTATTGTTTTAGCCAACAACGTCATGGTTGAGCGAATAGACCAAAACGCTTCTTTTAGTTTCCTATCCAGAAATATTCGTTATTTAGAAAAGATTTTATAATATTCTGTATCATATTTATGTAAGGAATATTTACAGGTAAAATTTTAACAGTAAAGAGAGAGGATAAGAAATAAGTTGTGCACGTTCAAGTACTACTCAACATCAATTTTGAAACAAAGACGTACAACAATAGGTTTCTAAACCATCTATTTCGATAAACTATGCATAAAATGATAGTTCCATAAAATGAAAAGTTTTACAAATCTGATTAAAATGAAACTTCTTGAATGGAGGACAAGAGTTTATGCTTTTTCGGAATGAATATCGGGGAAAATCAGAATTTTATTGAAATGCGAGAACTACTAAGGCTTTTTGTCTCAAGAAAGATGTGAATGATTGAAATCAAAATGTTTAGGACTTATTCTTTTGCGATTATTTCATTGCACTTTATCAGGCCTTGTATGGCTTAGAGGCTATACCACCAGCGCTATGAGGGAACACAACCACTATTTGCGCAGCATTTTTAGTGATTTGGAGGGCGCTTTATACTGTGGGTGGATATCATCATGACTGAGGGGGTACAGTACTTTTCGCCTCCCTAGACAGTGCTGAGTATTCTCAACAGTGCTGATGGTATCATTTCAGAGAACCAATGGTATTCCTCCGCAGCATTGATAGTATCCACCCGCACTGTACTCATGATGTATTCCACAGTTCTGACCATTCTCTGATACTGCGATGTTTATTCATGAAGTTTAAACAGTCTTTTGATGGTACAGAACTTCAGTATAGCTAGAAATATCGGAAACATAGCGAAACGAATACATCCATTACTTGAGCTTTTCGTCTTACACTCAACAGAGTAATACGTCAGAAAGAGAACGAAACAGAAACCTAACTGATTTAAATACCCAGATGTGGATCGAAATAGGCCAATCAGAAAAGAGGTGAATGATTGGTATGGTGTAGGAAAACCAATCATCACCCACGATACAGTGAACTGTATTATGCTATATTTCTGGTTATACTCAGTAAGTTTAGTTATACCCAATGGTAAAGTGGCTAAGTTGAAATAGGGTCTTTGGCATTGAACTCTCAAAGGATCAATCTGAGAAGAAATGAGGAACAGGGATACCTTGTATGTAATTGCTTTGTCATCAGCATTCTTTATTCCTTTTACCAGCCAGCCTTCTGCGTGCCATGCCCAGTGGGTGGATATAGGGTAAAAGAAACCTATATTAAAAACAATATCAATATGATGACTGATTACTTGATATCAACTACATTATTATTATTATCACCATTATAGATTTTTTCTAACTTGGTCTTGATAATAGCTCTAGCTAATCAATACCAACTACAATTCAAATCGCAAATAGAAATTACAATTTTGTAGTCATAAACATTTGTAGAGAAATACCTTAGCTACATTCAAATATTTTTAGATACAATATAGTAGAATTGATATTTTAGGATGATACAAAAGGGAACCCACACTCGGTAGACATGTTGTTGATAAACAAGCGATTGCCTTAAATAGTTTTGACCAGGATTGTGGTATCAGTGGTTTCCCCGTAAGAGAAGAGACCTAGGAAGAATTCATTCAAGGTATTGAGGAAATTAATAATTCATTTCCAATTAGAATTCATTTCGAAGTATCATTTATTGAGAAAACAAAACAATAGAATGCAAGTCTATGGAGTAAAGTTTAGCAATGATTTTAATGACTAGTATTTTTGTCATCTTGAATAATCTTTTTCTTATTACTGAAAAGTTGTATTAAACAGAAAACCCAAAACAGACCTGAAATTTACACAGAAAACGAAACAGTCAAGCTGAGTTGCAAAGCTATATTAACAATGCAGGGGCGGAAATTCAGGGTTTTGGTGGTGGGGCAAACGTTTCGAAAATCAAAAATTTCCCGAGTGGAAGCTAAAAATTCCGACTGAGATTTCCGGGGGCTGCGCACTGAGACAATACGATAAACCATCATACTGTCACTTGCTTTTAAAATCAATAAAATCAATACTCTATTACAAAATATTAGATACAGTAATGTAATGTACTATCCTTTTACCTCCCTGACCAGCCTCTGTTCGCCTTCTCGTATGTTTTTCAATCATGGCTGCCGCTCTCAAGGCAGAAAAACTAATTGCGTCCTCGTCGAAGATGGCAAAGCAAGCCATGAATTGAAAGAATCTGCAGCTTGAGAGTGACTTTTTTTGAATGAAGTTAACTGAATCTTTCTTGAAGATAAAGAGCCAAACAAACAAGAAGAGAGAAAGACACCACTGTGGACCGGCTAGTGTTTAAGGGCCGTAGGCCTAGGCCTAAACTAAAAGCAGTCGACGACTCCTTGAGTTTGCGATGTTTCGAAGTGAAAGCCTCTTTGAAAGAGAAAGAGCTAGAATACTTCTAGGCCTACCCGTCCTCTTGAAAATAAATTATGTCTTATTGACATTATTCACAGCCTACGCATCCCAGCCATTTGGTACCGCGATATTCTGAAAAGATTTTCTGGGGGCTGCGCCCCCAAACCCCTGCTGAGCACCCCTCATTTCCAAAGTCTGCATCCGCCCCTGCCTTTAAATTTTCATAAAATAAAGTCTTTTCTTCTTTTCTTCGTTCTTGCGAACCTATCAACTGCGTCACCTATGTCTATTTGCCTCTTTCGTTCTATGGACAAAACTGTTTTCAAATCACCGCAAAAGCGCGCAAGTGCAAGGCTACAATTTATTGAGTTTATTCAGGGTTTATTGATAAAATTTAGCGAGCAACTAACAAACCAACTAGGAACGTAGTTTCAGAAAGTGAGATTTAAGATTGAATTAGATATTTCCCGATTGAACACTACGAATTTCCCGACTGAGCTGCGAGTGGGGGGGCAGTTGCCCCCCCATACCCCCATAAATTCCGCCCCTGTAACAATGCATACACTAGACCCTAGAGGGAAATCTAGACATAATCCCTTTACATACTTTTCTAAGGGTTTGATATTTGTAGTCCTGCCAACTTCTCCAGGGCCCTTTTATAGGACTAGGTTGTTGGCTTTCCGTTTGGCTCACAGTAACTTGGTATTCATGTAAATTTAGCTATGAGATAAGCTCGGAACAAGAAAGTTTTGCAAATATCAAAGCTTTATAATAAAGACTACACAAGGAAGGAGCAGTTTACCCATCCTCTACTTGTTTGACTGTAGGGTGGAATCCTGATGCTAATTTTTATGATACAATTAGCTTAAAATATAAGCCCAGTCAATGTTATGACAAACTTCTTGGCGCACAATTCTGCTATGCTAAAGGTTAGTGTTAGTTCCTGATGGAGCTTTATTTAAAAAACAGAGTAACTACACTCACCAGCCATCAAGAAAGACAATAATGGGTAGATCCAAAAGTGCATCCTCTCTGCAAATCCTCCGTTCATGACAGCAATGAAAATAGCAAGGAGAGCGAATTGGTAAAGCCATTTGTCATACTCGGCTGTCGAAGCATCCATTAGAAAGAATCTCGAGTGAGAAAGGAAGGAGTTGGATGAAGTTCCGAATGCAAATGCATATCCTGTCGCCCAAAACAGCACTGCGGAGATGACTGAAATGAAATGAATATGTATTAACATGCATAAATCTCCGATAAGTCATTCGATTTCAGGTATATAGTGTATAAATATATTCAGCAAAAATTCAAATGAATTTTTTCTTGAAAGAATACTGCAGATATACCTGAAATTCAAAAAGCCTTACGATCATATGAAATTCAACAACCAGTATCATTCATTATCAATCTGTATCTTTCGTTAGCATCAATCAGTAAAAAGATTATGGTTTTGTATTATTTGTTATTACCTGGTGTCATTTTTCATTATTAATCAGAAACAAGAAAAACTCTTACCAGGACAAATGGAATTGTTGATCATTATACAAGAGGTATTTTTCGTTTTTCATTATTTCTATAAAATTTGTTATTGTTCGGTATCATTCGTAATCATTAGTTATTACTCGTTGTTATTCGCTATCGTTTTGTATTATTTGTTGACATTCAGTATCATTCATTGTCTATCGGCATCTTCCGTTATCACTAACCAAAAAAAAAATTTTAATTTGGTATAAATTGGTATTGTTGCGTACGCTTAGTTATTACTTGGTGTCATTATTCATCATCAACCAGAAATAAAGAAGAACTATTACCGAGACTGATGACGTTGTTAATGATGATAGAAGAGGTGTTCTTCGGCTGACTGCAACCAAGTTGTAGCAAGGTGAATCCTACAAACGCAGCTAAAAAGAAAACAGTTCAATAAGTTTAAAATGGAGGACTGAGTTTGAGAATTAAAAGAAACTGAACCTTAAATTCTAGTGCAATGAATTTCCATTAGAAATAGTTATAAAGATATGGAAGATTTTTATGGCTTCACCATTTTCAAAGTTTTCATCTGAAGATTACAAAAGCCAAAATGCTTTTATGTATCATATAAATTTTATTATTGAAAATATTCTATAATGGTGAATCTATTTCATGCCTGCTCAATATCTTATTCAATTTTGGTGTGATATCACAGGCAGCATAAGAGATATTTATGAAGAATTGATGAGTAAAATTCATGCTCTCCAATCAACTTCACTCTTTTTATTACGAATATCCTCTATGGTTTTAAAAGGACCTAGTTTCCCCAAATTCTTATATCTCTGGGGTAAATTGCAGTATAAGAAGTGAATCATAAACTCATCAGCAATTTTTTGATGCTGCCTTTGGTGAATTGCTTGCTTGTTGTTTAGGCCTTCATTTCCAAAATATACTACAATTTTTAGATCAAGCTAGTTCAGGTCAAGATGCTTTGTTTCAAAACAACTTATTTCTGACTTTGTATACAATAACCAAAAGAACCAAATGCGTCACCTAAGAATCGCTTATGATGAATTTAGTGCGTTGTCATTGAATTACCTCATTCGTAAATTCTTCCTTGTCTTGAGTTTATAAATAATATAAAATAACCTGATCCAACAAAAAGCTTGCTTATAAACAATACAATCAGCATAATTTTCAGACGACTCCGTTCCAAATCAAATAGTTCATCAACCCAGCATTATGATAATTAGGCAAGAATCCATTGTATCGAAAATCAGAATATGGGTCTTTTTAGCTTACTAGAAATTTTTACAATTACAGGAAGTATTAGAATTAAGATAACACTCTCTCTTAAAGGAACAATTTTGTAAGAGCAAGAGCCTACTATTTTGCCAAATCTAGAGAACAAGCTAAGAACAAGCTGAAGCTGGCTATTTTTGCTTGATATTTCAAAAAATACTCATAAGACTAGAAAAAGAATTCAAAAGATATAGATTGGCAGCACACATATATGTCAGACAAGGCAGTAGAGTCAGAATTTGCAACGATCAACACAACTGATTGAAAAATGGGCATAGAATGGGCTAAATTTTGCCCGTAAGAAGATGGGAGGTAGGGGGAGTACTTCCCCCGGTGAGTTCCAAAATCCATTGTTCTCAGTTTGGTTTCAACTGTTTCTATTATTATGCAGCAACGGTTGCTGCCCCCCCCCTCCCCTAAGAGTGTTTCCCAAGCTACGGCGCTATAAAAAGGGCTTGGTAGGTGAGTAAGGAGCTGTTGGTCTCAGGTAAAGCGATAAAAGGCAAATAACTTCCGCAAATGCTAAATTCTTCCTCTTTCATCAAAGCTCAAAATTATTCATAATCATCATCGTGTCCTCTTCTGTTGAAGAAGTAATATCGACATTGAACTGTTTTTGATCGCAGCGGGACTTGAGAATTTTTTCAAAAAACAAAATCGGAAGTATAGTGAAATAATTAGCTAATGCTTTGTGTTGGTAATTGGGTGTATAACTCTTATGAGTGTCAGATGAAAAAAATTTCAGTAGTTATCATGTTTGCTATTGTTCAGAATTTTCTCGCCATCCTGATAATAATGATATTCCTAGCTCTTTATTGTGTAGAAGAAAATTTATATGCTTTTTACAGCAACTATTAAAGAAAATTAAGGCCTAGTCTAGGTTTGGAAGATAGAGTTTGCTCATTCTCCAAAAAACACCATAAGGGTCCAAAAAGATTATGAGAGGTTTCAAAGTGTCAAAAATGGTATGCAAGTGAGGGTTTAACGAGGGTCTTGATAAGAGTAGTTCAGAAAATATTTCCAGCTCCTCGTTCGCTATTCCCTAATCCAAGGAGGTGACCTAATTCAAGGTTGTTTTCATTGCAGTTTGGAATATGTGTTCAATCTCCAAGATAGAGTAGGCTTTGGAGTAACGTCTCTTTGTATTCAGTATAGAAACTATCTGCATCATAGTATGGCGAAGAAAAGGCATCTAGTCATCAAAATAATTAAATCTCCTTGAGCATCCATAGGATCCTTACTGCAACGAAAACAAACCAACTTGGATCGCACGGAATGAAAAGTATGGTTGTAGTTAACATAATGAGCTGCATTGGTTTGTATTGTATTTCGATAGCAAATACAAAACATACGGAGAGAATATGTAATTTGTAAATTTATAGGTATCCTATTTAAATAATTTAACTACTTTATTTTTATACTGCTCCGAATAGAAAAAGAGACGCAATTCCAAAACTTAAGTGATATTGTAAAAAAGAACAATCGCAAACTTACTCAAGACCAATAGAGTCATAACAAACGCCATGTTTTCTCTTCAAAACAAATCAGCGCTTCCAAAATCCACTTCAGAATCTTCCAAATATATCCCCAAGATTATCAACTCCCTTGATTTTTGCTAATGACGAACATTGCAAAAATGTCTGTGGCAAATTTAATTCTGAGATTGAAAACATTCTGAAGATTTCATAAAGGATCTTATTGTTATTATTCAAACGGCGTGACTTTGTTTCCATGGAAAGAGAAACGTGTACAAAAGAGAGATTCCTGATCTATTGAAATATTTATTGAAGCGAATCAATTGAGCTCCCACGAAAACACCAAACAATAAAACCTTTTATCTTTGGCCTTAAACCTGAAATAAGTAACACAAGGAAGAAAAAAGCCTGCAGTTGACTCGCAGCTGTTTATCAGACTTTGCTATAAGCTATTGAGACGACATCCATTTATCAGCTTATGTAGTACAATAGAATCCCGATAACTCAAATATGCAAGGGACGATCAAAATAGTTCGAGTTATCAAAATATTCGAGTTATCGAGGCTCTCGATAACTCGAACTTCTTAGAAAATCAGCCTATAATTCGAGTTATCGGGATTTTATGAAGAGAACAACAACAACAAAATCTTAATAGCGAAACATAACGAAAATGCAACCTGACTTGAAAGTTTTTCATTGAAAACGATTGTTCTACAAAATGAACTGCCAATCTAAACTTAGGTTCAATATGTATTGGGACACCTAGCAACAACATGGCGTCTCTTCCTTGACAATCCACTTAGGCCCAAATTTTCATTTGCGATTTGCAAGCTCTTCCTGTGATGCGCAAGCGAGGTTTTGGCGCCAAATTGAAAACACTTGCTCACGCCATAGTTTGAAATCCAAAAATTGTAGATTTGAACGGTTTAAAAAAGTTTTTAGACCAGGAAAAGAAAACAGAGTGAGAAACTAAAATGTTGAAAATGCAAATAAACATTTGCACAAAAATGGATGATTAACTGGTGAATATCTCCGAGTAAATTCAGTGAATTATGGCTGGATAGACTCCTAGTGAGTTGAATGTTTTGATTTGGAAAGCGAACCTTACGAACATTTCACTCAAAGAAAAACATTTGAAATATAAACTTTGCTGTTGATAAAGTGCTGGCAGAGATGAAGCCTTAATAAAGTGTCGCGTTACATTACAAAAATTAAAATTATCTTGCACAAATCAATAATGGAGCACGTAAGAATTATGAAATTAAAAAAGGTAGGTTTTTCTACTTTAGAAACGCTGTAAATTTTCTACCAAAGCCTTTCTCATATTTGAAATATTTTGGAAAAGTTTCTTTGTGCTTCAAACTAAGGAAGACTTTGCTGAGCTTTTCATTGAAGCCAGCACCTGGAACAAAAACGTTTTCCCCTGTTTTTTTTTATTGAGTGACTCAAACATGGATCAAAGCATAGAAATTTCAACATTCAATCTACCCTTCAAACTCTGAAATAAATCTAAGAATATGCAATTTAGAACCATGCCTTGATAAAACCATATGAAAATGTTTTCCTCCATAATTTTCTAGGCATTTTGCAAGCCTTCCTTTTTGCTGTATTTTCTTCTCAAAAAGAGTAATAGAAGAAAATTGTGTATTCAAATGTGGTATCATTACATTTATGCACCTATTGTTTTGATATTTCTGATAATATTTTCCTTTTCAACTGAGTCAAACTTCAGTAAATTGTAAAAATAAAACTAAGGCCTTGCAGTGGTATACAGTTTTGGCAGCCCTTTTGTTGCTAGGTGTCCCAATACATATTGAACCTAAGTGTACATCACAACTACTATAACAGTCGAGACAAACATTACAGGACACTATGTGTATAAGGAGATTTGGACGTCGCAGCAAAATGAATCTCTGAATGTCCGTTCTGAAACTGAAAACCCTCTAGATAAGTATGCTGTTTGTGTCCTGAAAGGTGCAGATATTGTGGAACACTTGAAGAAAGGAGATACTGTCTGTTTTACTAAAACAATTTTCTACTTTCTTCGAAGTCATTCGCGGAAGCTAAGTACGTTGCCAAAGTCATTGGAAAGAAGTGCAATTAATGAGACAAAAACATCATAGCCCAAGGCCAAACTCAGATAATGGCTCGCTGTGTTTTACTCCACGAGTTATGAGATGCAATACTTTTACTTAACGGGCTGGGAGAAACGAGCTTCTTTTATTCTATGCGTTACTTAATTATTTTAAGGAAAAGTTAAGTCTAACTAACTGCCTTTAAACATTAATCAATTATTTTTGGCTAGAGTTGAATTTCTTGATAGCGGAGGTTGCACTAATCTAGTGAGGACAGGAGAATTTTGAGATGTTGGTCTTAAAACGAAGGGAGTGGTTGGTTCTGATCCGATTTTCGGTGTCTTTTGGATCTTTGCTCTCGTTGGGAACGGGTCTAGCCTGTAAGAAAATACAATGATTTCTAACAGATATAGATGAGTAACATTCATCATTCCCTATCTTTAGATATTGAAGCATTCTAAGAAAGAAAAAGCAAATCTCCAATCCAAGCGCAAGGAATTGAAGGCATATTCTAAAAAACAAGCAATAAGCATATTCTCAGCGATTTCTTCTCTTATATTTGGTGTCTAATACGCAATGGAGTAGTATTTAAATCATGGTACTGCATGCCTAACTTGCAATAATCATTTTTTCTACAATACATTAGTAGAAATAAAGCCACACATGGACATACAACTAAATCTAGGGCATATGCTGGAAATAACATGAAAGGGAGATTAAAGTCCAAAGGAAAGTTGAGGGCCGGCTGGGTTTTATGTAAACGTTTAAGGGAGATTTCAGTTACCTAAAATCTGTGTGTTTGGAAATATTTCATAGTGATATCTAAAAAATAGAAGTTTCTGTAAAAGTTGGCGATACCAAATAAAAAGAAATTCAAAGGTATTCATTATAATTTTCCAATACTACAACATGATAAACTTTCCGTTGCACATAATCTAAATATCCGAGTGCAAAGATATATTACTTCAAAGCTTACTTTGGGGATTGCCCGCATTTTTCAAAGAGCAATAAAATTACGAAAGTTATGTCGCTTGGAAATAAATGACTATGATTTGACTTTTGACCAATTACCTTTTTCAAATTATTGCATGGAAGTTTGCGGTGGTGCATAACAGTAAGATTGCCAACCCTTTATGTTTATGTTACAGCCTTATATAAACCAGGAGGAGGATGGGGGGTATCGTCAAAGTTGAGGGGAATTTACCTGAAGGGTCGATTATGGTCAATTTTGATACGCTGATTCCGAATATGGTTGTTATATCAACGGATCAGGGGGTGTTTAGCCTCTGTTTCAATTTAAACCTCGTTTTCATGAAAATGTAGCTAAGTATGTTAACCACATCCTTACTAAGATATTTGATAAAGTTGACCACCTTACCTCAAACAAATCTTTCTATCATTAATTCTAAATAAAATAAAACAGCCTCGTTTTATAGGTTACCTCGTTTTGAAGCCATAAGAGTCACTCTACATCAGAGATTTCAATATCGCTGTCTTTGCTTTCATCATCCTCCTTATCACTGTTGGTAGCATCATCATCATTCGAGAGCAACTCTTTCATATCATCTGGGTATGGCTCATCACTCTAATTAGGCTGTACGTCTTCCCTACATCCATGCTCAGTTGGGTCTTCTAGCGACACCACTGGATCTATTGCACGCTTCCACATCTTCCACAAAATTTCAGCGTTTGGTATGGAGCTGGAGCACTTTGTTGCACGAGGGCAATAACGACAGATCGATTATGTCGTTCTTCGTTTGAAGGGGCTGCCAAAAGATTGTTTTCCTTGCTTCATTGATTTCCCTAGTTCTTGCCTTGCCATATAATTTGCACGAGAACTCAACCAGTAGGCTTCCCAAACTCAAACTCAAACTCAAACTCAAAGATTTTTTTCAGCAAAATTAATTAATTACAATATACTGTTAAATGATTTAAATGATACGCTGATGGGCACATGGAAAAAACTCTAGCTGAGCTATCGAGCCATGTGTCCAGTTGACGTGCATTACAGCAATTTACAATTTTGAGCAAGTAACAACAACAAAACTATCACGTAATTTAAAAAGAAAAAGAATAAGAATAACAATCACACTTTGAGCAAGAATGAAAATTAGGGGCCTATAATTTTGCTAAGGGGTAAATTGTTATGAATTATTGGCAAGAAAAAATTTCATGCTCTTTACAAATGAATTCTTGTTTTTGATTTTTTTCAATTGTTCTGGAAGAGAGTTCCATATTTTAACACCTTCAAATGTTAAAAATGCTTTTTCCAAATTTGTGGAGATCAGGGGAAGAGAGAAGCCTTCTGATGAAGATTGCCCTGTGTAATACCTGTGTAAGTCTTTTGTCTTTACGAAATCATGTTTAATGGGAAACTTTTCAGGGTCTTCGTTGATTCCAAACATTATTTTAGCTATTTCTAGTGTATAAAGCTTGTCAAAGTTGAATATTTTTAATCGTTTGAAAATGGGTTCACTGTGAGCCGTATAGTGTGCAAAGTCTATCACTCTAATTGCTTTTCGTAAGTTACGTTTTATAGGTTCCAAAGTAGTTTTATTAGCCCAGCCCCAATTTGATATACCATAAAGTATATGAGATTGAATGAATGACGAATATAAAGTTTTAAGCGTTTTTTTGGAACTAAGTGTCTTAGTTTGTATAGAATTCCAATTCCTTTAGATAGTTTAAAGTTGATCTGTTCTTCCGTTTCATTCTCCACTATTGATGATTGTCCAAGTCGAGAAAAGGTGGTTTGAAGATGATAATTTGCTTTATATTCCAACAGCTGATTTTCCCTCTACGGATAAAGCCATAACTGGTGAACCTATGTAAGCCGATTAATCCTTGCTTTTGCTGCATCCTCAAACTTGCCGTCCAACGCTATTTTCTAAGTAGATCTGCAACTCCCGACTAGTCCTGTTCCAAGGATGATTAACAGAATGTCAATGTCGCCTGAGAGAGATCTAACAATGACTTTGCTGTTAACTCCAAATCTGCTACTGACGAACTTCAAAAACAAGTGATCTTTGTATCGGCTTCTTCATGATCGGAAAGGAGTTGAGGGAAACCTCGCAATGATCCTGTGTAATTTCATAGCAATCTTGCTTCCATGAAAAGTAAACTACTTTATTCCCAAGGTCTCCCCTTTTATCGTTGAGCGATTGCATGATCAGATAAAATAGTCTCTTCTTATTTTCTTCACTTTCTTCAAAGCTAAGAAGTTGGGCAAGCAACGGATTTGGCTAGAGAACAAACCTTCATGAAGCATGCAAAACAGCGGGTAAGTATTTTATAACCATATGTCAGAGAAAGCATGCAAAATTTTGAAATATATGATCCGTCAATTTTGCATGCTTTTTTAGAGGACGCCCAGTAGGTCCTTCATGTTCCGTTATTGGATTTAGAGAATCCAACCCAAAGATCTATTTGATATTGAAAATAATTATCTATTTTATCTTGAGATAAAAAATCACTTCGCAAGGCTGTGCACTATTTCGCATTCGACTCCCGGAGTCTTGTTTGTATTATCTTCAAAACTGTCAATTTATTCTCTCGTCAAACCTTTTTCTCTTATTATCATCACTACATATATTGGATTCATTTTCCCTTTAAAGCCCGGAAAAGACACGTAAAATTAAAATAATTGCCAGAAATAGGCACGATCGGCCAATTTATATCTATCTCTGAGTATAATCCTTTGTTAGATTTAATTTTCATTCACTTTCCGACAAACTACTCCAGTGAGTGTCAAGACGGAACACGGTAATTAGTACGTTTCGCTATAGCTCGGATGTTTCTCGAACCCCCCCCCCCCCCCAGATATTCACTGCAAGCGAGAAGAGAGTAATAAGGATCCGTAAAGATGATTCAGGCCATTAACTTACAATAACATTCATTTGCTGTCGCGATAAAATTTCAAAAAAGTCTGTTAATTTTTACGAAATTTTATTGAGGTGGTTGTATTTCTTCCAAATAGATTCTTGTTGCCGAATACAGGCCAGTCCAGGCGTTTGTGTGCATATTTTCATACCCTTTGCAATGGCTAACATGTAGAGCTACTTTAACTTTGCCTGCTTTGCTGATCTTACAATGACCAGAAATCATTTGTGGGCGTGAGGTATCTCCTCCATAATGTCGTAAATAAGTATAGACAATGCCATCAATTGGCACTGGTCTGCATTCTTCGCCATCGAAAGTGACGTACCAACGTTTGCAGCACTTTTCACAAGCATTGATATTCAGATTAGTTAAAACGGTTTGCATAATTAAAGATTTTCCAATTCAGTGCCGCTAAATGTATTTGAAATCCGTATCAAAATAGGCTGTTCAAGAAACTATTAAAATATGATGCTAAAGAGAACGAATTGAAGCATTCTTACTAGGACCGTAAGCCATTAGTACAATTAATTGGCTAATTTTATTCCACAACCGAGCATAGTCATTTGTGAGAGTTCATTTTCATTCTCTTTCTGACGTACTACCCTAATGAGTGTCAGACAAGGAGAGATCATTAATACGTTCCATAATGATTCGGGTTTTTCCTGAATCTCTCCCCCTTCCCTCTTTATACTCCTGGTAAGTAAGATGAGAGTAATAAGGATCCAGATAAATGAATCACACTAATTAGTTAAATAACATTTTTCGTTAAAATAACAATCACAAAAGCCTGTGTTTACTTTTAAAAAATGTTATTGAGGTGGTTGTATTTCTTCCAAATAGATTCTTGTTGCCGAATTCCATCCAGTAACAGCTGTTGAAGCGTAGTCATAATCCATCCCGTAGCAATCGCCAATGTTTAAAGCCACCTTAACCGTGCCTGCTTTGTTGATCTTGCAGTGGCCAGCAATCTCTTGTGGTCGATACACTGGTCCGTCTGCCTGATGCATAAGGACCATACCATCAATCGGCACTGATTTGCATTCTTTCCCATCGAAGGTTACGTACCAACGTCTGCAGGCTATCGACCATGCTCTGACTTTTAGATTAGTTACAACTTGTACATTTAGAAACGATGCCTTTGATATCTTTCTGAAGGAGCACTCCTAAACATCACAATATACATATTGATTATTTGTTGGATGGGCAAAAAAAGTACTAAAGTTGTGTTAGATAAATTTATCTAGGCACTTCGCGTTTTAGGAAAAAGTGAAGAGATCCATGAGACAATGAAACGCGAGGCATGGATAGTCACAGATCAATAGTAAGTCTTTTGAAATTGCTATGATGAAAATGAGCAGAACTCATTATTCAGATATTAGAATAAGCTGTTTGTAGTCTCACATGGTAAAATAATGAATGATATATTTGGAATTGATCGATTCTAGCATTGGGATTCAGGGGCGTTGGAATTAGAACAATTGGGCATGAATGTACCCAAACATGTTTTGATAGAAAAGCGCCCTTTCCTAAGAATCTCTGTGCCATACTTCTAGTTCAATTGGAATTTTACGTAACTTTTGCCGCTTTTTGAAATGGAAACTCGCTTTTAACGAGGAATATTTGTCGCATTTTCTACTATGAAATTATCCACATATACACACAGCAAAATAAAAGTGTCCCACTATGTAGCAAACTGTCCAAAAAGTGTTCCTGTCCATTCCAGGTTCCAGAATCTTGCTTATGAAAAATATTGATGATTCAAACGTTACATCAACAAAAAGAGTTACACAAATCAATAGTACTAAAACTACATACTATGAGGCGGCCGGCTTTTGTTGTAAGATTAATTTTGTTCCAAGTACACTCTTTCCAATTTCTAACGCCTGGCTCCAGTGGTTCATCGTGCACCTTACTCAGATCAACTTCATCATCCTCATCAACATTCTAAGGAAGAGTGGAAATGATTGTTGTTACAAAAGACTACAAACGAGTGATTGTAAAGGAAGCATTTTATTCTCGCAATTCTTCATGGGTGAAAATACTGGAGATATATTTAACACTATTCCATACAAGAAGAAGAAACTATTATATGTACTTAAAAGAGAAACAAAAAATTAGACTGTAAATTACAGGTAGCCAGTCTTCTTTCTTGTTTCTCTTCTATATCCCTCTGTACTTTTGTACACCTAGCACTATGATGCGGAGGTAGACAACGCAATCGCTATAGAGACTCTATGATATCTTTTGAAGTATTCATTTTATATCTTTCAAATATAAATATTCTATTCACCAAACTTCCTAAAAGTTATCTTTCACCATTTAGAAGAGGCTAGATTGCAGTTTAGCGGGCGGTCTCCTCTCCTCCGTAGTCACGTAGTCGAAGTCGAAAATAAAGAAAAACCGGGGATGACATTTTATATATGTAAAGGCTTTTTGTGAATAATCCTGAATTAATCTGACTTTTGACATTTAAGAAATTGAGATCTGTGAAGAATTGATGTTTTGATAACTAATATAAAAGAAACTTAAAATTATATTTTTTTGCGCAGCTTTAATTCAACGATTTTTCAAAGCAGCAGAGCGCATACATATGATCATGTTTGGATAAGGTCAGCTAGTACTATTTATCTTGGAAAATAAACTATCGAACAAGTTTTGTCATCTCATTTTCTATTTTTTCGATTCCAAAAATGTTAATTACAGGTAGTCTTACCCCTATAGTAAATATTCGAGAAACTTTGAAATGGACGATAATGGTAATTGTGTATGATGATAATGACAAGTTTAAAATCCTACATTTTCTCAAAATGTTGGTTCAGTTTGAAAATAATATATTAGGGCATGGCAGATTTAAAGGTGTCTCTATGGAAATTTTAATGAGCAAGGAGAGCATTGGTTTAAGTTTCATCTTTAAGCTTCATCTCCAAAATCAAGCAACCAGCGACCAACAACAAATGACAAGTTAAAAAGAAATCAGTGACTAGTGACCAAGCTCAATACATGCTGATCAAAATGATTTTCTCTGATCTTTTTACATTAACTCCTTCAAAAAAGACTCTTTGTAAGTATTCTAACACCCAAGATAGGTGGAAATAACGAAAACAAAAGGATAACTCATCGCAACTAAACCAAAAAGCCAAGCCGAAATAAAATCCAATCAACAAAGAAAAGTATCACAACGTAAGAATATGGGATTGCTTTTGGATCGCGTTGGCTGGATAGTGCCTAGTTTCGGATGGTTTTTATTCGTATTGGTCGGTTTTGGTGCGTTACAGCTGGTTAAGACTAAGATGGTTGCAAGCTTGTGAACAAAATATGAACTGATATCTTATATAGTGACATTTAATTGGCTGTGTTTATAGAGACTTATCTAAAGGGACATATTATCTCAGGTGTAGAAATCCAAGGCTGTACAAAATCAACTTAAATTTGCAATCCTTGACGAAAAAGCTCAAAAATGAAGAAATTCAAGATAAAACAATCAGTGAAAAACCACAGACAAAAAACCCTTTTGATAGACCCATATGCTGTAAATAGAAAAAGGGCTAAAGCTGCAAAACATGTAATAGTCCTCCTCCCTACCTCCAGTGTATCTAGTGGTGTACAAGACACAAGAGTTGCCAATGCGATGGCGAAGATCAGTAAAGTTTCTTTCTTCATCGAGTCAACGTTTGCTGTCAAATAATCAGTAAATTCTTAAGCAAAATTATTTTGAAAGCATTTAAAGAGGCTCAATGACGAAAAGAAAAGTCACATGGATGTCATTAGTTTTGAGATTAACCTATCTGGGGCTCTCGCAATCAAGCAAGAAAGATACGTAAATCACACATCACCAGTGCCTATTTTGAGGAAAATTTCCAAGACCACAGATTTATACCCACGAAGCTAGGTACTCTGAATTGCATGGAGTAGTACACATACAATGAACGAAAGTCATTCCTCATAACAGCTGGGGGTTCGGGGGTGCTGTAAGCCCCCAGAAGCTCCTAAGAATTTGCCATCTCTAGATTCTTAAAATGGTTAGGACAGTGGAATTTCTCTCTCTACACGTTAATGTAAGTCACAGGTTTCAACTCTGATTCAATTTTGTTTCGACATTTCTACTGAGAAAATTTCTACTGAAAGAGACCTAAGGTCTGGTCCTTACCTTCCAAAAGTCAGGAATATGTAAAATGTCCCTTTAACTATTTCTCATTAATGAGGGAATCAAGGTAGCTAGCTATGCATAGTAAAGGAGGATAGTTAACAAAGCTGAACGTACTGTTTTTTACAGTAGACTCAAGGCCAGTGCAGGCCTGGGAACTTTATGAATTTCTCATCGGAATGAAATGCATTGAGTAAAAGCAAAAAGCTCTAAAAAGGCCGTAGTTTCAAATTTCCAACAACACATTTTGAAATTCCAAGACCAAAAGGTGTGAGTAAACCCACACTAAAATAGATACAGCACATGTCAAATTCACCGCATGTCAAATTCACATGTCAAATTCATCGCATACTTTCACCAAAAATGCATTTCAGGTTTTCATGCCGAATTAATTTCTAGTTTTCTCAAAAAATATATTTCACTTTTCTACACAATGTTTATTTCATGTTTTTTATTGTTTTTATCCAAGTAAAAGTGCAAATAACAAATCATGCAA